>BPLQ01000852.1:0-193386 GCA_021605075.1 Caerostris darwini | reverse complement strand
ACAAATTCGCCCTTTAAAATAGACTAAATTTGCCAAAGTTGAGATAAATCCCCGATTTGTTGCTGACGAATATTAAAACGCTTTAAGCATCGTGGATAGAAAAAAAAAATTTGACATTTTCTTTAATTGTTTTATCATTGAATTGAACTTTTAAGAGGTACCTTTTGGAAAGCGTGCATTTTTTAGATTAGAATGCTTTGTGTTTATTAATAACAGAAGAATAATGCTGTTACCATTTTTTTTTTAATCTGTAAAAAATTATCATAGATGCATGTTGTTTTTTTTTTTTTTTTGTTTTGTTATTTTGCTGTTATTTTTCTCTTGATGTTAGGAGCTTTTAGAGTAACAAGCTCTAATTAAAGATCTTCATGAGCATTTTGTATTTAAATTCAATCAAAAGGACTTGTTCATAAACAAATGTGTGAGAAAAACATTTATATAAAGAATTTTACTCATTCATGCAAATCTGTTTGTCTAAACAATTCATAAATTACATGCGTTAAATTCAGTGGAAACCTAATTATTAAAGTCAATAAAATTGCTGTCGAATATGATAACAAAACATGGTTTAATACTAAAAACGCACGTTCCATATGCATTTCAAGAGAATATAAAATTGATTTATGACACAAAAAATACATGGGTTGGTTTGTCATTCTACGGTCATTTTGTGCACACTTTGGGCTAATTAGACTAGGACTTACAGTTTAACGTGGATTCCGAACTACAAACAAACATCCATGCCACTGCCAGGATTCGAATGTGAAGCCTGTGTTACCAAAGGCCAGATTAAAAATTCATTGAAGAAAACTAAAATATGTTCCAAAGTTCTCTATCTTCGCGAAATGAATTTTTAATGAATTTTTTAATGAATTTATATTCAATGAAACGTTATTTAATTAAGTTTTTTTCTGTATAGCCAATAAAATTATTATAGTAATTAATTTTTACCTATCGATCAACTTTCATAACTTAAAAAGTAAAATGAATACATTTAATAACTGATACATTATTCAACATGAGGTATAAAAAGAAAGTTTGCTCAAAGCTCAATTGCAAATCTTCTGTAATCTACTATAAAATAAGATTGTATGTTATTACTCATAGCTGATTGAGCAAGATCATATGAAATTTATAATATATGATTTGTTTGAATATGATAAAGTTATTAAAATTAGAATTATTAAGTATATAACTTCAGTAATTATGTGTTTATTAAATAATTTAATTGTGTATAGCACAAATAATTCGTACCTTGTAAAATTGCTCTTTTTTACAAAGTATCATATAGTTATTTCTTAACAAAATGCATGCAACCTTCTAAATGTCCCCATTAATAGAAAAAATTAAAAACTTCTATGCGTTAAGTAAGATAATTAAAATTATTCACCATTAGGTTATTAAAATATACACTTGAAATGGTTAATTAAATAGATTACTATCTTATAACAAATGTTATAATAATAACAATATGTAACGGCTTGAATAGCATTTTGTAATCCATACTTATGTATCATCCGTTGAGATTGTGCAGCGAAATGAGGATAATTCAGTAAATCATATTCCATTATTCTGCGGAACACTGTGGCAAGCAAAAGTTGAAGGCAATAATGGTAAGTCAAACAGAGAATTCAGATTTCCATTTGAGAAGAAAAGCTGTAATCAATTTTATAAATTCTAGCAATAAATACACCGGTTTCTTGTTCTAGACATGAATCTTCTGTTCGCCAAATATATGTTTATTTCTTTGCAGAAAATGTAATCATTTAAAGTCTTTATTTGAACCTTACGAATAATATTTTATCATTTAACAAGCCACATTAGGAGAGTAATATAATTTACTTGTCTATTAAATTTAATCAAACCAAAAGTTCATTTTAATATAAAAAGTGACAAAATATTTAAAAATGTAACTTTTAAAGCTGATGACATACATCAAAAATAAATTATGATTTAATTAAATATACAAAAAATTCCAATTCATAATATATATTAAAAATATATCCCCGAATTCGAAAAATGAAATTTCATATTTTTTAAACTAATTTAATAACATTTAAAATAAATAAATCTTCAGGTAAATTAAACTTCTAATCTCAGATATTTCTTAACTTGTAACATATATTACTTAAGGATAACATCTATTTTTAAAGATACAAGATGTCCCTTAATACAAGGGCCAAATTTTAAGGCAAGATACAATACACATAAAGATACCTTCTTTTGTATAGCTATGTGGCATTTGAAATTATTTGTTTTTGCAGCAGAGTACATTAATCCAAAGCTATATTTAGGAAATACAATTCCAATTCGAACAATTTTTTTCCCGCATGCTAATTGTCCACATACTTTTGGGATCAGTTTTCTATCAGTAAGTTGCCAAGAAATGTAAATAATTTCTCACTGGACTATACTTCTTACCATATCGACTGAATTCGACGGTATATCACATCTTTTTGCAATAGATATTACCAGAAATATCCAGTAATGTTGTTTCCTTTCGAAAGGCCATGTGTTTCAAGCAAGAAGGGACTCGGCGATTTCTGCTTTAAGGTACCCTCAATAGATAGGAAAGGCTTGGCCAGTAGCTTACCAATTATGTCACCCGATTTATCAAGTATTGGAATTTTCTTATAGGTACATCAATTGAATAATCTACGAGACTCCAACTGATACTGGTGAGACCTCATTGTAAAACATTCGTTCGCTGCTACATCTGTACATCTGTGAAACACTTGGCATCTACGAAAGGGCACACCAATAACTTGCCAGAAGATTCCAAGCCAGCATCAATGATTGTGATGGCAGAATAAAGTAATTTCTGTACTTCTGAAGTAAATAAAACACTTTTCATTTCTTCAGATTTCTGATTTCCTCTGATTCATTTTTCATGATTGTGATGGTAACATTTTTTATTTTTCTGCAGTTTTTTTTTTTTTTTTTTTTTTTTCTTTCCCTATCTACACTTTTATTTACTAATTCCACAATAACAATTGCCTCTTTATACGTATTTTATGTGTATTTTCTTTTCTTTTTATGTGTATTTTGGCTCATACATTATGGGACGTAGTGTAGATCTCTTACAACAGCATTCATAAAAAGATACTAAAGAAGTTTCCCAAATTTTTATTTACTGAACACGTACATACAAATTTGAATATTCATATATTTAACAAAAAAAAAATACAACCAGAAAAAATTTTAAATCGTGTTAATTTTAACATATTTCATACTCATTAAAAATAAGACCCGGTTTAATAGATGCAATCTATAGTTCGACAGAATCGAACTCTGTTTAATATGTGCGTTGCACTATCTGCTTAGAAAATTGAAAACACATGACACTTTGAGAGATAATCAATCTCACCTCGAAAATTGAACTCCCTTTCTTTGATTTCTCAACAATGTGAGAAACAAATGTAGTACACATATCTTGAAAGTCATTCATTAACTCTTCTACAGTGTTTCTAACAAATCTATTACACTGAAGTGACAAAAGTCATGGGATACCTCTTAATATCGTGTCGGCCCTCCTTTCGCCCGGCGAAGTGCAGCAACTCGACGTGGCATGGACTAAACAAGTCGTTGGAAGTCTTCTGCAGGAATATTGAGCCATGCTGTCTCGATAGACGTCCATAATTGTGAAAAGCGTTGATGGTGCAGGATTTGGGACCTCACGAACAGACCTCTCGATGATGTCCCATAAATGCTCGATGGGATTTATGTCGGGCGATCTAGGTGGCCAGATCATTCGTTGGAATTGTCCAGAATGTTCTTCAAACCAATCGCGAACAGTTGTGGCCCGGTGACATGGCGCATTGTCATCCATAAAAATCCCATCGTTGTTTGGGTACACGAAGTCCATGAATGGCTGCAAGTGATCTCAAGTAGCTGAACATAAGCATTTCCAGTCAATGTTCGGTCCAGTCGCACCAGAGGACCAAGTCCATGCCAAAAAAAAAGCCCACACCATTACGGAGCCACCACCAGCTTGAACAGTGCCTTGCTGACAGTTTGGGTCCATGGCTTCGTGGGGTCTGCGCCACACTCGAACCCTACCATCAGCTGTTACCAACTGAAATCGTGACTCATCGGACCAGGCCACGGTTTTCCATTCATCTAGGACCAACCGATATGCTCACGTGCCCACGAGAGTCGCTGCAACGATGTCGTTCTGTCAGTAAAGGCACTCGAGTCGTTCTTCTGCTGGAATAGCCCAAGAAAGCCAAATTTATCCGCACAGTTCAAACAGACAAGTCCCTTGTACGTCCCACATTGATTTCTGCGGTTATTTGACGCAGTGTTGCTTGTCTGTTAGAATTTTATGACTCTTTGCAGACGTCGCCGGTCTCGGTCGTTAAGTGCAGGCAGTCGACCACTGCGCTGTCCATGGTGGGATGTTATGCCTGAAATTTCATATACTCGGCACACTCTTGACACAGTGGATCTGGGAATGTTGAATTCCCTAACGATTTCCGAAATGGCATGTCCCATGCGTCTAGCTCCAACTAACATTCCGCGTTCAAAGTCTGTTAATTCATGTCAGGCGGTCATCATCACATCAAAACCTCTTCACATGAATAACTTGAACAGAAAGGCAAGCTCTGCGAAAACACTGCGCATTTATACCTGTTCTACGCGATGCTACTGCCATCTGAAAATTTGCATATTGCTATCCCATGACTTTTGTCACTTCAGTGTATAGTAAGATGTTTGTTGTCCAGTATAATATAATAAATATTTGTGTAATATAAAAAATTCATGGTTCAATAATGTAGACAAAAATTAATTTTCATTATTAAAGAATGTAATTCGTTTTTGCAGATATTTGAAACATTGACTTTCATAAATCAAACATCAGTTTTGTTAATTCATTTCAGTTAGTAAAATAAAACTGTTCCAGCTAAATCATAAATCTGGTTCTAGATCTAGTTAAATCATAAACTTAGATATGGTTTTGACCACATCTAATCATTTGAAATAATATGTTGTCTAAAAAATTTATAAAATGGTGCTCTCAATGATTATAAGCTGTCATTTTGTTTCTACAGATCGAACTATTTCATTTTCTTCTTTTTTTTCAAATATAGCCTATATTTTCTTTTCAATGAAGATTTATTTTATACATTTTTAATTGTATAGTATTTTTAAATTGCAGAGTGCATTCATTAAATTAAATTTATTTTCTTAATTAATTTTTGAAATACAATGTAAAAACGGTATTTTTACTAAATACTGAAAATAATAAACAAATAATTCTTTTTTTTTTTTAAATATTTGCTTAGGTGTGTATTTTATAAAGACAAACAAAAAACCCGAATAGAACTGAATCCAAAACAAGCAGCAAATGGACACAAACTAAGTCTTAGAAAAACAAAGTATGAATTCCTATTCCATATTTGATGTTCGTGTAACGACTATGTTCTTTGGTCTATTCAAAATGTAGTTAATTAATTATTTTTAAGAGCATTTTATTAGGGCAGACGGAAAGGAAAACTTGGTACATTACCTTACAATGTAAATAAACTGTGGAAAAAATTCAATTACCAAACTTTCATAAAACATTAAAAAGATATCCTCAACGACATAAGCTAATATTTTAAAAATTAGCATGCTATTTTTTATGGAATTAAAAAAATATTCAAAGATACGCCAAAGTGCCAAACTTCGTGTCAAATTTCTAAAATTAAATATTCAAATTTCTGTAAAAATTTAATAAAATTAAAGATAAATAATACTGATTTTTCTTTTTTTCTCCCCAGTAATCTTGGAAGTAAAGAATATTCCCACATTATTTTTAAACGAATAAGTATTTTGTTAAATTCTTTATTACTTCCGTGCTCATAAAAACTTTTAATAAAGTTCTTTTAAATATAATTAAATCCGAGTAAAGAAGAGTATTTCAGTTTTTAAATATGGATAAGATCCCTTTCCGTATGATGAATACAAGGAAGTTCAAACTAATTCTGACTAATTATGCAATTAATCAGATTGTTCATTAATAAATCTAGCGGGAAAAAAATAAACTCACGGTATTTTCCGTAACAGACTTCTCCAAATTAAGTAACTGCGTAGCGATGCATTTTATGGGACTGAAAAAATTAAAAATTGAGATCCTTAGCAAACACTGCAAAAGGTTAATCAACCCCAGTGTTAAGTGTAATTGGATTTAGGAGGTCGCGTTTTATCCTGGGTGTGAAACAATGGGTCTCTTTTTCTTTTCTTCGAAAATTTATTTTCAATAACAAATATATCAGAATTAAAAGTATGCATTACAATTAATTATAGTGTGATTAGTTTTTAAGGGCAATTCATTATGCATTATCGTTATGCAAATGCTATTTATTATTAAAGAAATGTAATCATTAATTAAATTATATTTTAAGAAAAAAAATCTGGCAATATTTTATTAATATATATGACTAGTGTGTTGTTTCTGAGCAAACAAAATTGAAACATTATAAAGAAAGATCTTTGTACCTGAGCGACTTTCAGTTTGCACATTTACCAATACCGTGGATATAATTTTTTTTCCGGAATATTGAATTTTGCATGAAATAAAAAAAAATATTTTAAAATCTCGATACGAAAGCTCGGTATTTAAAATAATTCATTTTCGAAATTTGGATGCAAACAAAGTATTCTGCATACACAGTGAATGCTAAAATATAAAAATAGAAAACGATGTTATTGGGATTGAAAAATGCACTTTTTACCTCTTCAGGTCAAATGCACATTTTACTTCTGACCTCCTATGGCATATCTCAGACATGATACATAAGTCTCAAACATCGAACACTTTAATTATAGATTAGAGCAGGGATGGGCAAACTACGGCCCGCGGGCCAACTCTGGCCCGCCGGAAGGTTCTATTCGTCCAGCGCATAGAATGTTTTCCGGTCCGAGGAAAATTAAAAGAAATATAATATATATTTATATATTATATATCCATCTCCTTTTCTAATTTGATTAAATATAATTTTTTTTCTTCCTTTTTTTACAAGGAAATCATGATCTTTTTACTTTCTCTACTTTTGTTCTACAAAACATAAATCGACGGAAATAGCAAGCACAGGCAGCTTTCAATCTGTAAAATGTTAAAAGCGGAAGCTCTTTGTTAGTTTTAGCTGTAGATTGGCGCCAACAAGCATTATTTCTTTCTTGGGGAACAGACATATGGGTATCCAATATAGGCGAATTAGACCTCACATTTGGCAGACGGCGCATTTTAAGCTTCAGCCAGCGGCTTTCTCTTTTGGCGCAAAATCTAATTTTATTGATTGCGTATGGAAAGATTGCGGAGATATAGCATCATTGTGAGTAGTGCTGAAATTATTAAAAGTACAGCGTAGCTAGTGCTTGTTTGGGTTATTCGTAAAATATTTCAACCACAAAATGGCTACTAAAAAACGTAAAGTTCATTCAGAGTGCCGTGCTTTTTATGATGAATGGACCTGGAAATATATATATTTTTTTACAGTTGTAAAGGATAAACCAGCATGTCTCCTCGCAAATTCATTCATCTCATTAACATATTGAAATTGTAATACTTGTATATTGCTTTTAAAATTTTAGAAAAATTTATCTTGGCCAGCCAAATTTTTTTTTTCGATTTTTGGCCAGCGACCGAAAAATTTTGCACTTCCCTGTATTAGAGAGACCTCAATGACATTTAAGAAGGTATTCTTATAAAATTCAGTATGTTAAAAAATTATCTCAATAAGCTTCTTTTTCTACAGTTTAATAACATATATTATATAAAATTGTGTACTAAATACTAAAATATACTTAATATTACCATATCACAACAAATTAATTGTTCTCTTTAAATATTATCAACAAATGAAATCTTTAGTAAAATATGCATGTGCCCTAAAAAAATTTAAAATTCTAATCTAATTAAATAGACATAAGTGTGTTTCAAAGAGAAGCATATATTTTTTTTCGTAAGAATGTAACTTTAATAACACTAAAAACCTGTAACGTCACGACATAAAATAAATAGAGCGCATCTTTGAAGTTTTTGTAAATGTTTTTATAATACTTTAGCGTATTGTTCGTATTCTCCGGAATAATTAAGAGTTGCGTTTTTATAAAAGCACTTTTACTTTTCGCATCAATTTAAATTTGCTGAGAGTACACCTCAATAAAGAAGATACAACAAATGGTATTTATCTTATTACTGTTCTAAGAATTCTTTCTGAGTTTTATATGGGGAAAAAAAGCACCACATAGCTTGGTTTTTGATCGATTCTAAACTTTAGTTAAATAATTACTTTTTTTTATGAGCATTTTATTAGGATAGATGGAAAGGAAATCTTGGTACATTACGTTACAATGTAAGTAAACTGTTGAAAAAATTCAATTACCAATATTTCAAAAAACATTAAAAAAGATATCCTCCACGACTTAAACTAATGTTTTAAAAATTAACAAAGTGTTTTTTATGGCATTAAAAAACTATTGCTCTTGACATTTTAGGAAACTTTTAATTCATTCTTTTTTCAGTTTTTTTATACTTAATTTCATTAAAATAGGGTGAGGAAATAGAAAATCTTTACGCTCGCTTTTTTTCTTATTTTGTATAAAAAAGCACTGTCGAAGCTTCGAAAAATGTTTCAAATTATTTCTTTTTTTCTGCGTGTGTGTGTTTATCGTGGTATTGCTCAACGCAACTAGAAAGAGTACAAAAACCTGCAGACTTTATAAAGGATAAATTGCACCCATTTTTATTGATATGCTTACCTAATACAAAAGTACAAATTAAACCAAACTATTTAATGTATATCTTGATTTTTTTTTTTTTTTTTTTTTTTTTTTTTTTTTTTGTGGTTTGAAAATCATAAAAAGCAGAACACGTGAAGAAAGAAGAAAACGGTTCAATTTTTTTGATTACAAAAACATATTGATGTTTTTTTAATTCTGCATGACTTTCAAAAATTGTATTTACAAAGGAATTAAACGAACAACATGTGCAAAAATTTCTTGTTAATGAATATAATTCATTAAAAGTAATTACCTTTATTTATTTTTTTTTTTACTTTACAAATCTTTTATAAAAAAACTTTTTTAAGGATTATTGTAATGTATCAGAGTTTGTATATTGTCTTAATTCATGTAATATATCGTATTTCTGGCTTTCTTTACTCAAAGCGTGGGTAATTATATTCGTATATATATACATTTAATTAAATGAAACGATAAGGAATATTTATGTTTTATCTGTTACATATATTAATAAAGTCAAATTTTAAACTTATCTGAAAGAATAGAATTAATTCTAGTTGATTAATGAATAATGAAATAATATGATCAATTTAATTCATATGACTATTTATGAAGACCAAGCCATCAATAAACTGCAATTGAAAAATATTATCAAATAAAATGTATTTCATTAATAACGTTATAATATAGTGATTACAAATTTATCATTGCTTATATCTAGAATTTTCAATCATTGAGATTATATCATTTTAGTTGTATACTGGAACTCATTTAATTATGACGAAAGGTAAAACTGTAATGAATAAATAAATTAATAAGTTTTGCAAAATTTAACAAGTTTCTTTGTAAATCATAGTTGGAAACTTTAAGGAAATCAATATTTTTTCTAATTGAGTTTAATGTTTATATTATAAAATACATTTTGTAATGCAAATAAAGCTACATATTATATGATTTCTACTTCCATTTTCATTTTGTCTCTTTTTTTTGCAACGAGAACTTTGTTTTCTTTAACGAGACAAGTTAAAAGAAACTGTCTATTTCAGAAATTTTGGCTTCGTTTTATTTGATGAGTTATTATAATTTATTTTAATACATCATTCAGTCATGTAGTGGAATGGGATGTACTATGTATTACACATTAGGAAATGGCGAAGCAGTTTCATTAGCTTGAAATGATGTTTTCTCGAACTGCGTAATTTTAAAATGCTATGCGCTACTCTATCAAATAATAAATAAAACATTAAAGTTAACATTATATAATAATTAAGTTAATTAAACATTACATAATAATTAAGTGACATAATAATTAAAATAATTTCAATATTTTTACAATATTTCAATGTGAAGTTAAGTAATGTGGTAATGAAAGTTCAATGTAAAATTTATTGAAATAAATTTTTCTACATTAAAAAATATGAAAGCAATTTATATATTTGAATGTTTTATTTTCTCTAATGCAGCGGTAAATACATAGACAGTTATCTTTATGTCATAAGCAAAGTCTGCAGTGACATTATTTATTTAGAACTACCCAGGGGCACGTGTAGCTTGAAGATATGCTACGGACGTGACTAACACTACCCCCACAACATTCGACGATCATATTAGATCGGGAGCTACGGTTTAAAGTGGATTCCGAACCACTACAAACATCCCGAAACTTGCGGTACCGAGCCCCAGAGCACTAGTCACTCGGCCATCAGACCCCTACAAATTTGCATGTAAAATTTTAATATTTTTAAAATAATATCCCAAAAAAAAAATAATCCTAAAAACTGAATTTCATAACATTTCAGTTTTTGTGACCCAATTATCAGAAATAACTTTATTCTCCTGCCCCCATAGAATAAAAATATATTCACTAACAATGTACTTTTAGTTGACCAAGCTGTCTGTGTTTGCCAGCTGCATTAGAAAGAAAAAAAAAACAATGTACTTTTAGTAATTTGGCCCCATAACTCCATTATAATCTTCATTACAAACATTACAAATTAATAAGAATAATAAAATGATTGATATTTGTCTCACTTACATACAGTTTAATAATAAATATTATATAAATTTTTGTACTTTCAAAACTTATGTAAAATAGCCAAGTTCACTAAATGAACTGAAAGTTTGACTAACAGAAATTATTCTACAAAAAAAAAGAATTTCTAGTCTAATTAATTAGACATATGTATGTTTCAAAGAAATGCATATACTTTTTTCCATAAGAATGCAACTTTAATAACACTAAAAACCTAAAAGGTTGCGACATAAAATAAATAGCAAGCATCTTTGAAGTTTTTTTTTAATGTTTTTATAATACTTTAGCGTATTGTTCTTATTCTCTGGAATAATTAAGAGTTGCTTTTTTTATAAAAGCACTTTTACTTTTCGCATCAATTTAATTTTGCCCAGCGTACACCTTAATAAAGAAGATGAAAATAAATAGTATTTATCGTATTACTGCTCCAAGAATTCCTTCTGAGTTTTATTTAAAAAAAAAAAAAACCACATTGCTGTGTCTTTGATCGATTCTAAACTTTAGTTAATTAATTTTTTTTTTTATGAACATTTTATTAGGGTAGACGGAAAGGAAAACTTGGTACATTACGTTACAATGTAAATAAACTGAGGAAAAAATTCAATTACCAAACTTTCAAAAACAATAAAAAAGATATCCTCAACGACTTAAGCTAATGTTTTTAAAATTAGCATGGTATTTTTTATGGCATTAAAAAAATATTGCTCTTGACATTTTAGGAAACTTTTAATCCATTTTTTTCAGTTTTTTTTTTATACTTACATTCATTAAAATAGGGCGAGGAAATAGAAAATCTTTACGCTGTCTTTTTTTTTTTTTTGTATATAAAAAAATACTGCCCAAGCTTCGAAAAATGTTTCAAATTATTTTCTTTTCGTTCTGTGTGTTTTTGTTTCGTGCTATTGCTCAGCGCAATTAGAAACAGTCATAAAAAAGACAGACTTTATAGTGCAAATAGAACAAAACTATTAAAAGTATATTTTGAATTTAGTTTTGCGGTTTGTGGCTCAAAAATCATGAAAATCAAAACAAGTGAAGAAAATATAACAATTCAATTTATTTGATTGCAAAAACATATTGATGGTTATACATATACATACATATTGATGGCACTATGTTCAAAAATAGTATTTACAAAGCGAGTATACGGACATTATATGCAATAATTTTTCTTGATAATGAATAAATTTAATTAAAATGCAACGTCGTTATTTTATTATTTTTTTTTTTACTTTTCAAAACTTCTATAAATAAAACATTTTAAACATTTTTATTTTTAATGTAATGTTTCCGCGTTTGTATATTGTCTTAATTTAAGACGTATATCGCATTTCTACGTTTCTTTACTCAAAGCATGTATAATTATTTATTTATACAATTGATTAGATGGACCGATAATGAATCATATCATTCATATGAATCACATTGCCTATTGTGCTTTGAAATGCGCTGAAACATTGACATTTATTGTTGTTGAAAGACATTTTAGCACGAAATTAGGTAAAGAACCGCCGCATCGTCACAATATCGAACGCTGAATGAAGCGATTTCAGGACGCGATGGCTTGAGTAGGAAATGTAGCTGAAGAACAGTAGCCAAAACCGAATTTAATGAAAAAAATCGTAAAACGTCTTTACGAAGTCCCAGAAAATCAACGTATTTTATGATTTTTGAAGTCAATATACTCCATACATTGGTGTAGCTTGTGTTACGGAAACGTCTACAATTCATGCCATACACCTTTCAGATTATGCAGGTGATAAAAGCTTCCGACAAACCGTTTCGTAAAGCTTTCTGTGAGAATTTGCAAGATAAGCTGAAGGTAGATGGTTTCGCGAACAGACTTGTAGTTACAGACTTGTGAATCCACTTTTCACGTTTCCCGCAAAGTTAATCGGCATAAATTATGGGTCACAAAAATTCTACATGGTTTAATGGAATACCAGTGTGAATCTCCATTGGAGAACGTTTTCTGTATTTTTGTCCTTTTCTTCATGAAAAAATCGATTGACTGGTTCATTTACCAAGATACGCTATCATGGTGTTTGCACCCTCATTTGGAGAAGTGGTTCCCGACTTCATTCTTCAGCAGGACTGTGATCTACCAAATTGGCCTAAAAACGTACGTTAATCTGCACTAGCACTGCATTGGAAGTGCCGGATAAAAAATATCTGACATTGCTTTGTGAATTACCTAGATCCCCGAATCTAAACCCTTGTGATTTTTTTCCAATGATGTTTTGTTAAAGGCAATGTGTTTGTGCCTACATTTTCTGAGGTAAAATAAATTGAGACTACAGACTTAAAGCAACTCAGACTTAAAAGCAACTGAATCAGTACATAACTGAAATGAGGGATATTAACACAGGATATTCTATCACGAGTGTGACAGGAACCAAAACACCGCATTAATATTTGTCGCGTAACTGCAGGAGCACACATAGAACATCTTTAATGTATACCTAGACTCTAAAAAGTATTTTCTTACTGCGTACTTAGTACAAAGTTACGAGTGGATTAGAAATCCATTTCAAAGTACTCCCGAGCGACTCTTAAATGCAAAAGAATAAATCTTCATTGACTTTACGGCAAGCGGTGTAACCAAAAGACAATCTGACAATAAATCACTCTTTGAATTTTGGTCAGAGGCGGATGATGAGTTTTCCGCACTGAAAGCGATGTCATAGCTGTGTTGTTCTAGAAATGACCTACTTTGAAAGTGAACAATAAATTTTGATGGATGATTTTTGTATATTTTATGCAATAAATACATACACTTTTTACACAGAATATATGTCCTTTGATTATATTAATATAGTTCTGATTCAACAAATATTTCTTTATAATATTTAATAGGATCTTTTCTTATCTTATTTTTTGAAAATATATGATACCTTCTTCATGTAAATATGTTTGAAAAAGTAATATTATAAGTGAATAAACCTATATGAGATAATTGAAGTTATCACGATATTTTTCACTTACCTTTTTATAATACGTGCACTATATTGACATTCATTTATAAATATAGCTATAAAGATTTATTAATCTCATTAAATAAATATAAAATGCAAAAGCATGTTTAATTTTTTTTTCTTAAACTGAAAATTTACTAATTTGTATTTTTTTAAGAGTCAAAAATATGATATTCAAATTATTTACATTTTCTAAAGAGTTCAAATTTGTATAAAAATTATCAAACGACTTAATAAATTAATTTGAAGAATTTTGAATTATCGTTTTTTATATATAATTAGAATATTAAGAACTTAAAGGAAATTATACAGTAATTGGTTATTGGATACACTTACAAATCAACCCAATAGAATTCTATAAAGTATTCTAAAATACCATTTGTAAGTTATGACTACAGAAACACTCATAAATATCCTAGAGAATAAGTGATTCTAATGATATGTTGTGGATTATTTGTAATGCTGAGAGTTTCAAATTACAAATTACAGATATTATAACTCAAATTTTGAAATGCAACAATATATTGAACACACATTCACTAAATCGAAATATAGATATGTAAATTCTGTAATTGAGGTGAATTCAAAGTCCATGCATTCTACATGTCATAAATTCAAAACACTTGAATTAAATATTCCATCATATTTTGGAGTAACAAGTTACTTTGGAATAAATTGCCATTTTAGGACAAATTTGCGTGTCTGAATCAATAAAGGATAAATCATATCAGTCTTTCGTAATATTTCGTTTGAATTGGTAAATCTATTCAGAAATTTATACAAGTTTTCAAATTTAGAATTGACACAGTTGACAACATTAAATACAGGTTTGGGGAATTTTCAAGTTTCATTTTGAGCTGTTACATAAAACGATATTTCTTAAATAAATAGACTTATAGTATCGATTTCATTCTCTATGCAAACCATAACAATAAATTTAGTAAGAATTATGTTATTTTAATAAGCGCCCAAAGTGCAAAAGAAGGAAAATACAGTGTACAGAAGGCACAACAGGTCTATGTTGAGCAAAGGACTTCTGCCCACTGACAGATTCCGAAACATGAGATGTTTTTTTTTTCTTTTTTACTGGGTAGAGTTGTCAGTCCTACATACAACGACCTACAGTCATAATAAACCAGGACCTATAGTTTAAAGTAGTCTGTAAACCACCGCGTTGGAAAATGGCGGATGTCCAAATCAAATATAATCACACAAAGCAGTGTGAAAGGGCAGAAAGATAATTTCAGTACAATTTAAATCATAATAAAAATAATTTTAAATTTTAAATTACATAACATTTAAAATAAAATCTAGATGAAAATATTCCACAATAACTATTACTTTTTTTTCTTTCAAAATAACGTTGATTCTCTTTTGTCTTAGTAGTAGTACTATCAAATAGTCGATTAGTCCATTTCCACCCTTAAAACCCTTTATCTATTCACAGAATATCAGGACGAACAGTACTGGATAAAAAGAACAAGGTATGTGTCTATAATAAATTAATTTATTTTGTTTTCTTTCTTTTCGCTCTTTTTATAATCAGTTATCTCCTTTTACTTGAAAGATAGTAGTAGGTTAGTTTATTTTATATTTATATATATTTATTTTAGCTAAATTTATGAAATTATTTCCTTTTACCTGTACTTATATTTATGCAAAGATGTTTATAAAATTGACATGTAATCTAATTATGTTCCCTTATAGAACAACAGAATAGTAATTCGATTAAAGATTTAAGTTATTCCCTACATCTGAGTTGATCGTAGAATACAATTGGAGTTTCGAATAAAGTCAAATAGAGTGCTTTAAATTCACAAACAACAAACAAATTTTTAATGTCATATAGACAAAATACAATGGTAACAAATATGTATTAACATAAATCAGATCAGTCTAATCACTAATCTTATTCTTCTTCAATTAATCATTCAACTAACCACTAATATTCAACTTCCAAATAAGTTTTTTTATTATACAATTATTAATATGTTAAATTCGTGTATTGTTGTAGATAAATGCCTGATTTGGTAGATAAATTTTGAAAAATTATAACTCTATCGAGATTAATCCCAATAGTCACAATTTGATGCAATAAATCTCTCCCATTGAGATAACAGAGCATTTATGACAGTTATATAGAAGTCTGGCAATGTAGACCGAAGAAATTCATCAAAAGCGCTTTTGACAGCTATTTTATTGTTAAACCATTTTATTGCCAAAAATAGTTCAAATGCTTAAGGAAGGGGCAGTAGGTCGGTCTGGGGAGTATGAAGGATTAGGATGAGTATTGTATTTTTAGACAATTGTTATGTAAACATCTGATTTCAAGTTGTCATGAAACAGTAAAAGTTTTTTCAATATAGGCCTTAGAAGTCGTAACTTTTGATGAATTTCATAAAGATAAGTGCAATATCTATCTGTATTCATAGTTCACAATTTGTCAAAAATTCAATGTGGATAACACCAGCACCAACAATTAGTCAATGTTCACTAATCTTCTTCTTCAACAACTAATCGCAGCCAGATTGGCTAGCACTCTTGTCTTTGGTTCTTCAAGTTCGAATCCTGACAGTGACATGGATGATTTTTAATGGTTCGAAATCCACGTAAAGCTGTAGGTCCCGGTCTAATTAGCCTAAAGTGTGCACAAAATGACCGTTCAGCGACAAACCAAATCTACAATAGGTCACTAACTTTTTTTTTCTTCAACTGATCATTAATCTTCTTCTTCAACTAACCATTAAAATTCACCTTCATCTTTGAATGAAGGATTGAATATGGTCCCATCGATATTATTTCGAATCTTCATCTTATCTAGATATTATATCTATAGACAAAGAATAATGTAGAAGGTCCATTTTTTATCATGTCACTACTCTGTACCAAACACAAACTCAAAGACGACAGCTTCTTAATTAATCTATGAAATATTAATGAAGAATTTATTATGTTATCTTACTAAATGTGTTTGCTTTATATTCCAGCCATTATTATAACCATTTCAAAATTTTAAAAGCTAATGAATACATTTTTTACTAATGTGAGCATTCAGTAATTATGTTTGTATTTTATCTCTAGACAAATATCTTGAAAATTTTTTTTAAAATCTTGCGTGTTGGTTTTGAGATAAAAACATATCTCCAATAAATAGTAACAAATATTTTTTGGAGATAACAATGAATAATTTACAATAAAAACGTTGTTATGTAAAAAATGCAGTTTGTTAGCTAAAAGTATTAAAAAATACAGTTCTGATGAAGTAAAAGCGATTCAGTAAAAATATTATTTTAGAAGAAGAAGAATTCTTCAAAACTACATAAAACTAAATATTAATAAGTACATTTTGATAAATTTTCCTTGCGGCATGAATGTGAATAAGCAATTTAGAAGCAAGATGCAGTTTTAACTAACTAGGCATTCAATCATTTGTTTAGACTCAAAAAGTGAAAAACTACTCAATCCTTGAAATATACAAGTTGTTTATAAAAGTTCTCATTTAAGGAAATACACTATTTTGCATATGACATGGGGAAAAAATACGTTTAAAATTGGACTTTTAATTTATATTTTTAAATATCTTATTGTATGTAATCTTATGCATAGAAAAATTGTTTTACTATATCTGAATGTTAGGTTCTACACATTTTATATTTTAAGAAATTATTATTCTATTAAGATTTTTTTAAGTTGACTTTTGCTTGTTTGTTTTATACTTTTGTCGTTTTTACATGAACTAATGAAATGATTCTTTTATACATTTATACGTATGGCGCGTAAATTTTCCATCTCTTTGCTTCTTCAATAATACTCCGATTTCATTCAATAAAAAGCAGAAAACGAACATTTTACTAAAATATCCTGTATACTTTTTATTAAGTAATATTCGCAAAAAAATTTAAATGATCCAAATAAATCTTGGATAATATTTTAATCCACAAATCCATCATTACTGGAAATATTTTATTCCTTATTTTCTTGTGATACGTAAAGCATTAAAATAATACGTAAAATATTACAATTATGTTACCTAAATATATTAAAATGATGTCTTTAAATTATGGAAAAAAGTGAAAAAGAGGTAAAATGAAAATTATTTATTTGAAATCATTTAAAATATAATATATATAATGAAAAAAGACACTATTATAAATATATACAGTAAATATTAAAATAAATAGTAAAGAACATTAGTAATTTACACTCATGTCCATAAATTAAGCATAATTCAGAATCACACAGAAATTGAACTCTAAAATAAAAATTTCACCTGTAGAATTATCACACACATCATGAAGAAGAATATGCAAATTACAGGAAACCACCAGATGGCGCGGATAGTACGTCAGAATGACGAGAGTGTAAGAGGAATGGTGAATAAGGAATGGTGGCAAAGAAGTAAAATTGTTCACAAGCGCTTTAAAAGCCTTTCCGTGCAATAACCGCATAGTTATGGCACAAAGGAAGCATTTGGATGATTTTTTACGTGGTAAAATTATCGGACGACTGGAATGTGGACGTACCCAGCTGGAAGTATCCGAGGAACTTGGAATCGCCCAGAGTGTCATCTCCAGGCTTTGGCAACGATTCCAAGATGATGGTAATGTGAGTAGATGTTACAGCACAGGTCACCTCCGAGTTACAATGCAGATGAGGACAGGTATTTAGCAGTTACTGCCAAAAGAAACAGACGGAGCACAGCATCAGACCTATCTCGTCAGCTGTCTTCAACTACCGGTACGACAGTTTCAAGGCAGACCGTGTACAGCCGCTTACGGCACATTGGTCTATATGCTCGTAGGCCTGTCAGATGTGTTCCACTTATCGCAACTCACTGCCGCCTGCGATTAACCTGGAGTAGAGAGCATGAATTGTGGACACCGCAACAGTGGTCTGGTGTGATGTTTTCCGATGAGTCCAGGTTTAGTTTGCAGTCTGATTCTCGCCGAACAACCAAGAGAACACCATTGAACGACACCGTTACGGTGGTGCAGGATGGGTCGTTTGGGGAGGAATTATTCTTGGCTCCAGAACTGACCTTCATGTTCATAGTGTAACGATGACAGGCCACATCTATGGGGATGTCATTCTGGAACAACATGTACGTTTGTTTTGGAGCGCCATATGTGCTGAATTTCTGTTTATGGATGACAACGCTCGTCCTCACCGTGCAAACATTGTAGACGAATGCCTTCAATTGGAGGAAGGCATTCGTCTACAATGTATAATATATCACCCGTATGGATTGGCCAGCATACTCACCGGACTTGAATCCAATAGAGCATGTGTGGGATATGCTTGGCCGACGAATTGCAGCCCGTCAACCGGAACTTCGGAGGGCATTGCTTGATGGGTGGTGTAATATTCCCCAAGATCAGATTGATAATTTGATACTCAGCATGCCTAGGCGTTGTAAGGACTGTGTTGCATCGTCCGGGAGACATACTCCATATTAACCATACTACTAACCATGTTATACTGTTTTTTGTAAATAGGTTCTTTTTTGAAATTTGCTCCAGGGAGTAAAAATCGCAATTTTTATTAATTATGTCAAACATATAGCATCTTTTTTGCTCTTTACCTTTTGTTTAATAAATAGACTTTACAAATAAGTCAAATTGTTTTTGCTTCTGTCTCTTTCTTTGCCTGAACTTCATTATCCCTAATTTATGGACATGAGTGTATAAGGCATTACAGTGCAAAGGTAAGTTTTGTTGGTGGAAAATAAAGTTCACTAATGGAGATCTGTCTACACGTAATGTGATTACCTCTGATGGTAATATAAACTCAGATGTCAATTGACTTCACGAATAAAGTCAACTATTTTGGTTTGGTGTATCTTATCCCACAAAAGGTAAAAAACACACTATTAGATCAGAAAGTTTCTGTGGAAAGTCAGACATTGCTTCTTTTTACAACAGCGATCTCCAAAACTTTTTTGTGCTTGCACCTCTAAGACGAAAATAATTAATAATTGCACGAAATATAAATATTATGTATATCTATATACATAGGGCAAAAATCAAATCAGTTAATTTTTATTCATTTTAGAAATACACTGAAGTGACAAAAGTCATGGGATAACAATATACAAATTTTCAGATGGCAGTAGCATCCCGTAGAACAGGTATAAATGCGCAGTGCTTTCGCAGAGCCTTCATTTCTGTACAAGTTATTCATGTGAAGAGGTTTTGACGTGATGGTGACCGCACGACGGGAATTAACAGACTTTGAACGCGGAATGTTAGTTGGAGCTAGACGCATGGGTCATGCCATTTCGGAAATCGTTAGGGAATTCAACATTCCCAGATCCACTGTGTCAAGAGTGTGCCGGGAGTATGAAATTTCAGGCATAACATCCCACCATGGACAGCGCAGTGGTCGACCGCCTGCACTTAACGACCGAGACCGGCGACGTCTACAAAGAGTCGTAAATTCTAACAGTCAAGCAACACTGCGTCAAATAACCGCAGAAATCAATGTGGGACGTACAAGGGACTTGTCTGTTAGAACTGTGCGGAGAAATTTGGCTTTCTTGGGTTATTCCAGCAGAAGACCGACTCGAGTGCCTTTACTGACAGAACGACTTCGCTTGCAGCGACTCTCGTGGGCACGTGAGCATATCGGTTGCTCCCTAGATGAATGGAAAACCGTGGCCTTGTCCGATGAGTTACGATTTCAGTTGGTAAGAGCTGATGGTAGGGTTCGAGTGTGGCGCAGACCCCACGAAGCCATGGAGCCAAACTGTCAGCAAGGCACTTTTCAAGCTGGTATTGGCTCCGTAATGGTGTGGACTGTTTTTTCATGGCATGGACTTGGTCCTCTGGTGCGACTGGACTGAACATTGACTGGAAATGATTATGTTCAGCTATTTGGAGATCACTTGTAGCCATTCATGGACTTCATGTACCCAAACAATGATGGGATTTTTATGGATGACAATGCGCCATGTCACCTGGCCACAACTGTTCGCGATTGGTTTGAAGAACATTCTGGACAATTCCAACGAATGATCTGGCCACCTAGATCACCCGACATGAATCCCATCGAGCATTTATGGGACATCATCGAGAGGTCTGTTCGTGCCCAAAATCCTGCACCATCAACGCTTTCACAATTATGGACGTCTATCGAGACAGCATGGCTCAATATTCCTGCAGAAGATTTCCAACGACTTGTTGAGTCCATGCCACGTCGAGTTGCTGCACTTCCCCGGGCGAAAGGAGGGCCGACACGATATTAAGAGGTATCCCATGACTTTTGTCACTTCAGTGTATACAAAAATTTAATTTAAAATATGTATGTTTTATTTAGAATTTAATGTGGATTATGTGATTGCAGTTGTTGTGTACTATAGGAAATATCCAATTTGATGTCCCCTATTAGTGCAGTTTTAAGATTTGGTCCTAATGATGAATCCCCTACCGAGTAGTTGGGATGTGAAACAAGACATTAGTTTCTGAGGAGCACAATATCACAATTATAACAGCTTTAAAGCGCATGCGGGAAAAGATTTAATTTCTTCTTGTACGTTAAGAGGTGTCTTCTATCCAAAGACAAAACGTTTTACTCCCGTAAATCTTTGTGCGCATGTGCCTTTTGGCCGAAACATGTATGATCTGGATGTCCTCTAACGCCACTAAAATCTGACACAGCGACTAATGAAACAACCTCGCATTCACATGATACGATTGATAAGTAGAACACAGTTTTATGGTCAAGCGAAACACCTTGATCACTTTTCCCCAAAACACGACTAGTGTACATTTGATGGATACCTGCACAAGCGTATAATTGTGAATATATTCTTTCAACTATCAAGCATGGAGATGGATCTGTCATGATATGGGCAGCCATACCGTGGTTTTCTGTTTGCCCAATCGTAACCCTGAAAAAAGGATCACTGTGAAAAAGTATGGAGATGTTTTAGCTGAAAGGTCCGTCCTATGTTGCAAACTTTGTTTCCTGCAAGACAGGATTTTTTACAGGATGAAAATATGCAGTGAGAGCTATTCAATCATGGTTTTATGAACAAGGGGAATTTTTATCTTGGCTCGCACAGTTCCTTGGCATCAATATCACAGAACTGTTATGGTCTATTTTAGAGCAATCATTCCGAACTCTATATCCTCCACTTGCATCTTTCCCAATATCTTCATGAAAGATGGTTCAATATTTCTCTAAACATTTGTATGGTTTATATTTTATGACTTTTATGATTCAATTCCCAGGTGAATACAAACTGTATTACATGCCAAAGGCATTATTAAAGGATTCCTTCCAATTCTGGGATGTTTCCATTATTTTTTAACCAAGTGTAACCGTACTCCGTAAAATCAAAATATCACTCGTTTCGAAATCTACCGGTAGGCAGATGGCGATGGCTCACAAAGAGGTTGTTGCGCCGTTGCTGCTGCTGATATATATATACACTCAAGAGCCAAAACATTATGACCACCCCTACATTTTGCAATGAAATCGTGGGTTGTTCGCGATCTACAGTTGTTAGTACTTATGCAAAGTGGATGAATGACGGAGAAATCAGCAGTAGACGACATGGTGTTGGACGTCCACACGCTAACAAAGAAAAAGGTTGTCTGAAACTGTCTCGCATGGTGAAGCAAAACCGGAGCCAGACAGTGGCTCAGCTGACAGCCCAATACAATGCAGGGTCAAGTAGAATAGTATCGGAGCACACTGTTCAGCCGACATTGTTGGATATGGGGCTACGCAGCAAACATCCACTCGTGTGCCTTTGCTGACCAAGCGTCATCGCCAACTGCGCCTGCTCTGGGCCCGGGAACATCGTGACTGGTCCATGGATCAGTGGGAGAGAGTTGCCTGGTCAGATGAATCACGGTTTGTCATTCATCACGCCGATGGCCGTGTCAGGATACGCCGTTTTCCAGGCGAACAGTTGTTCCCTCAATGTACAGTAGGTCATACACAGGCCGGTGGTGGCGGTATTATGCTTTGGGGGACATTCTCTTGGGCGTCTTTGGGACCCGTGGTTGTGGTAGAGCAGATCATGAATGCTACAGGGTTGAACATCATTGCGGACCAGTTTCACCCTTACATGGCCTCTGGTTTTCCAGCGAGAAATGGAATGTTCCAACAGGACAACGCCCCTTGTCACAGGGCTAAAATTGTGTTGGAGTGGTCGCCTAACTCACCAGATCTCAATCCGATAGAACACATTTGGGATGTCCTGGGACGGCGACTCAGAGTTAAAAGACCACCACTTCGCAATATCTCGGATTTGCGTGACCGTTGCTTAAATATCTGGTACAATCTGTCTCCGGCCATCTACCAAGGACTTGTGGCATCCATGCCAAGGCGGGTTGAAGCTGTGTCGCGCGCCAAAGGTGGGCCAACTCGTTATTGACAGGTGGACATAATGTTTTGGCTCTTGAGTGTATATATATATATATTTATATATATATATATATATATATATATATATATATATATATATATATATATATATATATATATATATATATACAGAGAGAGAGAGATTGTTATAATCTATTCTAATATGATATTTTTAATACTTTGTGCAGTTCTTAAAAAAATGTCTCAAGTAATTTTTATCCCAGTTTATTTCTTTGTGGCTTAAAATTTATACTGTAGAGATACATATTGTTTGACTCTGTGGCAGTGTGATAAAGTTTGCGAGAGAGATTACGTTTGATAGCTTCTGTTATTACTGTCGCTGCTTTCAGAATTAAGAACATTCGGTTGCGATCGTGAGGGGGGTGAATCGAAGAGTTTTGTTTTGATAGTCTTGTCGTTCTTTAGAAAGTGTTCCGTTTCATCTCATATAATTCTTGAATATGTGGAAGTTGTCTCTGAAAATTCCCTCCTCACGTCTTCATAGGATGGTAGAAATATTTATAGCATGCATTGAACGCAAAGCTTATTGATATAAAAAAATAATGTCACTCTTTCACACAATTTAAAACTTTTAAATATAAATAAGTTTAGTTATACATTTTTAATTAAGATGTCACTATTTATAAATAAGTTAAAACATCTTTTACAATTAAAGAAAACCTCAATATTGTATATAAGAGACTGTTTACGTAAAAATTACATAGCAAACATACATATTATTTATTAACTCAATATCTTAGATATAAGTAGATTGCAAATTCATAGTAAATTGATATTCCTTGGCAATAAAGAAAGACCATAAACATTTTTTTCTGGACATATTTCTTAAAGATTCTCAATGAGATCAATCACTATCATTAAATGCCGCACTAGATGCTTAAATTGAGTATGGGATATGTGATTACCAAAGTTTCTTCGTCTGATAACTTTGAAACAAATGACTTTCAAACTCCATCAGGATTCCCGTTAACATGGAACTTCAGGTTATCCGTCAATATTCTACTTTTAAAAGAATGTAGCATAAGAAGAGAAACATTTTTTAACGGGATCCATAGTGATACATGAATTATGCTAATAAGAAGAGACAGCTTTAAGAATAGGTAAACGAACCAACAAGCCACCATAATAGGCAGAAAATTTAAAATTAATGATTGCGAAGGTCAGATAATTCATTTTTAATATGAATATAATTTTAAGTTGTAAAAAGCATTACGAAGTTTTTGACATCGATTATCTATCTCTTTTTGGTGCTTTTGAAAAAAATACTTTGAAGTCAAATAGGTTATTTATAACTTTAAAATGATTTCGAATCTCAAATATGCATTTCAAACATCTTTATATCGCTCGTGAGATTAAAAAAGTCTGAAACGGTCTTAAATAACTTCATGATGTTATAAATGTGAAATGTTTATCTAAAACGAGGAACTTTTGACTAGATTAATGAATTATTATGTTTTTTTATATATTGGTAAAGAAATCGCAATGTAATAAATGATTTCAAATTTCCACTTTAATAATTTTATAGTTTATATATATCGTTTTTTTTTTTTTTTAAAGAAAAAGGTTATTGGATACAGGCCATAATTGCAATATTTTTAAATAACATGTTTTGTCAGCATTTAGAAGCACGTGCGTATAAATTTTATTCAATTCTATCTAATAAATAAATATTCAATTGAAGTAAAATCAAAGTGGATATATGTTCTTAAAATTTTCTCACATTTAAAAATATTTATGTTAAATAGCTGTTTTATAATTTTTTATTTTCTGTGTTACTTCTCATACGATTTTGATGAAATGAATATATGTGTGGGACTCAAATATTTTTTTGTTGAATTTCATGGATAATTGGATTATTAGAATTGGAATTTCATGGATACTTTTGTTGAATTTCATGGATAATTTTTGTTGAATTTCACCGATATTTTTATTAAAAGAATTTTTAAAAAAAAACATTTTTTAATTATTTCAATTTATGAAACAGATATATTTATCTTTTTATTACATTTAACTAACTTAATATACCTAACAAGTACAACATTTTAAAGTTAAACTCTCTTTACAAAACATAGTGTTTTATACAAGTAGAGGGACATTAAATCATCAATTAATATTTGACTATTGAATGGTATCTAGATACATTGCAGTATAACTAATCGTGTTGGTATTTATTACAGACGTAAAATTTACTAAATGGAGAAAGAGTTTTTAAATACAACGATTCCAATTGTTTTGTTGATTATCTTGTAGATTGAATTAGATGATGATTCATAAATAATAACATTATATTGGTATTTTTATAGACGTAAAATCCGCTATATATGTAAAACTATTTTAAGTACTACGATTCATAAAAAATAACTGACTGTTCTAATACTTTTATAGAAATAAAATCTATCATATCTGGAAAGAGATTTAAAATACGACGATTCAAATTGCCATGTTTTCAAAAAGTTCCGCAACACAACCACAGTTCCTTATTTCATTACAAGTTCCTGCTTGGAAACGAATGCATACTATCCTTAAATGCATTCTGAAGCAAAACTTAATTACGATCAAATCACGCGAACTAAATTAAAACTGTTGGAATTAGTACAACTGCATCTCAGGTTTTATTGAATAAACATGCACTAACATATCCAATATTGCACATTCTTGCGAGACTCAGAGATGAACATTTTAATTCATGTTGCAAGTTAGGAATTTTCCCTTCTAACTGATAGAATTTTGGTAGAAGTTACGATACAAGGGTATCAATTACAGAATTAACCTCCATTGATATGTGTTAAATGTAGAAAATTCTGAAAATGAATTTAGTTTATCAAATGTGTGTTAATTTTAGACGTCAAAATTCTAGTTTATTTTAAATATGATTCATTATAATTATTAGAGAAAATAATTTAAATACTAATAAAACAACAGTGTATTTTAGTTAATTATTTTTAAATGTAACAAATAATTAAAAAATATAAAAGAAAATAATCTGCTATTGTTTTTTTTTTTATATCAACTAACAGTTATGATGATAATAAGGAGGAAAATTGTGATGATCGATAAAAAATATTTGCTAAAAAATGGATTTATTTTAAAAACTAATTAGAAATATTACTGAATTTGTGAATAGACAGACCAGCCAGAAGGGAATATTGAATTTTTGAAATTATATAATATTTCAATACAGGAAAAATGTAATAAAATTTTTGTACAAACATAATATATCTTTAACTTAATTTATATAAAAAAATGAGGTTTAATCAATATGGATTCATGAAATTTAAGACTAAAAATGACATAGGATATGAAGAGTTTGTCTCAAAGTACATGATTCCAAGAATCATTATTTCATACTTCATTCTACAGTTCCTAAAGCAATAGAAAGGTTTTGCGACTCTAAAAATCAAAAATGGAAATTTTCTTTTAACTAGGCCGTTGGTTTCTTTTATGATACTTTAAGAAGAATTTCTGTCTTATTAAATATCTCAAAGTTCTCTCTAGTTTCCTTTAGGGAACTTCGTAATACATCGTGTATTTTTCTTTGCATATACAGTTATTTTACATGAAGGTGGAAAAAAGAAGAAGAGGTAGATAGTTTTGAGAAAAATTAGAAGAAAATAAATTTTTTTTTTTGCTGAAAAAAGTTAGAGCAAAAAAGAATAATAATAATAAATAAAATAATAAATAAATAAATAATAATAAAACGTCTATAATTAAACGTTATATGGGGTACCACACTATATATCCTTAATACGAGACAGATCATTGTATTTATTCTAATTCTGGATATGAGCCAAGTGCATTATTCTCCCAAATACTAATACCTATACCAATCAAACTCTCAGCGGCAGCCTTAAGTTGAAAATAGAGATCAGGCTTTTAGATATAACACGTTATTTATAGTTACTAAATTAATTTGAATATAAAATTCTGTTTTGAATCTCCTTTTAAACAATTTCTGCTATGCGTCATAATTTTTAATATAGCGCTGGATGAATAAGTTAAACTTTTATTAAAATTACTACATTAAAAAAAAAACCTAAATACAATTACAGAAACTATAAATAAATATTTCTTGACAAAAAGGTAAGAATGTTTCTTCATTTTCAATTACATAGTAAACACAAATGCATACTTACCATGTATGAAATAATTCTTTGAATATTATCAGTAAATCTATGAAAACTCAGTCTTACCAACCCTAAAATAACTGATGCAGAAAGTGAAACATAATTAGTACTGTGTTGAATTATGAAGTAATGGAGATATAATTTCCTCTGGGAATGAATTTATTTTCGAAGATTACATCATTCTCACCCAAAAGAGTATCATCGTTAGTTGATAGCTCGTGGCCTTCTCGCACAAGAGCTTTAATTGCTTCCACCGTTGAAAATGCAGCGTGAATCTGAAAGTTTAATACAAATTATTCTGCAAATGAATTTATTTCGGAAAGAATGCGAAACTAAGAAAAGAGGACGAAACTTCCACAGCCAGCCAATTGCGAATAATTCCTTTCGAACAGAATTTTTCACGTTTCAGCTGCGTTTGCAAACTGTGGAGAGGTTCATTTGGGTGATTAATTGAAAATCGAGACCTGTGTGACTTGAATTACACTTATATTAACCCATTTTCTCTCACGGAAGATGTTGTACACTTACATTTTTCTTTTATTTGGAAATTAACGAATAAATGGATCAATATAGTGCGATTGAAGTAAATTAATACACTTTATACATGTTTCTTACATATCTATAAATAAAAAACAGATAATATTTTACTAAATCGACACATTATTTTAATGCACAATAAACATTTATGAACGGAAAATGTTGTTCATTTTTATTTCAACTGTATCATTTTATAGTTTTTTGTTTGGTTTTCTTCAAAAAAATTCCAATTATTATGGTGTTCTATTGGGATAAATTTATAACCTTATTTAATAAATATTAAAATAGTAGGTGTTTTTTAATTGTATTCATAATGAAATCTGCTTATTTCAAAATTTATTCTCTAAATATATTTCCATGCATATTTCCAGTTGATATTCTCTAAAAAAAGAATAATGCTTATTCATGAATAAATATCATTAATTTGTTGATGATACCATGTTCACCCTAAACTACCAAATAATTAATTATCATTGAAGCCATAGTCTAAATTTAATGCTCTGCATTTATCTATGTACAGCATATTTATTAGAGATTTTTACTAGAAATTAAAAATTAATAAATTTCCACTAAAAAAACTGTTTAGACATTAGATCATCAGACATTTCATTTTAAATTTCAGAATGCATACGTGTATGTTTAATGTATGGTTTCTGAAAACTTCTTTTGTTATCTGGCATTTAATGAGAAATAACCTAAGAACACGAAATAAAAAATAGAAGAAAATTCTAAATCATTTTTTAAATTTATAATCAAACCTGAATGTGTGAAGTGTATAAAAATATACTATAATATTCATTTCAATCTTAACCAGTAATATGAGTAGTGTTATCTAAATAATATGTTAATTAATACTGATAAAAATGTTTCAAAGTTAATTAAAAAATGCTTTTTATTCTTATTGTACTTCTTAATTCCGAGTCACTCATTTCAATTTCAATTTCTTAAAAATGCATATAATCAATAGGGAAGAATAATGAAATTGTACATCGGCATTTCACAGAAATTAATTTAAAAAATATCCATCGATTTTCAATCATCAGAATCTAATTATTTCATTTTTTTAAATTTAATGTTTATATATTTACAACTTTTGTTTTTTTAATGTAGTAATTTACGTATCTGTAACTTTTACAAATTTATTTAGTCTGTATTTAATATATTTTTATGCGTTTGTTTTATTTTTACGTGTATTGAGTTTTCTACAAAGTAAAAAGCAGTTTAGATTTAAAGATATAATTATCTTACCCCAACTCTGGTTCAGTTGCAACGTGTGCCGCTGGTGAGCATCAGAGTTAAGGTTCAATACGCTGACGGCTTTGTTGTAGACACTGGTTTAAAATGTTCGGAGATTAGATGGTGTTTGGAATGTTCAGCATCTTGCATCGTTAGTCGGACTACCTGGTGGAAGGTTTCCTGGATTTCTCCTATACCATACGCAAATGTACGGTCGTTTTCCCTAAACTTCCTCACGGAAAGCGCTGCTCTCCTTCTATAGCGACAAGGAGCTAAGTCAAACTTTTATCTGCAGTTGCTCCATCACAACAGCAGCAGCCCCAACCTTTCTCACCTTCCATGAGGAAACATAGATTCATGGACTTGGTTTAGATGTTGCTGTTGACCAACTGGGATAAGAAATAACAACAGTTTTCTTAAAAAAAATTAATTACTAAATTTCACACGAATAAACTACATGCATGTAGAATATTTTGTAATATAAACATAATTATAAAAAGCTGCTTTCTCTGGCGACAATCTCTACAGATTAAATTACTATTCTCTCTAGATTAAATTACACCTTAACTACAGAACCCTTTATATAGGACTGATAGAATTCTTTCAAAAAATGGTGTCGACTGTTCAGGTAAGTCTCTTTTTTTTGTTGTTGTTCAAAAGTATTTTGGTTCTATCTGATTTGGTTTCTAGAAAATTCCCTTAACTATATAAATTTAATTAACTAAATAACTATATAAATTTAATTAGAAAGATCTGACCTTTATTCTTTAAATATTTCGCCAGATTCTTCGTCAGTGCAGCAAAATATTTAATGTCAAAAGTTTCACTACTGTTCATCAATGTAATGTGCATTTCAGCCTACATTTATAGTATTTTTACAGAAAAACAGCAGTATACATATAAAATCAAATGTGTAATTTAAAAATAGCTATAAAATCTAAAAATAATTTACATATTTGGTAGAAAACTTCATTTCAAATTAAACAAATAAATTCTTAGAAGTTTCACAAAATTAGTAGTCATATAAATAAATTATTCGTTTCGTATATATTATTAGTTATGCATAAGAAAATATCTCAATATTAATAAAATTGGAAATATTACTTGACATGAAGTTTTTCCCTACTAAGTGGGTTACAGTGATCCTGTTTATGCCTCTCAATTGGTTCAATTTGAGATCCATTTTGATTTTTTTAATGAACCAGTTTTGTATTTTATAATCAATATAAAATCGAAATAAAGCAAATTAATGATGAATCTTTTTTCAATTTAAATAAAATGCCTTAAAAAATAATGAAAAATAAAACTTTACAATTAAAAAAAAATCATGGTTTGTTATTGGAATGAAAAATCCGTTTTGAAAGAATTCTGCAAATCTACATTAATTCTAATTATATCACAAAAAATTTCAAAAGAAATATTTTTGCAAAAGAAATACAAAAAAAATAAACTGAAGTTTATTTAAAGCGTTTCTACCTCAAACGTAATTAATCAACAAATTAATTAAAACGTAAATCCTGGCAACCTTTTGAATTAAATTAATTATGATATTTTATTTTTTCTCATATTATGAAAAAAACATTGATATCTCAAAGAAGTAGCTTAATTACTTAATTGTAACTTTGAATGATACTCAATTAATTTATAAAGCAATTTATTTTAAAATGAACACCTTAACTTTCATGAAAAGATGTTTTTTCGACATTAAATAGCAAAAAAAAAATGGATTTCAGACGCAAAAATTGAATTAAATGGTTATAAATTGTTTATATACTAGTAAATATTTCATGTTTGACTTTATAATAACCTTTTGAGATGTAAAGAACTTTTTTTTTTTTTTTTTTTTTTTTTTTTTTTTTTTGCGATCAACCTAAATCAGATACAGATATGCAATCATTTTACCAAAACTAACCCGTTCGACATAATTGCAATAGACATTATGTCGTAATCTTGTATACACCTAATTTACATAAGCGTGTATTGGTGCAGAATAATTTTAATTAATGTAAATGCAAAATAAACTTTCACATTAGATTTATGTTTATTGAAACTTAATTTGATAAGAATGTTTTTCCTTACTTCATATGCATTGTTTTGAAATATATTCTATAAAAGATCTTTTATTTTCTTCGATTTGAAAAATGCAAGCTGTCCAAAATGTTTAATCTCAAAAAACTCAAAGATATACAAACATGTTTTTTTATCATTAATATTCTGTATGAAGGATTATTTTGACTATGTTTATAGCATTTCAAGAGTGTGTTTTAATTGACTTTTCTGTTTTTCTGTGTCATGAATGATATTTCACATATTGTTAAGCAATAGTTTTCACATATCGCCATTTAAAATAGTCTAAAAGCATCGAAGTTGTGAAAAATCTATGATTTGTTGCTTGCGAATAATAAAGTTCTTTAAGCATCGTGGATTGGAAAAAATCGTGGAAAGGATTTGACATTTTCTTTAATGAATAAAAAAATCCGTAAACGTCTTTGTTTTCTTATTAAACTGAACTTTTAAAAGGTACTTTTCGGAAAGTTTGCATTTTTGAGATTAGAATACATTGTTTTATTATTAACAAAAGAATAGTGCTGTTGCCTTTTTTTTTAATCTGTAAAAAATTATCATAAATGGATGTTTGTCTTTTTGTTAATTTTGCTATTATTATGTCTTTTGATGTTAGAAGCTTTTAGAATAATAAGCTACAAGTAAAGATCTTCATAGCATCTTGTGTTTCAATGCAATCAAAAGGATTTGCTCATAAAAAACGTGTGAAAAAAGTATGTATTTAAAGAATTTTACTCCTTCACATAAGGTTGTTTATTTAAACAATTAATAGTTTACATGCTCTAGGTTTAAAGTCAATAAAATTTCTGTCGAATATGATAACTAAACATGATTTAATATTAAGAACACACTTTCCATAAGCTTTTCAAGAGAATATAAAATTGATTTATTTTAAAAGAATTCATTGATTGGTTTAGTTTGGTTTGTCGCTCTACGGTCATTTCGTGCACACTTTAGGCTAATAAGACCGGGATCTACATTTCTGTGTATTCCGAACCACTCACAAATATCCATGTCACCTCCAGGATTCGACCTGAAACCTGTAGTACCACAGGGCAGAGCAAAAATTCATTAAAGAAAAATTAATAAATTAAAATATGTTACAATGCCCTCTATCTTCGGGAAAATAATTTTACAAATGTTTTCTTTCATTTAAATGTTTACCTCATTAATCATTAAAAACATTTTATCTCATTTCGCAAGAAATATATCATAATATACAATTTTGTTGTTAAAAAGAAGAGAACTAGTGTAATAAATTGTCTTTTACCTATTATGTTGTATGTAGAAATTTATCAACAGACATTTTCCAAAATTTCGGACAGAGATTTACTTGTATTTGCATAATCACGATTTGTATTTGCACGATCACGATATCCTTTTTTTTAATAATCTACTGAATGTAAGATTTTTTATGTCGTCGTCATTATATTAATCTCAGTGACAATGTAGCTATTTAAACATTCAAAAGAATGAAGGATGAATCAGTTTTATTGACAAAAATTTTCTGCATTTTCTCAAAATTGGAAAACCTATAACAGTTCAGAAATATCTTTGATTTGTAGTTTAAGAAATAGTAATATAATAGTTAAAAATGTGCTTTAATAAAAAAAATCCTTTTTTTATATTTAACATTTTGAATGCCATTAAATCGTTTATTTTTTAACTTTATTGCTCCTTAAAAAATTAAAACTACTTATTACTAAACCCTAAAACTACTTACTAAAAATTAAACTACTACATTGCCATTATCAATTAATACAACAAGAAGAAATTGTTAGAAATGAATGATATTTTGCAATTATATTTGCAATGCTGATATAAGTAATTAAGATCAAAGATACTTTATTGCGGAAAAACTCACAAAGACTTAGGGCCTAGTACCTCTTTGGGTCACTTCTAGTTGAATGGAAGATGTAATGCGGTCGGCATTGAGACATACAGATTTGTTATAATGTCTTGTGATGCCTCATACAACAATTGTTGTAAGCATAAACCAAGTGCTGACCAACACCAACGTGTTAAAACTTGGCTATCTAAGTCATGTCACAAACATTCATTCGGTGTCATATACTAGAATACTCATATACTCATACTCATATACTAGAAAATGCCGGACAGGAAAGTATGTCAATATTAAGTAGGCAATACTGAGTGTTAAGTAGGCAATACTGTGCATACTCTTTCTGTGGGAACTCCGAACATTATCCTATTAGAAAATTGCTTCATAGGATCCTTACCATGAGAAGGCATACATATGAATTTTGAATTTATTTTGATCTTGACTAGAATAAGGCAGGAGAGAAAAGTAGCGTGTCAATATTAAATAGACAATTCTGTGATATTGTTCCTCTGTGTACTCCCTTATTCTATTAGCAAATGCTTCATAAGTTTCCTACTATGAGAAGAAACGCCTATGGGTGAAGAACGTTATGATATTCTGTCATGATACCACGGATTGTTATTAGAGAAGATGAAAAGTCGTATTGTGGATACACCACGAGAAATCTTCCAGCCCCTTTGTGATGGTGGGCACTAAAGGAACAAATTATGCTTCAGGAGATTTATTTCAAATAGGGATCCTTAATTGAATTTTGAGTTATTTTTATCTTGGCACCTGTTTGTGGATGAAAAAAATAGTCGTAGTAGTATTTCTTTGTAGTGTTTCGTTGTTGTATTTATTCTTTTAATAGGGTATTCACATTTTTTCGTGTTTTTTGTTTATTTTAGGTTAATTTTTTTTTCCGTTTTTATTCGGTATTTTGTTTTGGACAAGTATATACTTGCGAAAATCTGTAAATATAAACAAAGTGTTGGAAAAACTGTATTGATCGATAGCACGTTATTGAATTTTCAGAAAATGCTGTCAAAGTGAGACATTTCAGCGAGCCCAAATAAGTGTTAATTTGAACGTTCACAAGATTTATTACTATTCTTCAACTGATAAACAACACACCAATCAAAAGTAGAGACTTCCAATGGCAAATAAATTATGGCAATTTGTAAAAATGTGAGATGAAAAATGACTTTATTTTGTAATATTTTCAACTCATTATATTCGCATAATATTCTTGATTTTTTTGCTGTGGTTCACTGTTTACCTAATCATCTATATTTAAGTAATGTTTCATCGGTTTTTCTCAGAGAAACGAAATCCTTTCAACTTCTATACCACCCATAAATCTTCCCATATTATTAAATACTTGATATAGTATAGATGTTTCAACAATAGGCAATAAATTTCCACACTCTGAAATTTCCCAACCCAATTACTAGCACTAGTCGTAGTTGGATTACAAGTCCTGCATAGAACGTGATGAATTTTCCTTCAAAAGTTGAACCCAGAATTTGTGAGGGAATATCATGTACATTAATCTAAGTGTATCAATGTGATAAACCTTACAATGCAGCTCGGAATGACCAAGCTTACAGGCAACTAACCGATCTGACTGTCTATCAATCAAATAATTCTTTACCTCACAAACTACAATATCTTCTTTTATTTCCTTGGATGGGGCCTAAGGAGTTCTCTGATGATAAATAGTTCCTTTACAGGAAATAAATTGCTTATATAAAGTACTTGAAGGCTAGGACTACAGTGGATGCCCTCAATTTTAAAACCTTCTATCAGTCAGAAGCCGTATGCAATACTGATATTATGCAGTTATGATTTTAAATATTTACGATTTTAATCATATATACTTGACACAATCCTTCCAGATTCGATTAGTACTTTTTGGGTTGATAATTTCTATGCCAATGATTGTAGTTACAACTAAAGTATGGTGCATTTTATAATTATATTGGTGCAACTTTTTAGTAACTAAAACCGTTATTTGTTGCCAATAAATTATTGTCTGATGTTCTAAAGTTATACAGTAAGTTCAATGCTATTAAGGATACAATTATAAAAATGTCTCGCAGCAGTAAATGCCCATTTTGTCAGTATTTTGGCCAAAAATTCCCCGAAACCTCATTGAGGGATTTTATTTTTTTATCTTTTTTTTTCCTCGAGCTAAATGAAAACACTTTTTCGATATTTACGAAAAAAAATATTGTTTATTACAAAGCCCAGTGCACCGTTAGAAGTCACTATTAAAAGGTGATTTTAATACTTCAGCTTTTGGCTCCTGCCAGCTCTAAATGTAGTAAGAAATAATTATCTACACACAAAGAAAATGGACAAATATGATGAAAAATATTAAAAAATATATAATAATAAATAATTATTGATTAAAAAATTTTCGTAGAAAAAAAGGATAAAGAAATAAAAAAATTGATGAAAAAAAGAAAGGTGATGAAAAATAAAAATAAAAAAAGCAAGAGGAAAAATTAAATCACTCTTGATGAAAAAGAAAACCAAAAAGAAAACTTCAAAACACATGTGTTCTTTACAAGAGTAATTAAATATTCATCTACCTGAAATTTTCTAATATAGATTTTAAAAACAAAATTTGCAGACTGGCTTTTACAGAGATCCAGGAAAAATGTAATGTGTCTTTACCTAGTAGCACAGACCTACATAATTATTTTTGTAAGCCCTATTAAATTCAATTCAATTACATAATTCATATATTTCTCAAATAAATCAAACTTACGATATTCCAAAAATCATCATGTTTTAAAATTATTGAACAATTGTAATATCGTTATTGTTAGAAATAATTAATCTTCTGGTCGCTGAGTCTTAGCGCTTAGACTACGGGGATTGAATCTTCCAGTATGTTTTTTTTAATATTTCTGAAATATTAAATATTTCTACTTTTCTAAATGTTTGCGTGTCATTTGCTATTGGAAACGTCATTTGCCATCACAAACAGCAGTCGGGAAAATCTCGATTCCAATTCTGCTCTGTCTGAAGATCTGAATCATGGCAACCTGCTGTTTTTCGGAAAAATCCGGCATTCTATCCTGAAAATGACTTCAGATGAATTATTTCCTTTAATTTAATTAATCTTTTCAGCGGCGTGAACGACATACAGATGGTTGCTCTGCCCAAAGTAGAAAATGTTTTGCATCGATTCTCTGACATCCGGAGAAACAACACTTCAGCCAGAAATCTCGTCGGAAATATTATGTAGTCAACGTTTTCAAACTTTATCAATAGTCTGGTAAGGTAAGTATCAAACGGAGAGTTTATTTTTGCATTTTTTCCAATTGATATTTTCTATTGCATTATATCGACTGTAACATATTGGGTTATCTTTGATATTTGGGCAATTCCCCGCCAATTATAGTTTCTAATTGTGTATTTTTATACAATCTAGTTGTTTTGCATTATAGATTGCAGAGAAGTGAGCATTCTTCAGTGCAGCAGAAAATAACAGTTGGGCTTTCCCTATTAATTACAGACCAATTTCTTTACTCTCTTCTATTAGTAAACTAATTGAAAATGCCACACTGAATCTCCTTAAATGTGAGTCAAATCGAAAGAACCTTCTCATCCCACAGAAATTTGGATTTACCGAAAATTTTCTACAAATCATCATCCCTACAATCTCACAAAAACTGTTGCTGAGGGATTTTCCTGGAAATATGAAACTGCTGCAATTTTTCTTGATGTGGCCAAGGCTTTTTATAGAGTATGGGTTAATGAATTGATTTAGAAACTCATTTCTTACAATTTGTCTCCTTATTTGATTCAAGTAATTCGTAACTACCTTTCAGACAGACACTTTGTTGTCGCAGTAGGGAATACTGATTCCTCAATTCGTGATATTCATTCTGGTGTGCCCCAGGGCTAAATTCTAGCTCCTTTCCTCTATAATATCTTTATCAATGATATTTCACAAAAGAACAATATCAAAATTAGTCTGTATGCTGACGACACTGCAATCTTAACGCAAGGCCGAAAAACTTGCACTATCCAGGAAAATTTGCAAAATTATATCATTGATTTAGAAAAATGGCTCATTAACTAGAAGATAAAATTAAATGTAGACAAGACTGAGGTAGTTCTTTTCCCTTGCAAAAAATCCTATAACCCTCCTAATATTAAAATATATAATAATTATATCACCTGGTCTAAAGAAACTAAGGAATTATTCTTGGTAGAAGTAAGTCAAAGCTCACTCCTCACACTTCATGAATTGATACACAAAATAATTCCACCTCATCACCCCTTTCGTATGAAGGAGTTGACCGTTCCATTTGAGTAGTTGGAAAGCATTGTGGCAATGATGGAGCAGGCGGCAGATACTAATTATTTTTTTAATTTTTAAAAATTTTTAAACTACAAATGCAAATTTGAAATATGTACAAATATACATACTATTGTACAACATGTTATTCTTACCATGTTAAATTTACCAACTATTATGTTCCAACTGTTATTCTTCATTTCAACCAATGTTTATGCTTACCAACTGGCATTCTTCAATTGGTTAATATTAGAAAAACAATTATAATAATTTTAAATTTAATTTTTTAAAGAAATAATACAATTTTTTTTTAAATTTAAAATACTACATTTATAGTATTTTTAAATGCTTTTTTTTTTTAATTTTTGCATTTATCACTCTAAAACAACTTTTGAAAAAAATTGTGTTTCAATAATTAAATGTAGTTGGGAAAAATGTTAATTTTAAAAAAAAATAATATATAATGAAATTGAATTTTCAATAAATTTTAATTTCATGCTTCAACCCTCTTAACTAACTCTAATTCTAAGATGCATACACAAATATGTTATGACATTTAAAAAATCATCTATTTTAAATAGTGGTCCATTTTAGAAAAAATTTTTTAACTGTACAAGAGCAGCATTGTAAATAAAAAAATAATTATATCTTTAAATAAATTTCATTGAATTTTTTTAATATTTAATCTGATATAATGTTGCATCTTGTGTAAAATTCCCTGTTGATATAGCGAGTTTTCCCTTTAATTGTTTAATGATAAATTTGAGTGTATAGTCTTTCATTGCTTTTGAAATGAGCCACTGAAAAAAAGGGACATAGTGGTTATTGAAAACATTGCAATTTACCTCTAAAACTGTTCAGTAATCAGCAAATATTAACTTAATTTGCTGTTGACACATAGTAACTTTTTGCAGATATAATAGATTCAACAAGAATTTTAAATTAAAATAAACAGAATACAAATATTAAAATAATTTTGTGGAAATATTATCTGCTGTTTTTTTTTTATGTTGACAGTAATTAAATAAAATTATTTTGTGGTTTCATGTTTTATTATACAACACTTTCATTTTTTATTTATTGATTTTTCGAAAAAAATAGTAAAAAGCCAGAACTACTTTTTTAAGATTATTTAGATAATATTTCTCATTATTTATGCTGTGTAAATTTCTTTACCTGGGAATCTAAAAAAAACGTTATGATATGATATACATTTTCTCGCTTTTTCTGTAGATTTTCTGGTTGAAAATGTTCCTTATCTTAAATTACATAAAAAATAAATTGTTTTTACACCACATGAAATATATTTAAAAAAATTCTGTAAAATATATTTAAAAAAAATTATATGTATTAATTAAATCATAGAAAAAAATGCATTATATTAATAACCTTTTGCTACATCTGCTCCAAAATTAAAAATTAATCTTTTTCTTCATGGTATCGTGAAAATAAAATAAAAGTTTTTATCCGCAAACATAAAAAAAAAAATCTCTCTTAGAAACTAATTTATTTTCATTTCCTTTAAAGATAAATTTGTAATTCTGTTTTTGTTTAGAAATATGATGCATGATTGTAGCTTCTTTTTTTTTTCGGGGTTTGGAGCATTTCGAATTATTTCTATACATTTCGTTGTTCTCCCAAGTTTTTCATTTTTTACCAATTAAATGCTAAAAAATAAAGGAAGAAACATTAATATCTAGAATAGCGCTGCGTAAAAAAATGTATTAAGCAAAGATTAGCAATATAATTCATTTTCTTATACGCTGAAATGTTAATGTATACATTTAAGATAAATACATCATTTGGTATATTATTTTCTTATAATTATTACTTTAATATCTAAATTTTTATCAGTTTCACATAAGTTTATAAATAGGCAGGCGTTTTGCACATGTATTGTAAAATATTTGTAACATACATAGACATATAGATTACAAGGATCAGAAAATTTACCTATCATTTATGATAAAATTTATGAGTTATATTGATGTTTAATGAGTCCTATGTCTTTATGAGATATGTTGACAAGTCATATGAGATATGTTGACAGATTTAATGAGTCCGAGGAGTCTTAGCTATATTGAGATGTCTAATGAGTCTTATGAATCTTTATGAGGTATATTGATACATTTAATGAGTCCTGTGTGATAAGATACATTGATACATTTTACATACATAACTTTTATAAGATAAATTGACGTCTAATGAGTCATATGTATTTATAAGATATATTGACAAGTTTAATATGCCCAGGGGTCTTAGATACATTGACATCTAATGAGTTCCTATGCCTTTATGAGATATATTGACAAGTTTAATGAGGTCTAGTAGTCTTAGATATATTAACATCTAATGAGTCTTATTAGTACTATGAGATATACCTGACACGTATATGAGTCTTTATGAGATGTAATGGCATGTCTTATGCTATTGATATCGAAATATTAAGGAACATAGAACATACAAAGCAATGTATAAGAACGCGCGATTCATATAGGTGCAGGGATTAAGATACCAATGTCATATATTGACATTTGACTTTCCAATATATGACATTTATTTTTAAACGTATGGATTTGTGTTTAATTTTTCTTTCTTTACATCCGCTATTAAAAAGTGTGATTTTACACAGTGATAAAACTGTATAAAGACCATGCAAGAATAGATGCAGTTTTTTGACTGCGCCACACATATTTTATAGAATTCTTAATAAACTCACGTTTGTGAAAATTGCAACACCATGAAGGACTTACGCGAATGAGCTGAAATTTCCTGGAAATGAAAATTAGCTCATGATACGCAAATGATTAGAATTTCAAATCCGTAGTGCATGCGTATGCTGAGCAGCGCCCTCTGAACGCCCTCTGAACGCCCTCTGGATCCGAATAAATAGACGGCTGTAGCGAGGCGTATATGGTTATCGGTGGTTATCTGCTAGTGGTAAACGTTAGCTCAATCGTTACTTATGCCTCTTCGATGAAAGAGAGCGAGATTTGAACAACTTACAGAGTTTGAACGGGGAGAATCATCGGCCTTCGTGAAGCTGGCTTGTCGTATCGTGCAGTAGCCGCTCATGTGCAGCGTAACAGCAGCACAGTGATGCGTCTTTGGAAGCAGTGGACGGACGAGTGTCGGACAACTCGGAAATCCGGGAGTGGACCCCGAAATGTGACGTCAGCCCGCGATGATAGACACCTGGTCCGCATGACGCTGACGGACCGTACAGCTTCCTCTAGACCAGGGGTCTCCAAACTTTTCAGCCGGCGGGCCACATTGTTCACTCCAGTAAGTACCGCGGGCCAAAACCGTTTTAATTTTTTTGCCATTATCTATAATTTCTAGACTAGTCGCCGAGTACGTGCTTAGCGCGAGCCTACTCTTGCTAAATTCGCTGGTTCAATTAAGTACTATAATTACTATTATGTGTATCGATTCGACCATGACACTTGACGACATCTAATGGTCAAAAGCGGAAATAGGTACATGATATTCTTTATCGCTAACAGATGGCGCTAGTAGTAGTTTCGAAACCGCAGTAACAATTAAACATTCGTAACCTCATTGGTTGGAGAAGGTTCTGGTGTATTCCAACCACTTCGAGTTCTCAGTAATTGGAGTGTAAAACGCTAGCGGAGCGGCCCCGACTCAGTCTACCTAGGGAAGACGAAAGAAGCGGAACTGTATGTATTGTGAAGTAAATTAGTGCGTAACCCCGTTTAAAAGATCGATCTGACCCACGTCCATACGTAATTGTATTTGATTTAATTTGTATTTTTTTTGTGTGTGTGATTTATTAATACGGAAAAGAAGCGAAAAATAGACAGTGAATGCAGAATATTCAAAGATCAATGAAACTTTCAATATTTCGTGATTGAGTCCAATAAGAAGGTGCTATGTTTGATTTGTAGTGAAACCATAGCCGTTCTCAAAGAATATAAAATTAAACGCCATTATGAAACGAATTTTCAAAATTACTCAAAATATACAGGAAGTTTGCGGATAGAAAAATTGGAAGCTTTGAAACGCGGATTGAAATTGCAGCAATCTTTGCTTACGAAAGTCAATATTGAACAAGAGGCTGCAACTCGTGACAGCTTTCGTGTGGCTCTTGAAATCTCAAAACGTGGAAAGCCATTCACCGATGGAGAAATGATCAAAGAATGCGTAATTGCAGTAGCCGAAAAAATGTGCTCCGAAAAGGTAAATTTATTTAAAACTGTCAGTTTATCAGCAAACACCGTGGCTCGGAGGGTGCAAGACATCGCAGAAAATATATCATCTCAATTGTCTGACAAAAATGAACATCTTGAGTGGTTTTCTCTGGCCTTGGATGAGTCAACGGATGTGTCAGATACGGCTCAGGAGTTGATTTTTATTCGAGGAGTAAATAAAAGATATGAAGTGTATGAAGAACTTCTTGATATTGATAATATTCATGGCACGACTACTGGGGAAGATATTTTTAAAGGAGTTGACAATTTCATTAATAAAAAGAACCTACGATGGGAAAAACTTGAAATTTATTACAACTGATGGAGGCAAAAACATGTGTGGTAAAAATAAAGGAGTAGTTGCACTTGTGTCAAAGGCAGTAGAAAATGATGGTGGTTCAAAACTATTAGTCTTGCATTGTATCATTCATCAACAGTCCTTGTGCGGAAAATGTTTGGATATGTCTGAAACTCTAAAACCATTCATATCAGTTGTTAATTTCATCAGATCCACTGGGCTGAAACACCGACAATTCCGCGAGTTTATTGAAAATATGGGAGAAAATAATTTATCGTATACACTCTCCCGTACGCTGGCTTAGTTGCGGAAAAGTCCTACAGTGCTTTTTTGAACTTCGAGCACAAATCGAATTTTTTTTGAATGAAAGCATTGCCCTCTTACTGAATTACAAAATAGCGAATGGCTATGGAAGTTAGCAAGCTATGTCGATTTGACAAAACATATAAGCGAACTAAATTTGAGATTGCAAGGAGAAAACCAGCTTCTCCCTGATCTATACACTAATATCAAATCGTTTCGGCAGAAAATAATATTGTTTCAATCAAAATTACGTAAAAAATGTTTCACACATTTTGAAACATGTGAAATATTTAGCCGCACTACTGAGAATTGAACACTGAGCTGAACACTGAATTTCCCGTCGATTTTGCAGTCGAAGTTTTGAGTGCTTTGAAGATAAATTTTGATACTCGTTTCTCAGACTTTGATGACATTGCAAATGAAATTAAGATTTTTCAAAATCCTTTTGATACTGTCATTGAAACCCTAGCCCCGGAACTCCAAATGGAACTTATTGATTTACAGTGCAGTGATATAATTAAGAACAGATATCAAAACTCATCTTTGTTGGAATTTTATAAGAATCTTCCACTGATACAATTTGATAATTTACATAAATTGGCTCGTGAGCTGTTTTCTGTTTTTGGTACTACTTACTTGTGTGAGAAAGCATTCTCCAAAGTGAAGTACACAAAGAATGTTTACAGATCTAAGTTAACCGATGAGCATCTTAAATCTTTTTTAATAATTGGTACAAGTAAAATTGATCCACAACTACAAACTATAGTCAGTGAAACATTACAATTACATAAATCTCGTTAGTATTTTTTTACAAGTGGATACCCCGCGGTTTCATTCGCGTTCATTTAGCTTTTCCGTTCCTGAGGGATTTTCAGGATAAAAATCATGTTTGATTCAGGATATATATATTCTAAACATCGATATACATACATATGCGATACTCTTTACATCAACATAACTACCGAGGGCAACCGCGGGATGTTCACTAGTTTATAATGCTAGTGGGATTCATTTAAATTATTTGTTAGTTGTTATGCTTAAGTTAAATTTTCTGCATATTATGTTTGCCATTAAGCTTTATCTAGCAAGTAAATAAAATCGAGTTATTATCATTCTGCGTTTTTTTATCCAACTTATTACAGCAACAATATGCTATTCGCTGTCGCGAGTCGGAATGAAGACACTGGCGGGCTAGATTTGGCCCGCAGGCCGTAGTTTGGAGACCCCTGCTCTAGACAAATGGCAGCACAGTGGTCAATAGCTACAGGTGTTTCATTGTGTGCTGCATCAATTCGTATACGTCTGCTGCAGCGTGGACTGCACGCAAGGACTCCTTTATACAGGATCCCTCTCACGCTAAACCATCGCGTCCTGCGGCTACAATTGGCCTCTCAGCATAGAGAGTGGCGTGCTGATTGGCAGCATGTCGTGTTTTCTGACGAATCCCGCTTTAACTTGTGGTACCATGATGGCCGCATTCGTGTCGGACGCTATGCCGGTGAACGTCACCTTCCAGAGTGCATTATCTAACGCCACAGTGGACGAACACCCGGAGTTATGATCTGGGGTGCCATAGCATATCATGGACGATCTCAATTGCTAAGAATTGTGGGCAATCTGAACAGCAACCGGTACATCAGTGAAGTTCTACAGCCCCAAGCTGTTCCTTTCCTTCAAAGCTTGCCAGGCGCTGTATTTCAACAGGACAATGCCCGCCCTCATATCGCTAGGACTGTTCAATCCTTCTTTGCACGCGGCAGGTACAGCTTCTTTCTTGGACTGCGTATTCCCCGGATATGTCGCCGATTGAACATGTGTGGGATTTCGTTGGTCGGCGTCTCTCTTGTGATCCTCGTCCTGTTGCTCTGCAGACGAACATTGGGTGCGCATGCAAACAATATGGAATGCTCTTCCTCAGGCAGACATTCAAAATTTGTTTGACTCCATGCCACGTCGTGTCACAGCACTTATTGCGGTGCGTGGTGGCTACACAACAAACTGATTCCTTTCTCTTGTTATTGTTTGTTTGCTTTGAACATTTAATCATTTATTTGTACCACTACCACTCAACTGTGTATTAAATTTCATTTAATTTTGACGATTCCTTCATGGTGTTGCAATTTTCACAAACATGAGTTTATTTTATCGAATTCCTGCAACTTGTACACATTAATTTCAAATGCAGTTTTATAAACAAAGGCAGATAAATACCTCTAGAACAAGAAATAGATATTTAATAAATCTAGGTGCATTGATGGCCAGCTGATAGACCAAATTTAGAACATGTCTGATATGCTATATTTCAATTTTGAGCCGACGGTGCTCAATTCAAAACCCAACTTTCAATGCCAAATCGAAAGTGCAAATGATTAGCAAAGTATTAGAATCATAAGAAGGTATTCAATTCAAAATCTCATCAACAGTGCAAAATAAAAAGTTCAGTGCATTTTTTCCAAATTTCTGTAGTTAAATGTGATTAAGCAAAATATAGCAATCCCTAAGATACATCCTTGATTATGCTAAATACGATATAAAAGTGGTTTATTAATGGTGATTCTCTTCAGGTAAAAATGTCGTATTTGAAGACAAGAATATTAATACTCAATATTATTCTGGTACAAGATTTTTATTTCAGAACTAACACATAAATTTTTTCAACATGTAAAGATATAAAAAAAAGTCTTAAATTTAAATGTAATACAAAGATTATTTGGGTTTATCAAAATTTTATTCTTACATGCACTACTATTAAGGAAAATTATATTTCAAATAATTTTTGATTTACTGGGAAGTTTCATTAATACATATTTTTAATAAAACACTCCTTTACATTCATTTCATTATTTGACAACGTTATCTCTTGAAAAAATATACTGTCGAATTTATTAGCTTTCAAATTGTTAGTATAATATTATCCCCTTTTTGAAAATGAGAATTTGAAGCCACCTTTTGGAATTGATATTTTAAACTAACTCCTTCTTATAACGTTGTTAATAATACACTTAGCATTTTAAGTAATTAAAATTGTATTTTCTTTCTTTCTTTTAGACACTGGGAATTTTCCAAATCGATTGCATATGTGTTCTATTTATGTACAATAACAGCATCGAAATTAAATAGTCTTTGTTTCTCATTGAAGGTCGGCATAATGTTACTCTAAACACAGTGGAGTCTCTATGGCAAATATTACGTCACGTGATATCGATTTACATTAACGTTTGAACTTCTTGACTGCAGTTTTACAAATTTACTTTTAAACGACACAGAAAAATAAAGAAAATTTCTTCAGAAAATTCTTCTGTAGAGCACTGATCCTCTTGTATTTACCAGGAATTCTTTGAGTTAAGCTACGTGCAAAAAAAATCTGGCAAAAATGTGGTTTATTTCATTACTACCATAAATTTCATATTTGAAACTCACATTTCAATGCACTAAAAGCATTATTAATTCAAATTTAATTTTTAAAAAAAATATTATAATTTTTGGTTAAATATTTAAATAATCACATTTTAAATAATTACTTTATTAGAAGAAATCGGAAATTATTCAGTTGTGAAAATGAATTATTCATTTATTCCTTGCATCTATTAATTTAGCATCAAAAATACATATACTCTCTAAGTAATTGCTGTTTAAAAAAATCTGAAATCATTTAATTCTGAAAAAGAATTATTCATTTATTTCTTGCAGTTATTAATTTAGTATCCAAAATCAAAAAAATGTCCTATAAAATTTTTTTTTTAATTATTCGTTCATTAAATAATTATTTTAAATATCTAAACAAAAAGTGTTCTTAAAATAAAAATTAAATTTCGTTGCTATGGCAATTAAGAAATTCTTAAGGATCAACCAATACATTTTTACACATGAAAGACTATCAAACAAGCCCTCTAACTTACTCAGGAATACAAAAAAAATTCTGTCTCACAAATCTTGTTGTTCAGACACACACAAAGAAAGTAATTTATAAATGATCATTTGCTTAGAAGTCGATAAAGAATACCCTGTTTTCTGGAAGAATTATTTAGTAGGATATTATATTTTAGTGCTGTCTTCGAGTACAATATGCTTTGTATTCATGTTTTGCTTCTGCTAATCTTATGTTGCAGCATGCTTAAATGAGCTCCAAGTGCAATGAACATTATTCAAAGAGATAAAAGCAAGGCAACTTAACCTGAAGTACTACATGAAATACTGCAGTACATGATTCTTTCTTGTTCTAATTAAGGATTGTGTTTGTTGCAGATCGAAAGAAAGTTTCTTTATCTCAAGATAAAAAGTATGGGAATGAATTTCTTTTCCGTTATAAGAATATTCCTAAATAGATAATTATTTACAAATGCTTCTTTGCTAATTTCATTATGTATTATTCATTTGCCAAGTTATAAAAAACAGAAACAGCTTAATTCATTTCGTAATACTTTTCGTTATGTCGTAAATTGAATAAGGCTTGAACTAAATTTGCACTAATCGATTAATATACAATTAACTTATTTATTAGTGTTATTTATAAATATAATAAAAAAATATATACTACATAAATGAGCTAAGATACCGAAATACGTCATTAAACACTTATTTAATTCAGAAACAACATTCTACTTATTAATATATAATACTTATTTATTTGTTAATGCACCTGATGGCCGAATGGCTAGCGCTCTGGCGTTTGGTACCACAGGTATTGGGTTAAAATCCCGTCTTTTTGTCCATTGGTGTTTGTAATGGTTCGGAATCCACTTTCAGCCGTAGGCCCTAATAGGATCGTAGATCGCTGCGGGGGCATTGTTACTCCACGTCCGTGGCTTACCATCCAGTTACACGCGCCCCCTGGGTAATGCTAAGTGAGTAACATCGGTGCAGCCCTTACGGCAAAGATCACGGTCTATTTGCCAGCTGCATTAGAAGAAAAAAAGATGTTTATTTATTTATTTTATTAAATTTTGTTGTATTACAATCAAAATTTAAGTCTTTTTAAGTAAATTAAATGTACTTATTTAAGTCAAATAGATCAATGACAAATATGTTATTCAATAAAAAATATTTATTTTTTTAATAGCGTTCAATGAAGACATAAAAATTATTTTACATTGAAAGCATTTGTGAACTGTAAAAAAATAATTACAGAAATTGATTGAAATTTTTATTTATTATAAAACTTCAAACCATTTCTATAATTATTTTTATGTAATTATTATTCTGTATTTTTTTGTTCTGAATTGCAAACTTTCGAAAAGTTCTCAACTGATGTAATGCATGTCTAAATACAGACAAAAATAAATTCATTACTAAGATGAAATTGTGCATAATAAAAAAGTGCTGGATGTTTTTGATTAATCGAATTCATCATTCCTAAAAATTATGCAAAAATCATTAATTTTATTTACATTTCGTACTATTCAAAGAATTAAATGTATAGGCAAATTTTTAAAAATACATAAATACATGGAATAAGATTTATTCATATACATTTATTATAGATTAATTATTTATTAGGTATATTTATTCCAGTTTATTCTTTAATAGATACAATGTTAATAATTTATTTTATTGAATATTATAACTTGCTTTAAAATATTGTTTCAATACTAAAATCATATTACATTACATTCAATTATTTTAATATTTTGTGTATTATTTTATACATCTAAATTATTAGACTTTAAGCATAAAGCTTTTTTTTTTAATAATATAGGTTTTAAAATCTATTTATTTTAAATATTTTAACGCCTAAAGGCTCGTTCCCATCGAGGCGAGAGGTGTTTAAGCGTGAAGCGCTGACCAATCACTAGCCTCACCACGTTCGCCTGAAACTGGGTTGAAATCCACCGCTTCGAGTTGACAAATTTTCAACTCAAAGCGGAAAATAAGTAGGCGTAATGCTATTTCTGACGTTTCGCAGTGAAGGAATTAATTCGCTGTGAAGGAAAAGTTTCTTGCCTGACGCGTGAATCTTCAACGCTTAAAGCATAAAGCTTAATTGAAAACAAAATTTCTGTGTTATTCACATAAAATTAAAATCAATAATCCCAGTACGATGTTTCAAAATAGCCCATTCAATAAAAACACTATTACACAGTTTTGAAAAGAAAAAAAATACTTTCCTAAAATATGGTATTTTTAATGTACAAAAAGCACTCTCGATTATTTAATGTGTTAATAACTAAATAATCGTGAATTGAATCTGAATCATAATACTTCGCTAAAATTCATTATGGGTGTTTTTTTTTTTTGGACCAAATAATATTGCAAGTCGCAAATAACAGATTTGGCAGTTCTATTAAAAATAGCACAATGATGATGAGATTAAATTTTTCTTTTAATTTACTATATGTTTTTATAAATTAATATTAAGTATATAACAATTTTTAATTTTCAGAAACAGTCTTTTTATATTCATAATTAATAATTTGAATTTCCTGAAGTACTCTTTTAGTATTCATAATTAATAATTCATATCAATAATTTTAATTTCTCGAAATAATATTTTTATGTTCATAATTAATAATCCATAATAATAATTTTAATTTCCAAAAATAGTCTTTTTATATCCATTACAAATGACATAACATATACATTTTTCTTTTACTAATTCTTTGCAATCAAGTCTAAATGGCAGCAGATTCAGCATCAGTTAATAAAGGGAATTTATTATATTACATGTAATAAAGGGAAATGAATAGTAATAGTTTTGTTGACGATAAATGTGTGTCTGTATGACCCTCATTCGTTGTGGTATAAATCTGAATAACTTCAAATATGGCATAACTAAGAGTAGATGCATAACTATCTTTTTCATAATGCAGTAGCTGAATTACCCTGTATTTCAAGGGCTCGTCTGAAAAAGTGATACTATAAGGATACAAGAGACAACAAAATTTAATCATTTATAAGTTCAAAAATTAATTTGTTTTATATTTTTTAATCAAAGGAAAAACTTAAGCGTTAAGTAAAAAAAATCAAAAATAAAAATAACAATCGATTGGGTCGATATACAGGTTACCCATAAAATTTAGAATTTAATATAAGGACAAAACAAATAACAGCAATCTTAAAAATAAAACTACAGAAAAACTCCAGAAATAACTATGACAATTATAAAATAACTATAAACTTATTTTTTAATATAATTATGATTTTTAGTATTGTAATAATTATTATTATTTTTATAGATATTAAATATTTTTAGTAACTATAAAAATAACAATAAATTTAAAAAAATAAAACTATAAAAAACTGTAAAATTGCAAACGATTTCCCTGTCTTGAAAGTTTAATTTTCATTCTGAAATAAAATTGTATTTGCTTTCACTAGACGATTTTCAGAACACTTTTATATTATTTAATTATTAAATTTAAATAAATATTGTGCATAAAACAGCTGGTGAACGAAATTTCAAAAAATATGCATTAAAACGTTCGTGAACGAAATTTAAAAAATTATGTATAAAAAACTCGTGAAAGAAACTTAAATAAACAAATAAGAGTAGCTTGTAAAAAAAAAACTTCATAAAAACGTTGAAAGTTATTAAGGAAAAAAAAATTTGATCAAGGAACCGAAAAACTATGTTCTCGAAATCAATGCCAATAATTTAATAAGTAATCAGTTTTAAAAACATCTATTAAAAATTCCAGACAATCTCTTGTAGTGAAATAAAATTATACATATTTACACTCAAAAAGTTCGTATTGAAGGTTTAATACCACTAATGTAAAATACTATGGCATATTGGAATTTTGTGTCCCTTAAAACTCTTCCTTTAAAAATTTTACACTGGCTGTAGAAAAAATTGGAAATACCATTAGACTCAAAGCAATGTATCAATATTTTGAACTCCTTACGATTGGGAGCCAATTCTGTTTGTTAATACATTCAAGGGAATACTCTCCAAATGACTCAGTGATTATCACTGTTATAAACAACAGTGTGTCCAGCCTAATAACTGCTTGCTTGTAGTTTTTCAATCCTCCCTTCCGTAGACCTGCAAACAAATACTGATATTTCGTTAATTCGGGATGGAAAATGTATCTATAAGGCCAATGCATCTATCCAAGTAATGTATCTATAAAAATGTCTCATAAAAACGTATCTGAATCATTTTATTCAATTGACAAAATTAATAGCCAGAAATCAGGGGGAAGAGGGGAAATCTCCAAACTTTAATATAATCTACGTTTTTCGTAGAATGATGAAAGTAAGCTTTAATATAAGCTAGCCTATGTACATGACAAATTTGAAAGCTCCAGATTGAAAGTTGTAAATTTGTATAGCGGACAAACAAACAGATTTTAAAATTTTTATATTGGATTGTAAATTTCCCCATTTTTTCTGCGTAAGGATAAGGGCTAGGATACCAGGCAAAATAGAACTCACATTCTTTTGAATGAAACATGTGTTTACTTCCACTGGAACACAAGCAGATCACTATCAGAATTCCGAACAGATTACGTCCTTAATCCTTAATCCTTGCTCCAGATTCTTGGACAGAATAGGATACATACCAAAAGGAATATTTTTCCACAAGAAATAAAAGAAAAAAGATTAATCCATACACATAAAAAAACTTCTTGTTATTGACCTTTTTATGCAGAGATGGCGTTAAGTAAATTAACTTAGGCACTCTTTCTTATTAAAATACATAAATACAACAGTAGTTAGATGCATACTATAGTAAATGAAAACTACCATATTTCCCCATTTTCTGGTTTTTTTTTCTCCAAAAAATAATCTAACGCAAAAGTACGCTAAATACATATTTTTATCAAATGCGAGATTTAGAGTTTGCTAAAAATCTGTTGAAATTAACTTTGCTTCTATCTTCTCCTCGGAATGTTTAAAAAGTGTGATATTGTCTGACCATTCCAGACATTGCTTTGACTCATAGCTCTGTCTCCAGAAAGGTAAACAATCTTAGTGTATGGTGTTGCGACGTATTTTAAGGTCAGGGAATCATATTCAAAGCAAAGTTCTTAAAATAACAATGTTTTCTATATGTATATATTTAGTTGGAGTTACCCCAATGACGATGTATGCAAAGATACCACTATACCCTCTAAAAACCACAACTTTTACGAATTACAATACTGAAATGATACCAAATCTCAGTGGAAACCAGTTTACAGTTGAACTTTATAATATTTTATTTATTTTTGTTTTTGTTTTGTTTTTGATGGTTTCATTAAAATGCCAAAAGGATTTTGGTTTGATTTTTCTGCACCAATCCGGATAGTTCAGGTTTCTGCACTTTAGTCTATTATATAAACTGAACACTATAAGCCTAAATGCTTTAGCCATTATGATGCCCAGACCTGAAATGAACAATAAATGAATGCGGAAAACAAATATCAGTTTGATAGTTATTTTTTATACATACCACCCATAATAATACAAGCCGTTTCCGCTATAAATGAAATCTATGATAATTTTCGTCGGCGAATAATTTCTATCAACGCTACTGATTTAAGCATATAACAATACTTAACCATGTGCTTTTTGTCTCACACGTTCCATTGAAAGGGTCAAAAGGATTTTATATCCCGAAATTCTGTGAAATTGAATAAACGAAAAGATATATGTAAAAATAGCAAAAAATATGAACAATAAAAATTCGACAGAGAAACAGCCCAATTGAAAAGACATTATAATTTTTTTTCTAAACATAGTTCATAATAAACAATGTAGAATAGTCTCATCAACTTGCAATTTTTAAAAAGAAAATTATATCTATATATATAAAGAAAATTTAAATTATTAAATTTCATTTTAAAAATTCAGTTGCATATTTTACTAGAATTCCTGCCCTGTCTTTTACGAATGACAGCTAATTTATAACTCGCATATGAGAGAGGGGAGGGAAGAAGTGATAGTTTTTCGGAAAGGAATCAACTGCTAGGCGTCTTTCTTTTTGCTGTCTTTTGGGTCTCGAAACAAGGGAGATGAGTTTAGGAATGGTTTATGTAAATGATGGTTCAGGTCAAGAACTAAATGAAGAGGAAAATTTTTATCTCGGAGAAGTTCCTGTTTGTAAAAGTGTTGTTTTTAGAGGGTATGCTGTCTCTGTGAAATATGGTGGTCGGGTCTTTTGGGTTTATTTGGGTCAAATGGAAATGTCACTTCTAATGGACGGTAGTTGAGGGTGTGTGGTTTGGTTACTTAGTTTTTGATTGAAACAGCTAAAGGGAATGACAAGAGAGTGATTTGAAATAAAAAATTTCATCTCTGAAATTTTGAAGGAAGAAGAAAAATTTAATCTTGAATATTGTGGGTATATAAATAACGCTTTTATTTCAACGTGGTTCAGTGAAATGTGGAACTCATTGTTTTTAGATTTATTTCTAACGAATGAATATAACTATCTCTATATATATATATATATATATAGTTATGAAAAAGTTATACTGAGTTCATATTACTGGGTATATATTACAAAAAATATAAATTGTATTATTAAAAAAAAGTATGATTAGATATTCATTTCTTCTCTAATTTATTTATGCTTTAAAAATATTGCTTGTTTAAACAATTTTCAAAAAATTCAGATATTGCTCTTTTTAACTGCAAACATTCAAAATGTTCCAATAGTTCATAATTATTTTCTTCATTAAATTTAACTTTTTCCATTTTGAAGAAAAATATTATTTCTTTTGAAAGGCATTTTTTTAAATTATTTTTTTAAAATATTTATTAAGTATTATTTATATATTCTAATCTTTGTGTTGTAAAATTTAGTTTTTATATTCTATCAAAATATTTAATATTATGTGAAGAATATTCATTAATTTTGTATAAGTAATCTATTAAAAAGTTTACTCAAAAAAAAGTTGTTGTAACATTTACTTAGTTTTACTCATTTCAGTGTGATGAGATATTTTGATGCATTTACAAAAAATAATATATTTATATAAATTATTTTTCTACAAAATTAACCAAAGAATAGGACATTCGAACTATATTTAAAAGGACCGCGTTGAGAATCTCGTTCAAAAATAATGGTTTGCATTTTCAATGCAGTGTTTAAATTCTAAGTTTATGGTCTTTCTGTTTGAAGCGAACTTATGACAAAGTCGGCTGAACAGTTGCTTCTTCAGTACGGGTCTATTGCGTTCAATACAGATGGGAAATCTTTTTGAAGAAGCGCTTTTCTCGAGAAGAAGATCAGTGTTACAGTTCTCCGCTGCATGCAGAATCACATTTTCATCGCTCAAATAAGCCTATAAGAGAAAGATTTCTCAGCGGCAGCCTGACCAGAGACTCAAGGGAGTGGATTATTTTCTCTTTTCCTTCCACAAACCCTCGGCAAAATATACTTTCAATACAATATGCATCTCTCCTTTGCATAATTAATCTGTAATAAAAAGTCTGGGTTTGGATCGCGATATTTGAAAATGCGATTAAAGATCTGAATAATGATAAAATAATTCAAATTCTATTTAGATGGGATAAATTTTGATTTTTTTTACCAGTGATATAAGTTTTAGTAATCCTTTCGTAAGTTTTGTTTACATTTTAAATGCATTTTGTTGTATAAGCTTGTCGTCATTGCAAATTTCATATGAAAAGAAATTGTTTTATATTTCCATAAAATATTGACGATTCTTTGTCATGTATCTATAGATTTTTTAAATTCATACGAGGAGTTTACATAAAAAATGGATTAATCTTGCTTCCGTTTCAAATAATGTAATAAATCTTGGAAATTCTAAAAATACAATATGTTTGTAGGACAAATACTACTGTTCTTTTGTGAAGAGGATAAAAATATTTAATTAATAACAGTATGGCAAAAATTAATTCAGGATTTTTTTTTTATTTTAGTCACTGCATAACTATAAATAATAAACAATTTTGATCCATATCTGCATTGAAATTAAGAAATTAATTCCTAAGATTAAATAAAAAGCAAAAATATAGATTTCAAACGTAAAACCGTAGAATAATTTAGAAGAAAAGGAATTTGCAACTGAAATATTCCGCTGAAGTTCTATTTGTATTATAATATAATGGTAAAAAAAGTACTCTTTTAGCTCGTGCAACATGTTAAAAAGAACTCAATTTGAATTCAGTTTAAATCCTATTATCTAAATATTACAACCAGTATCTTCTATTAAAATTAATTCACTTTATTTAAAAATGTATTGCTTTCTAATTTAATTATTAAACCAAATATTCTCTCTCTGTTTGTTTCATTATTATTTCAGGTTTTTAACTCAAGATTCATTTTGCCATTCTGAAATCTCATAAGATTTAAGATATTTTAAAGAAATATAAAGAAATAAATGACATGTAGTATCTATGTGTCATTTTTATTGTGGTATGTTTTAAATTTTAAAGTAATTCCGCTGTGATACAATAGAAATTACTTTAATGCATAATATGGGAAATCAGAGGTATAAATTAGACAAGACATTTATCATAATATTCTAAGCATTATATTTTCTCAAATTCCAAGTTTCTTATTCATGTTAGCAGTAATTCAAATAATGAAAAAAAATGTGGTGAATTATTAAATTTTAATTTTTATATATTTTTTCTCATACTGGTAGCAAACAATTAATCTCTTTGAATATTATGCACTTACAGAAATATTGATGATAACTCTCTACTAAAACGACTGCTTTCATTAAATTTTAATATGGATTAATGTTTCTTTATATTCATTAATAAATATTTTTTAATTGAATACCACATGAAATTTGAATATTATCGTGTGCAGATTGTAACTGGCTCTGGTTGGGTTGTACTTGAGGCACAGATTTCAGAACTCACAGCTTTATTGACACACGCAGAAATACCACACACATACATTTAGAGACATTCAATATTTAACTCGTTTAAAAACCGATTATTATATATTCGCGGAAGGACTGAAAATCCGAAACTCGACTAAGCGCAGTGTTTGAGAAATATACTTCCTCTCCTGCTGAGAGAATGTAGGCCAACTAATAAAACAGGGTGCGCTAAATATATTTCCTCCCGGGATGTGAGACTAGAAACTAAACGTTTCTCAGAGGGAACACAGTACTTCCTCTTGGGTGAGATACTCGAGGCCAATTGCCATTTATCCTGAACGCCAGGGGGCTCTGGCAGGGAATAGGAGGAAGCACGGTTTACAATATTAATTTTATTATAATAGATTTTTATGTGCGGCCCGGTACCACAGGTTTAGATTTGGAGTCCCAGCGGTGCCATGGATGTTTGTAGTGGTTCAGAATCCACTTTAAACCTTAGATCCCTGTCCAATATGACCGTAACCCGTTAGGCATAGAGCGGACAACCCAATCCCGTAAAAAAAATCAGCTACGTCTTAAAATCTGCCGGCAGGCAGACAGCCTTGGCCCACCATGAGGGTGTTGCGTAACTGATGATGATGATGATATTTTATGTCATTAATTTTTAATTGAAATTCTATATTATAATTGCACATCTAAATATTATTGTATTTCAGGAAAATTTAAATTAATAAAATTATTAATAATATATTTTTTTAAATAATTATTGAAAATAAATATTAGTGAAATTTCATTCAATTCCTTCGATTAGTTCACACTCTCCCTATATATATATTTTGTTCAAATTGTCAATCGTTCATAAAATAAATTTTATTCATCCACTCCAGTTCAAATATCTTTTTTTTAAGTTTTAGTGGATGACACTTGATGTTAATACTGTTTTTTCCAAATATTAATTCAGTAATTAAATTTAATTAATTCATGTTAGTTTTTTTTAGATTTAAGTTGCGTATATTTACCAGATGGCGCCAGATAAACTGAAAAAAATGAATGAAAATTATTTATAAAGGACTTTCTACAATATAGTGGGAAAAAAAGTAGAAATTGACTTTCATTTTTTTTTTTTTTTTTTATATTACTTGTTTTTGAAATTCACTTGCATATCTTTCTAGAAATGATACAAATAAATAAATCGTTTGAATGTATCGTGCCACTTTCGCGTCCAATAATGCTTGGTTAATAATATTCAATCAACAAACATAAATTTTCACTTCGAGACATTTCGATTGCTGCTGCCTTCTTTTTTCAATCTGCAAACAATTGCATTCTATAACGAGTGATTCTCGCATTTATTTCAGAGTAAATTAAAATAGAATGCTTCAAGCACATTAAGAATTCATTCGATAAAGCATCAACACTTACTCGAAACCCATTACACTTCCACAAAACCTTTTAAATGCAGAGCTCGAAACCGGCTTTTCAAAACTCTCTTATCAAGAAAGCACTCGACGTTCGAATTGCGCGGCAATATTTCAAGCTCTTTTTAAACTGGCGAAGAAAAGACGAAGCACCCCGGCAATACTCATTACTCAAGAGTCAGAATTCCATCCCTGTCCTTTACAAATGACAGCTAATTTATAACTCGCATATGAGAGAGGAGAGGGGAGAAGTGATAGTTTTTCGGAAGGTAATCGACTGCTCGACGTCTCTTTTTTTGCTGTCATTTCGGGTTTTTGAGCGGGGAGATGAGTTTAGGAGACGTTTATGTAAATGATGGTTTGGGTCAAAAACTAAATGAAGAGAAAAATTTCATCTCGGAGAAGTTCATGTTTGTTAAATTCCTTTTTTTTATCGGGTCTGTGAAATATGGTGGTCGGGTCTTGTGGGTTTATTTGGGCCAATTGGAAATGTCACTTCTAATGGACGGTTGTTGAGGGTGTGTGGTTTGGATACTTAGTTGTTGATTGAAACAGCTAAAATTAAAGTTAAGAGAGCAATTTGAAAAAGAAAATTTCATTTTCGAAGTTTTGAAAAAAGAAGAAAATTTAATCTTGGATATTCTGGTTATATCTATGTTCCATTTATTTCGACGTGGTTCCGTGAAATGTGGAACTTGTGGTTTTTAGCTTTATTTCAAACGAATGAATATGTATGTTTATATATATACATATATATACACACACATATATATATATATATATATATATATATATAGTTATGATGTTATATATAGTTAAGAAAAAGTTGTGCTGAATTCATATGCTTACTACGTTACTGGGTGTATTAACCACAAACAAATGTCATGAATAAAAAACATATTAGTAATATTAAAGATTGATGTTAAACTTCTGTAATTTATTTTTACTTTAAAAATGTTGCTTGTATAAATAATTTTAAAAAAAAATCCAGATATTTTTTTTCAAACATTCAAAATTTTCCAAAATTTCACTATTGGTATTTTAACTGAAAAACTTTTAAAATACAAAAAGTTCGCAATTATATTCTTCAAAATCAAAGTGTATTAAAAAATCCTAAATTTAACTTTTACATTTTGCAGAAACGTTTCATTCCATTTATTTAAAAAAAAAATTTATTAAGTATTGTATATATATTCTATTCTTTATATTATGCAATCCAATTTTTTAAATTCTAAAAAATTAATTAATATTATATGAAAATATTGAATAATTTTTTAAAATAATTAATTAAAAATTTTACTCAAAAGAAGTATGTTGTAACATTTACTATCCAATCCTTCTATCTAACCTATCAATTCAATTGATCCATCTATCTATCTAACCTATCTATCCAATTTATCCTTCTATCTACCTAATCTATCTATCCAATTTATCCATATATCTACGTAATCTATATATTTAATATAAACTATGTAACCTATATATCTATCTATATATATATATATACATACATTATTTTTCAATAAAACTAACCAAAGAATAGTATATTCTAACATTATTTAAAAGGACTGCCTTGAGAATCTCGTTCAAAAATAATGGTTTGCATTTTTAATGCATTGCTTAAATTTTAAATTTATGGTCTTTCTGTTCGAAGCGAGCTTACGACAAAGAAAGCTGAACAGTTGCTTCTTCAGTACGGGTGTATTGCGTCTAATACAGATGGGAAATCTTTTTGAAGAAGAGCTTTTCTCTCGAGAAGATCAGTGTTATAGTTCTCCGCTGAATGCAAAATCACATTTTCATCGCTCAAATAAGTCTGGAAGAGAAAGATTTCTGAGTGGCAGCCTGACCACAAACTCGAGGGAGCGGATTATTTTCTCCTTTTCTTCCTCAAACCCTTAGCAAAATACACTTTCAATACAATGTATATTTCTCCTTTGCATAAGTAATCTGCAAAAAAAAAATCTGAGTTTGGATCGTGATATTTGAAAATACGATTAAGGAGTTGAATAACGAGAAAAGAATTCGAATTCTATTTAGATGGGATAAAATTTTGATTTTTTTTACCAGTGATGTAAGTTTTTTAGTCCTTTTGTAAGTTTTGTTTCCATTTTAAATACATTTTGTCGTTTTCTTTTAAATGTATAAGCTTCTCAGCATAAAAAATTTCATATGAAAAGAAATTGTTTTATGTCTCCATAATATATTTATGATTGTCTGACATGTATCTATGGATTTTTATATTCATACCAGGCGTTTACGTTCATACGAGGAGTTTACATAAAAAAATAGATTAATCTTATTTTAGATTCAAATAATGTAATAAATCTTTGAAATTCTGAAAAGACAGGATGTTTTTAGGACAACTAATGCTGTTCTTTAGGGGAAAAGATGGAAATATTTAAATGATAACATTACGCCAAAATTAATTCTGAATTTTTTATTTTAGTCACCGTTAATGTAAATAATGAACGATTTTGATTCATGTTTGCAACAAAATTATGAAATTCTTGACCAAATAAAAAGTGAAAATATCGATTACAAAAGTAAAACCATAGAATAGTTTTGAATAAAGAGGTAGGATTTGCAACTGAAAAATTCCGTTGAAGTTCTATTTGTTATAATACATTGGGAACAAAAATAGTATGGAACAATTAGTTATGTATTTTTAGCTAGTTGTTTTTGTGCTTAATCCTCTGTGTCCTGCAGTGCGGGACGGAACTTCCATGAGTAATCTACTCACGGATGGAGAGAAAGGGGCAGTTTCTGTTGTTATGAAGCACCCATAGGTAGAAATCTGACTTGGCTCCGAGCTACTTCAGATGAAGGGCATTGCCTTCCTGGAGTACTTTTAGAGTGAACTACCCTGCCTCTGCGTATCATTGGGAGAAAGTCCGGAAGACAGGGTAGTCTAACTCACAATGCAAGAGGATGAACATCATAAACGACATCGAATTTCCTCGTATTCTTGAAACAGTGTCTATAACTAAGAGGATCGAACCTCAGCTAATGCTCACCAGCGGCTCACATTGCCCCGAGCCGCGAATGGGGCAATAATACTGTTCTTTTGTGAAGAGGTTGGAAATATTTAACTAATGACAATACGCCTGAATTAATTCTGGATTTTTATTTTAGTCACTACCTTATTGTGAATAACCAATGATTTTCATTTATATTTGCATTAAAATTAAGAAATCTTTTCCTCAGAATAAATAAAAGGCCAAATTATGTACATTATAAAATAAAACCGTAGAATTGCTTAGAAAAAAAAATCATTCCATAGGAGTTCTGTATCTATAGTAAAACAATGGTAAACAAAAATTGGGAATAATGAATTATCCATTTATAACTAGTAAATCGTGTTATAATGTACATAATTTAAATTCAGCTTAAAACCTATAATATAAATTGCTTTTGCTTTATGATTGAATTATTAAACCAAATTTTCTCTCTCGGGTTGTTTCGTTATTATTTCACACTTTTACTCAATATAAATTTTGCCATTCTGAAATCTCATAATGATTGAAAAAAAACCCAAATACATTTTTTGAAATAGTTATAAAGAGAAAAATGGCATGTAGCAGCTTTGTGTCATTTTTATAGGGTTTTTTTATATTTTAAGTAATTCTTTTTTATACAATGGAAAAACATTTAATGCAGAAAATGGGAATTAGATGCATAAATTATACAAAAAATTTATCATAATTTTCTAAGAAGTACACTTTCTCAAATTTCAAGTTGCTTTATTTACTTTAACCACTAAACATTGTATGGTGAATTATTAAATTTATATTTTATATATTTTTTTTCATTTTGGTAGCAACAAGAAAAATCGTTTTGAACATGAATATTATATATATATATATATATAGATATATATATATATCTATACATATATATATATATATATATATATACATAGTTATAAAAATGTTATACTGAGTTCATGTTACTGGGTATATTAATTACAAAAAATATAAATTGTATTATTAAAAAAAAAGTATGATTAGATATTCATTTCTTCTCTAATTTATTTTTGCTTTAAAAATATTTATTGTATAAACAATTTAAAAAAAATTCGGATATTGCTCTTTTTAACTGCAAACATTCAAAATGTTCCAATAGTTCATAATTATTTTCTTCATTAAATTTAACTTTTTGCATTTTAAAGAAAAATATTATTTCTTTTGAAAGGCATTTTTTTAAATTATTTTTTTAAAATATTTATTAAGTATTATTTCTATATTCTAATCTTTGTGTTGTAAAATTTAATTTTTTTATTCTATCAAAATATTTAATATTATATGAAGAATATTGAATATTTTTGTGTAAGTAATCCATTAAAGAATTTACTCAAAAAAAGTTTTTGTAACATTTACTTAGTTTTACTCATTTCAGTGTGATGAGATATTTTGATGCATTTACAAAAAATAATATATTTACATATATTATTTTTTAACAAAATTAACCAAACAATAGGACATTCCAACTATATTTAAAAGGACCGTTGAGAATCTCGTTCAAAAATAATGTTATGCATTTTTAATGCAGTGTTTAAATTTTAAGTTGATGGTATTTCTTTCGAAGCGAGCTTATGACAAAGAAGGCCGAACAGTTTCTTCTTCAGTGCGGGTCTATTGCTTCCAATACAGATGGGAAATCTTTCTGAAGAAGAGCTTTTCTCGAGAAGAAGATCAGTGTTACAGTTCTCCGCTGCATGCAAAATCACATTTTCATTGCTCAAATAAGTCTGGAAGAGAAAGATTTCTCAGCGGCAGCCTGACCAGAGACTCGAGGGAGCGGATTATTTCCTCTTTTCCTTCCTTCCAACCCTCGGCAAAACAAACTTTCGATACAATATACATCTCTCCTTTGCATAAGTAATCTGTAAAAAAAAAGTCTGGGTTTGGATCGCGATAGTTGAAAATACGATTAAAGATTTGAATAATGATAAAATAATTCAAATTCTATTTAGATGGGATAAAATTTTGATTTTTTTTACCAGTGATATAAGTTTTAGTAATCCATTTGTACGTTTTGTTTACATTTTAAATGCATTTTGTTGTATAAGCTTGTCGTCATTGCAAATTTCATATGAAAAGAAATTGTTTTATATTTCCATAAAATATTTACGATTGTTTGTCATGTATCTATAGGTTTTTTATATTCATACGAGGAGTTTACATAAAAAATGGATTAATCTTGCTTCCGTTTCAAATAATGTAATAAATCTTGGAAATTCTAAAAATACAATATGTTTGTAGGACAAATACTACTGTTCTTTTGTGAAGAGGATGAAAATATTTAACTAATAACAGTATGTAAAAATTAATTTTGGATTTTTTTTTTATTTTAGTCACTGCATAACTATAAATAATAAACAATTTTGATCCATATTTGCATTAAAATTAAGAAATTAATTCCTAAGATTAAATAAAAAGCAAAAATATCGATTTCAAACGTAAAACCGTAGAATAATTTAGAAGAAAAGGAATTTGCAACTGAAATATTCCGCTGAAATTTTATTTGTGTTATAATATAATGGTCAAAAAAGTACTCTTTTAGCTCGTGCATCATGTTAAAAAGAACTCAATTTGAATTCAGTTTAAATCCTATTATCTTAATATAACAACCAGTATCTTCTATTAAAATTAATTCACTTTATTTAAAAATGTATTGTTTTATAATTTAATTATTAAACCAAATATCCTCTCTCTGTTTGTTTCATTATTATTTCAGATTTTTAACTCAAGATTCATTTTGCCATTCTGAAATCTCATAAGATTTAAAGTATTTTAAATAAATATAAAGAAAAAATGACATGTAGTATCTATGTGTCATTTTAATTGTGGTATGTTTTAAATTTTAAAATAATTCCGCTGTGATACAATAGGAAATAGTTTAAGGCATAATATGGGAAATCAGAGGTATAAATTAGACAAGACATTTATCATAATATTCTAAGAATTATATTTTCTCAAATTCCAAGTTTCTTATTCATATTAACAGTAATTCAAATAATGAAAAAAATGTGGTGAATTATTAAATTTTAATTTTTATATATTTTTTCTCATACTGGTAGCAAACAATTAATCTCTTTGAATATTATGCACTTACAGAAATATTGATGATAACTCACTACTAAAACGACTGCTTTTATTAAATTTTAATATGGATTAATGTTTCTTGATATTTATTAATAAATATTTTTTAATTGAATACCACATGAAATTTGAATATTATAGTGTGCAGATTGTAACTGGCTCTGGTTGGGTTGTACTTGAGGCACAGATTTCAGAACTCACAGCTTTATTGACACACGCAGAAATACCACACACATACATTTAGAGACATTCAATATTTAACACGTTTAAAAACCGATAATTATATATTCGTGGAAGGACTGAAAATCCGAAACTCGACTAAGCGCAGTGTTTGAGAAATATACTTCCTCTCCTGGTCAGAGAATGTAGGCCAACTAATAAAACAGGGTGCGCTAAATATATTTCCTCCCGGGATGTGAGACTAGAAACTAAACGTTTCTCAGAGGGAACACAGTACTTCCTCTTGGGTGAGATACTCGAGGCCAATTGCCATTTATCCTGAACGCCAGAGGGGGTGCTCTGGCAGGGAATAGGAGGAAGCACGGTTTACAATATTAATTTTATTATAATATATTTTTATGTGCGGCCCGGTGCCACAGGTTTAGAGTTGGAGTCCCAGCGGTGCCATGGATGTTTGCAGTGGTTCAGAATCCACTTTAAACCTTAGATCCCGGCCCAATATGACCGTAAATCGTTAGGCATAGAGCGGACAACGCAATCCCGTAAAAAAAATCAGCTACGTCTTGAAATCTGCCAGCAGGCAGACAGCCTTGGCCCACCATGAGGGTGTTGCGTAATTGATGATGATGCGGATATTTTATGTCATTAATTTTTAATTGAAATTCTATATTATAATTGCACATCTAAATATTTAGTGTGTTTCAGGAAAATTTAAATTAATAAAATTATTAATTATATATTTTTTAAAATAATTATTCAAAATAAATATTAGTGAAATTTCATTCAATTCTTTCTATTAGCTCACACTCTCCCTATATATATTTTGTTCAAATTGTCAACCGTTCATAAAATAATTTTTATTCAGTCCACTCCAGTTCAAATACCTTTTTTTTTTTAATTTGTAGTGGATGACACTTGATGTTAATACTGTTTTTTTTTCAAATATTAATTCAGTAATTAAATTTAATTAATTAATTTAAATTTTTTTTAGATTTAAATTGCATATATCTACCAATAGATGGCGCCAGATAAACTGAAAAAAATAAATGAAAATTATTTATAAAGGACTTTCTGCAATATAGTGAAAAAAAAAAGTAGAAATTGACTTTAATTTTTTTGTTTTTTTTTATATTACTTGTTTTTGAAATTCACTTGCATATCTTACTAAAAATGATACAAATAAATAAATTGTTTGAATGTATCGTGCCACTTTCGTGTCCAATAATGCTTGGTTAATAATATTCAATCAACAAACATAAATTTTCCCTTCGAGACATTTCGATTGCTGCTGCCTTCTTTATTCGATCTTCAAACAACTTCATTCTATAACGAGTGATTCTCGCATTTATTTCAGAGTAAATTAAAATAGGATGCTTCAAGGACATTAAGAATTCATTCGATAGAGCAGTGACACTTCTTCCGAACGCATTACACTTCCACAAAACCTTTTAAATGCAGTGTTCAAAACCTGTCTTATCAAGCAAGCATTCGATGTTCGAATTGCGCGGCCATATTTCAAGCCCATTTTAAACTGCCGAAGGAAAGACGAAGCACCCCGGCAATACTCATTACTCAAGAGTCAGAATTCCAGCCCTGTCTTTTACGAATTACAGCTAATTTATAACTCGCATATGAGAAAGGGGATAAGTGATAGTTTTTCGGAAGGGAATCAACTGCTCGGCCTCTGTTTTTTACTGTCATTTTTGTCTCGAAATAGAGAGATGAGCTTAGGAGACGTTTATGTAAATGATGGTTTGGGTCAAGAACTAAATGAAGAGGAAAATTTCATCTCGGAGAAGTTCCTGTTTGTAAAAGTGTTGTTTTTATCGGGTGAAGTATGGTGGTGGGGTCTTTTGGGTTTATTTGGGTCAATTGGAAATGTCACTTCTAATGGACAGTTGTGGAGGGTGTGTGGTTTTGTTACTTAGTTGTTGATTGAAACAGCTAAAGGGAATGTCAAGATAAGCAATTTGAATGGAAAATTTCAAATTTGAAGTTTTGAAGGAGAAGATATTAATTTTGGATATTCTGGTTATATCAGTGTTGCTTTTACTTCAACGTGGTTCGTGAAATGTGGAAATCATATTTTTTAAAATTATTTCGAACAAATGAAAACTGATTAATCCTAATTTAGCGCAATGTGTATACATATATATATATAAAGAATTTTTCATATTAAAAACAATTATTGATAATATCATGTTATTAAAACAATATAGTATTATTAAAAGATTAGTATTTAAATTGGCTGAAATTTATATTTTTTTATTTAGCAGAGACATTTTATTTCATATACAAGGTAATTTTCTTTTCATTTATTTTTTTATGTATTCTAATCTTTACATTATCAGATCCAATTTTTAATATTCCAACACAATTATGAATCTATGATAAATATTGAATAATTTTGTATAAATAATTCAATAAGAGTGTTACTCAATAGAAAACTGTTGTAATATTTACTAAAATTTACTCATTTCAAAGTGATGAGAAATTGTATTTCATATACACTGAAGTGACAAAAGTCATGGGATACCTCTTAATATCGTGTCGGCCTTCCTTTCGCACGGCGAAGTGCAGCAACTCGACGTGGCATGGACTCAACAAGTCGTTGGAAGTCTTCTGCAGGAATATTGAGCCATGCTGTCTCGATAGACGTCCATAATTGTGAAAGCGTTGATGGTGCAGGATTTTGGGCACGAACAGACCTCTCGATGAAGTCCCATAAATGCTCGATGGGATTCATGTCTGGCGATCTACGTGGCCAGATCATTCGTTGGAATTGTCCAGAATGCTCTTCAAACCAAACGCGAACAGTTGTGGCCCGGTGACATGGCGCATTGTCATCCATAAAAATCCCATCGTTGTTTGGGTACATGAAGTCCATGAATGGCTGCAAGTGATGTCCAAGTAGCTGAACATAAGCATTTCCAGTCAATGTTCGGTCCAGTCGCACCAGAGGACCAAGTCCATGCCATGAAAAAACAGCCCACACCATTACGGAGCCACCACCAGCTTGAACAGTGCCTTGCTGACAGTTTGGGTCCATGGCTTCGTGGGGTCTGCGCCACACTCGAACCCTACCATCAGCTCTTACCAACTAAAATCGTGACTCATCAGACCAGGCCACGGTTTTCCATTCATCTAGGGGCCAACCGATATGCTCACGTGCCCGCGAGAATCTCTGCAAGCGATGTCGTTCTGTCAGTAAAGGCACTCGAGTCGGTCTTCTGCTGGAATAGCCCAAGAAAGCCAAATTTCTACGCACAGTTCTAACAGACAAGTCCCTTGTACGTCCCACATTGATTTCTGCGGTTATTTGACGCAGTGTTGCTTGTCTGTTAGAATTTACGACTGTTTGCAGACGTCGCCGGTCTCGGTCGTTAAGTGCAGGCGGTCGACCACTGCGCTGTCCATGGTGGGATGCTATGCCTGAAATTTCATACTCTCGGCACACTCTTGACACAGTGGATCTGGGAATGTTGAATTCCCTAACGATTTCCGAAATGGCATGACCCATGCGTCTAGCTCCAACTAACATTCCGCGTTCAAAGTCTGTTAATTCCCGTCGTGCGGTCATCATCACGTCAAAACCTCTTCACATGAATAACTTGAACAGAAATGAAAGCTCTGCGAAAGCACTGTGCATTTATACCTGTTCTACGCGATGCTACTGACATCTGAAAATTTGCATATTGCTATCCCATGACTTTTGTCACTTCAGTGTATATCTATCTATCCACTGTATCTATCAATCTATGTAACTATCTCTCTAATCTGCGTAACATATTTATCTAATCTATCTTTCTATATATCATATACTCATTATTTTTCAACAAAAGTAACCAAATAATATGATATGCTATCTTTATTTAAAAGTACCGCGCTTAGAATCTCGTTCAAAAATAATGGTTTGCATTTTTAACGCAGTGCTTAAATTTTAAGTTTATGGTGTTTCTGTTCGAAGCGAGCTTATGAAACAGAAGGCTGAACAGTTGCTTCTTTAGTGCGGGTGTATTGCATCAAGTAAAGATGGGAAATCTTTTCGAAGAAGAGCTTTTCTCGAAAGAAGATCAGTGTTACAGTTCTCCAGTGCATGCAAAATCACATTTTCATTCCTCAAATAAGTCTGGAAGAGAAAGATTTCTCAGCGGCAGCCTGACCAGAGACTCCAGGGGAGCGGATTATTTCCTCTTTTCCTTCCTTCTAACCCTTGGCAAAACATACTTTCAAGGAAATATACATTTCTCTTTTGCATAAATAATATGTAAAAAATAGTCGGAGTTTGGACCGTGATATTTGAAAATACTATTAAAGAATTGAATATTGACAAAATAATTCAAATTCTATTTAGAAGGGATAAAATTTTGATTTTTTTTATCATTGACATGAGATTTAGTAATCCTTTTGTAAGTTTTGTTTTCATTTTAAATGCGTTTTGTTATTTCCTTTTTATGTATAAGCTTCAATTCATAACAAATTTCATATGAAAAGAAATTGTTTCATATCTTAATAAACTATTTACGATTGTCTAGCATGTATCTATAGATTTTTTATACTCATACGAGGAGTTTGCATAGAAAATGGATTAATATTATTTTCGATTCAAAAAGTGTATTAAATCATTGGAATTCTAAACAGACAATTTGTTTTTAGGACAAATAATATTGTTCTTTTATGAAGAGGATGGAAATATTTAACTGATAATAATACTTCAAAATAAATTCCGGATTTTTTTTTATTTTAGTCACTACATTACGGTAAATAATCAATGATTTTCATTTATATTTCCATTAAAATTAGAAATTTCTCTTCCTAAGATTAAATAAAAACAAAAGTTTTATCAATTACAAAAGTAAAACAGTATATAAGTTTAGAAAAAAAAAGAATTTGCAACTGAAATATTCCGTTGCAGTTCCATTTGTGTTATAATACAATGGTAAAAATAGTAGAGAACAATGAATTATGCATTTTTAGCTAGTAAATAGATAGTAAAAAATCATGGGGAACATTAATTTGTACAAATGGTCTGAATAGCCGAAAGGCTAGAGCTCTGACGCTCTATATCACATGTTTTCATGTTCGGTCTCCGTAGTTCCATGGATGTTTGTAGTGGTTCAGAATTCACTTTAAACCGTAGATCACGGTCTAACATGATCATAGAGCGTTGCTGGTAGTTAGCTGGGTACAGTTACTCCGCGCCCGTAGCTTATCTTTAAGCTACACGCGCATCCTCGGTAGGGCTAAGTGACTAACGTCGGACCAACGCTTGCCTTAGGCATCAAAGAGAACTGTCTAAGTGTTTTCCAGCTATATTAGAGGGAAAAAAACAATGAATTATATTTTCTTAGCTAGTATATAGAAATAGGGAACAGGGATAGACAGTAAAACTTAATAAAGAACAATAAATCGATAGTAAAAATTAATAGGGAACAGTAAATAGACACCAAAAACTAATAGGGAACATCGAGTTATGCTTCTTTCTAGGTAATAAATTAAAATATTTAGCTGTAAATAGATAGTAAAAAATAATAGGGAACAATGGATTATAATTTTTTTAACTAGCAAACAGAAACAGGGAACAGTAAATAGATAGTAAAAAATAATAGGAAGCAATAAGTTATGCTTTCTTAGCTGGTAAAGCTAAATTTGATTTAGGTTTAAATCTTATTATTTAAAGCATAAAAACTAGTATATATTATTAAAATCACTAATTTTAAAAATTTGTTGTTTTATAATTGAATTATTAAACCAAATATTTCTCTTTGATGTTTCGTTGTCTTTTAACTCAACATGCATTTTGTCATTCTAAAACCTCATAAGTACTGATCGCAAAAAAAAGCCATAAGAAATTTTTAAAAAATAATTACAAAGGAGAAAAATGACATGTATCTATGCGTCATTTTTATTGCAGTATGTTTTAAATTTTTAAGTAATTTATTTTTGATACAATAGAAAATAAATTAATTCAGAACTTGGAAAATTAAAAGCATAAATTAGACAAGACATTTATCTTAATATTCTAAGAAATATATTTTCTCAAATTCCAAGTTGCCTTATTTCTTTTTACTACAAATCATATGAAATTACAGTATGGTGAATTACTAAATTTTAATTTTTATAAATTTTATTTCTTATGCTGATAGTAAACTAATAATTGTTGTTAACATTTAGCGCTTATAGAAAGATTTATGATAAATCACCATTTAAATTAATTGCTTTCATTTAATTTCAATATGGATTATTATTTCTCGATATTTACTAACAAATATTTTTTAATTAAATACCACATGCAATTTGAATATGATAGTGTACATATTGTAACTGGGCGTGGTTATATTGAGAAACTTGAGGCACAAGTTTGAGAACTCGCAGCTTTATTTATAGCCTAACAAACACAGCACACATACAATTATAGATAGAGACACAGGTTGAAAAATTCACAGGTTTATTTGCACGCATACAAACACCTCACAGATACAATTAGAGAGATACAATGTTTAACACATTTAAAAACAGACATTTATAGATTCGTGGAAGGACTCCCCTTCTAAGCAGAAAATTTGAAACTCGGATACGCGCAGGGTGCACGAAATATATTTCCTTTCTGAGAGATAGTAGGCTAACTAATAGGCCAGGATGTGTTATATTTAACACATCTTTCATCATATTCCCACATCAATTTCTTCTCCTGATGAGATACTATAAACTAAACATTTCTCATTGGGAAAGCAGGTTGAGCTTTACTTCCTTAAGGTAGAGAGTCTCGAGGCCTATTGACCATTTCTCCTTAGTGCCAAAGGTCTCCTGCCAGTGTGTATAAGGAAGCATGATAACCAATATTAATAGTCCTATAACACATATTTATGCCATTTTTAATTAAAAAATCTAAGTGGCAATCGCACGCCTCTAAATTTAATATATTGAAGGAAGATTTAAATCATTAAAAATAACTATTCTTAATATTTAATTAAAGATCTTAAATAGTGAAACTTCATTTTTAAAATTCACTTACAAATCTTACTAAAAATGATACAAATACACAAACAGTTCGAATGCATCATGCCACTTTCGGGCCCAATATTGCTTGCTAAATTATATTCAATCAACAAATATAAATTTCTACTGCGAGACATTTCGATTGTTGATATCTTCTTTCTTCGATCTTCTAACAATTTCATTATATGACAAATGATCCTCCCATTGATTTCGGAATAAATTAAAATTGAATGTTTCGAGGACATTAAGAATTCATTCGATAAAGCAGCGACACTGACTTGAAACCACAGATACAGAGCTCGAAATCCACCCGTTTAAAAATTCTCTTATCAAGCAAGCATTTGATGTCGAATCGCACGGGCCATATTTCGAGCCCTTTTTAAACCGCCGAAGAAAGAAACGAAGCACCTCGGCAATACTCATTACTCAAGAGTCACAATTTCAGCCCTGTCTTTTACAAATGACAGGTAATTTATAACTCGCATATGCGGAAGGGGAGAAGTGATAGTTTTTCGGAAGGGAATCAACTGCTCGGCGTTTCTTTTTTTTTTTGTCATTTTGGGTCTCGAAGCAGGGAGATGAGTTTAGGAGACGTTTATGTAAATGATGGTTTGGGTCAAGAACTAAATGAAGAGGAAAATTTCATCTCGGAGAAGTTCCTGTTTGTAAAAGTGTTGTTTTTTATCGGGTCTGCTGTTCCTGTAAAATATGGTGGTCATGTCTTTTGGGTTTATTTGGGTCAATTGGAAATGTCACTTCTAATGGACGGTTGTGAGGGTATGTGGTTTGGATTGAAACAGTTAAAGGGAATGTTAAGAGAGCAATTTGAATAAGAAAATTTCGTCTCTGAAGTTTTGAAGAAAGAAGAAAAATTTAAACTAGGATATTCTGGGTATATCAATGTGGCATTTATTTCTATCTGGTTCTGTGAAATGTGGAACTCATTGTTTTTAGATTTATTTCAAACGAATAAATATATATAATTATATATATATACATAATTATATATATATATATATATATATTTATAATTATATATATAATCCATATAGCTATGCTATTATCTATAGTTATGAAAAAGTTATAGTGAATCCATTTGCTTACTATGTTAGTGGGTGTATTAAAAACAAAAAATGGCAATTAATTTTCATACTGAAAAGATAACAATGATTTTTCATATTTAAATAATTATAAATAATATTGTATTATTAAAAAAATAGTATTATTAAGGATTCATATTAAACTGCTCTAATTAATTTTTACTTTAATAATTTTGCTTGAATAAATAATTTTTATCTTTTTTTTTTATCTGCAAACTTTCAAATTGTTCGAATAGTTCACAATTATTTTCTTCAAAATTCAAAGTGTATTAAAAAATTCTAAATTTAACTTTTTATATTTTGCAGAAACATTTTATTTCATATGAAAGGCATTTCTTTTCATTTTTTTAATTATTTATAAAGTATTATTTATATACTCTAATCTTTATGTTATCAAATCCAATTTTTATATTCTAACAAATTAATTAATATTATATGAAGAATATTCAATAATTTTGTTTAAATAATTCATTAAAAATGTTACTCAAAAGAAATTTGTTGTAATATCTATTTATTTATACACATTTCAGTGCGATGAGATATTTTATTTCATATCTATCTATCTATCTAACTATCATCTAAACAATCCATCTATCTGTCCAATCTATCTACCTAATCTATCTATATATACACACATTATTTTTCAACAAAACTAACTAAAGAATAGGATATTTTAGCTATATTTAAAAGGTCCCCGTTGAGAATATCGTTCGAAATTAATGGTATGCATTTTTAATGCAGTGCTTAAATTTTAAGTTTATGGTATTTCTGTTCGAAGTGAGCTTATGACAAAAAAGGCTGAACAGTTGCTTCTTCAGTGCGGGTGTATCGAGTCAAATACAGATGGGAAATCTTTTTGAGGGAGAGCTTTTCTCGAGAAGAAGATCAGTGTTACAGTTCTCCGCATTCACATTTTCATCGCTCAAATATGTCTGGAAGAGAAAGATTTCTCAGCGGCAGCCTGACCAGAGACTCCAGGGAGCGGATTATTTCCTCTTTTCCTTCCTTCTAACCCTTGGCAAAACATACTTTCAAGGAAATATACATTTCTCTTTTGCATAAATAATGCGTAAAAAATAGTCGGAGTTTGGACCGTGATATTTGAAAATACTATTAAAGAATTGAATAATGACAAAATAATTCAAATTCTCTTTAGATGGATAAAAATTTGATTTTTTTCTTACTGATATGAGTTTTAGTAATCCTTTTGTAAGGTTTGTTTCCATTTTAAATGCATTTTGGTATTTCCTTTTTACGTATAAGCTACAATTCATAAGAAATTCCATATGAAAAGAAATTGTTTCATATCTCAATAAACTATTTACGATTGCCTAGCATGTATCTATAGGTTGTTGATATTCATACGAGGAGTTTGCATAAAAAATGGATTAATCTTATTTTCGATTTAAAAAGTGTAATATATCATTGGAATTCTAAAAAGACAATTTGTTTTTAGGACAAATAATATTGTTCTTTTGTGAAGAGGATGGAAATATTTAACTGTTGATAATACTTCAAAATTAATTCTGGATATTTTTTTTATTTTAGCCGCTGCATTACTGTAAATAATCAATGATTATTTATATTTTAATCAAAATTAAGAAATTTGTTTTCCTAAGGTTAAATAAAAACCAAAATTTTATCGATTACAAAAGTAAAACAGTATAAATGTTTAGAAAAAAAAAGAAATTGAAATTGAAATATTCCGTCGGTGTTCCATTTGTGTTATAATAGAATGGTAAAAATAGTAGAGAACAATGCGTTATGCTGTTTAGCTAGTAAATAGGTAGTAAAAACAGATGGGGAACTTTAATTTATACATATGGCCTGAAAGGCTAGAGCTCTGACGCTCGATACCACTGGTTTTCAGGTTCGGTCTCGGTGGTTCCATGGATGTTTGTAGTGGTTCGGAATCCCCTTTAAACCGTAGAGCACGGTTTAACAGGATCATAGAGCGTTGCTGGGGTATAGTTACTCCGCGTCCGTATCTTATCTTTAAGCTACACGAGCATCCTATTTAGTGCTAAGTGACTAACGTCGGCGCAGCGCTTGCCTTAAGGCATCAAAGACAACTGTCTAACTGTTTGCCAGCTGCATTTATGTCATTTTTAATTAAAAAATCTAAGCGGCAATCACGCACCTCTAAATTTAATATATTTAAGGAAGATTTAAATCATTAAAAATAACTATTCTTAATATTTAATTAAAGATATTAAATAGTGAAACATCATTTTTTAAAATTCACTTGAATATCTTACTAAAAATGATACAAAAAAGTAAACTGTTTCAATGTATCATGCTACTTTCGTGCTAAATAATGCTTGTTAAAACATATTCAATCAGCACATATAAATTTTCCCCCTAAGACATTTCGATTGCTGATATTTTCTTTCTTCGATCATCTAACAATTTTATTGTATGACGAATGATCCTTGCATTGATTTCAGAGTAAATTAAAATTGAATGCTTTAAGGACCTTAACAATTCATTCGATAAAGCAACAACACTTACCGCAAACCCATTACACTTCCACAAAACCTCTTAAATGCAGAGCTCGAAACCTCCCTTTTGAAAACTCTCTTTTGAAGCAAGAGTTCGATGTTCAAATTGCGCGGCCATATCTCAAGACCTTTTTAAATAGCCGAAGAAAAGACGAAGCACCCCGGCAATACTCATTACTCAAGAGTCAGAATTCCAGCCCTGTCTTTTACAAATGGCAGCTAATTTATAACTCGCATTTGAGAGTGGGGAGGGGAGAAGTGATAGTTTTTCTGAAGGGAATCAACTGCTCGGCGTCTGTTTTTTCCTGTCATTTCGTGTCTCGAAGCAGAGAGATGAGTCTAGGAGATGTTTATGTAAATGATGGTTTGGGTCAAGAACTAAATGAAGAGGAAAATTTCTCCTCGGAGAAGTTCCTATTTTAAAAGTGTTGTTTTTTATCGGGTCTGCTGTTCCTGTGAAATATGGTTGTCGGGTCTTTTGGGCTTATTTGGGTCCATTGGAAATGTCACTTCTAATGGATTGAGGGTATGTGGTTTTAACACTTAGTTGTTGATTTGAAACAGCTAAAGGGAATGTTAAGACAGGAATTTGAATAAGAAAATTTTTCCTCTGAAGTTTTGAAGAAAGAAGAAAAATCTAAACTTCAATATTCTGGATACATGAATAGTGCTTCTATTTGAAGCTGGTTCATGGAAATGTGGAACTCATTGTTATTAGTTTTATTTCAAACGAATGAGTGTATATATATATATACATATATACTTATGCTGAGTTCATATGCATACTACGTTAATTACGATGTATTAACCACAAAAAAATGACAATTAAATTTCATACTGAAAAGCTGAAAATGATTTTTCATATTTAAAAATTTATAAATAATATTGTATTATTAAAAAAATAGTATTATTAAAGATTCATATTAAACTTCTTTAATTTATTTTTACTTTAAAAATTGTGCTTGTATAAATGCTTTAAAAATATTTCGGATATTGTCCTTTTTAACTGCAAACATTCAAAATGTTTCAATAGTTCACAATTATTTTCTTTAAAATCAAATTGTATTAAAAAAATCCTAAATTTTACTTTATATATTTTGCAGAAACTTTTAATTTCATATGAAAGACATTTTTTTTTCATTTATTTTTTAAAAATATTTATTAAGTATTATTTATAAATTATAATCTTTATGTTATCGAATTCAATTTTTATATTCTAACAAATTAATTAACATTATATGAAGAATAATCAATAATTTTGTGTCAAGAACTCATTAAAACATTTTACTCAAAAGAAATCTGTTGTTGTTACATTTACTTAGTTTTACTCATTTCAATGCGATGAAATATTTTATTTCATCTATATATATATATACATATACGCCTATATGCATATACATATATTCAACGTACCTAACCAAAGAATAATGAAAGATGAAATAAGAAATTTTATTTCATATCTATCTATCTATCCAATCTATCTATTTATGTTCTATCCATTTTATCTGTCTAACCTGTCATCTATCTATTTACTCTGTCATCTATCTGTATTTCTATCATCTATCTATATATCTATAAATCTAATAATTATATCTAAATCTATATATCTATCGAAACTATCTATCTAATCTATCTATGTATATATATATATATATATATACTCATATTATTTTTCAGCAAAACTAACTAAAGATTAGGATATTCCAACTATATTCAAAAGGACCGCGTTGAGAATATCGTTAAAAAATAATGGTATGAATTTTTAATGCTGTGCTTATATTTTAAATTTATGGTCTTTCTGTTTGAAGCGAGTTTATGACAAAGAAGGCTGAACAGTTGCTTCTTCAGTGCAGGTCTATTGCGTCAAATACAGATGGAAAATTCTTTTGAAGAAGAACTTTTCTCGAGAAGAAGATCAGTGTTACAGTTCTCCGCTGCATGCAGAATCACATTTTCATCGCTCAAATAAGACTCTTTGCAGACGTCGCCGGTCTCGGTCGTTAAGTGCAGGCGGTCGACCACTGCGCTGTCCATGGTGGGATGTTATGCATGAAATTTCATACTCTCGGCACACTCTTGACACAGTGGATCTGGGAATGTTGAATTCCCTAACGATTTCCGAAATGGCATGACCGCTGCGTCTAGCTCCAACTAACATTCCGCGTTCAAAGTCTGTTAATTCTCGTCGTGCGGTCATCATCACGTCAAAACCTCTTCACGTGAATAACTTGAACAGAAATGAAAGCTCTGCGAAAGCACTGCGCATTTATACCTGTTCTACGCGATGCTACTGCCATCTGAAAATTTGAATATTGCTATCCCATGACTTTTGTCACTTCAGTGTATATATATATATATTCATTCGTTTGAAATAAATCTAAAAACAATGATCTCTTCATTTTACGGAACCTCGTTGAAATAAAACCAATATTGATATAATCAGAATATCCAGGATTAGATTTTTCTTCGTCCTTCAAAACTTCAGAGATGAAATTTTCTTATTCAAATCGCTCTCTTAACAATCCCTTTAGCTGTTTCAATCAACAACTAAGTATCCAAACCACATAACCGCAACAAACTTCCATTTGAAGTTACATTTCCAATTGGCCCAAATAAACCCAAAAGACCCGACCACCGTATTTCACTGAAGCAGCAGACCCGATCAAAAACAACACTTTTACAAACTTGAACTTCTGCGTGATGAAATTTTCCCTCATCATTTAGTTCTTGATCTAAAACATCATTTACATAAACGTTTCCTAAACTAATTTCCCTGCTTCAAGACACAAAATGACAGCAAAAAAAAAAAAATAAATAAATAAAAAAAAAATAAAAAAAAAAAAAATAAATAAAAAAAAAAAAAACGTCGAGCAGTTGATTCCCTTCCGAAAAATAATTATCACTTCTCCCCTCCCCTCTCTCATATGCGAGTTATAAATTAGATGTCATTTGTAAAAGACGGAGCTGAAATTCTGACTCGTGAGTAATTAGTATTGCCGGGGTGCTTCGTCTTTTATTCGGCGGTTTAAAAAGGTCTTGAAATATGGCCGTGCCATTCGATCGTCGAATGCTTGCTTGATAAGAGAATTTTGAAACAGAGGTTTGCATTTAAAAGGTTTTGTGGAAGTGTAATAGGTTTCGAGTAAATGTTGCTGTTCTATCGAAGGAATTCTCAATGTCCTTGAAGCATTCAATTTTAATTTACCGCGAAATCAATACGAAGATCATCCGTCATAAAATGGAGTTGTTAGAAGTTCGAAGGAAGAAAATAGCAGCAATCGAAGTGTCTCCCAGTGAAAATTTATATTTGATGATTGAATATAATTTACCAAGCATTATTTCGGCTCGAAAGTGGCATGATGCATTCAAACAGTTTACTATTTTCTATCATTTTTAGTAAGATATGCAAGGGAATTTTAATTATGAAAATTTACATGTGTTCAAGAAATTTTTTTATTAAAATTGTAATTAGCAATAAATAATCATCTAAAATAAGGATCAAACTTTATTAAATATTAAGATGTGCAATTATGGCATATTAATTTCCACTTAAAATCAATGACATAAATGTGTGTTATAAGAAAGTTATTATTGTAAACCATACTTTCTCCTACACACTGGCAAGAGCCTTTGTTTGTCAATAGTTCTAGAAATTCTCACATCAGAACACATACAACCTGCCACTTAAAGTCAGCGTCACGGAGCCAAGTCAGATTTCTACCTACGGTTGCTACATTACAATAGAAGTTGTCTCTTTCTCTCCATCCTTGAGTAGATTACTCATGGGGTGCCGTCCCGCGCTGCAGGATACTAAGGATTAGACAAAACAACAATTAGGTAAAAAGACATTACTAGTTGGTCCAAACTATTTTTGTTATCATTCTGTTATAACACAAATATAATCCCAATGAAATGTTTCAGTTTCAAATATTTCCTTTTTTTTCTAAACTATTCTACTGTTTTACTTTTGTAATCGATAGAGTTTTGGTCTTTATTTAAACTTAGGAAAGAATTTCTTAACTTTCATGCAAATAAAAATCAAAATCTTTGATATTTGTCAGTAATGCAATGACTAAAATAAAAAAAAAGTTCAGAATTATTTTTGACGTATTTTTGGCAGTTAAATATTTCCATCCACTTCACAAAAATAATAGTATTATTTGTTCTACAAACATACTTTTTTTTAGAATTCCAATGATTTATTACATTATTTGAATTGAAAATAAGTTTAATCCATTGTTTATGTAAACTCACCATATGAATATAAAAAACCGATAGATACATCTCAGGCAATCGTAAATATTTTATGGAGATATAAAACAATTTCTTCTCATATTAAATTTGTTATGAACAGAAGCTTATACATAAAAAAAAATGTATTTAAGATGGAAACAAAACTTACAAAAGATTACTATAACTCATATCAGTGGTAAAAAAATATCAAATTTTTTTCCCATCTAAATAAAATTTGAATTATTTTGTCATTATTCAACTCTTTAATCGTATTTTCAAATATCGCGATCCAAACTCAGACGGGTTTTTTTTACAGATTACTTATGCGAAGGAGAGATGTATATTGTATCGAAAGTTTGTTTTGCCGAGGGTTGGAAGGAAGGAAAAGAGAAAGCAATCCTCTCCCTCGAGTCTCTGGTCAGGCTACCGCTGAGAAATCTTTCTCTTCCAGACTTATTTGAGGGATGATAATGTGATTTTGCATGCAGCAGAGAATTGCAACACTGATCTTCTTCTCGAGGAAAGCTCTTCTACAAAAAGATTTCCCATCTGTATTGGACGCAATCCACCCGTACTGAAGAAGCAACTGTTCAGACTTCTTTGTCATAAGCTCTCTTCGAACAGAAAGACCATAAAACTAAAATGTAAGCACAACATTAAAAATGCAATCCATTGTTTTTGAACGAGATTCTCAACGCAGTCCTTTTAAATATAGTTAGAATATCCTGTTGTTTGTTTAGTTTTGTTGAAAAATAATCTAAATCTATATGTAAAATTAAGCAAATGTTACATTTATTATTTTAAGTAAATTTCTTAATGAATTATTTATACACAATTACCCAATATTCTGCTGATTTGTTTGAATATTAAAAATTTGATCTGATAACATAATTTTAGAATGTGTTACAAATAATTACATGAAGCATTGAAAATTTTGTTAAAGACAGACCTCCTTGTGGATTTTTATTGTTTAAACTGAACTGCTTATACCTTGCGGATTTAATTATGGTATTTTTTTTAAATTAGTATTTCTATAGATCAGTGTTTACAGACTTAAATGGAGATAAAATAAGGAATAGGTATGTATTTGATGAGAAATTAAAAAATTATTCTAAATTCTGTAATGAAATAGTATTTGTTTGAAATTTTTGTGTTACTTATACATTAGTTTTTGGGTATATGACATTGATCCATTTTAAATTTTTGGATGCATACCAAAAAATATTTTTCCATAAGAAAAATGAAAGGAAAATCATTAATCCATTTCCATGAAAAAGTCTAATTGATATTAACTTTTATTTGAGGGGATTGTTTCAAATAGTTTAATAAATACTTGTTGATAAAGTATATAAAATATTAGATTCGGTTTGATTTGTCATTCTACGATCTTTTCTTTTGTATTATTTAGCCTATTTAGACTGGACCTGCAGTTTAACGTGGATTCCAAACCACTAACAAACATCCATGCCCTCGCCAGAGTTCCAATTTGAAGCCTGTGGTTCCAAAGACCAAAGCTCTAGCCAATTGGCCAGAGCGCTAGCTAAAATCAATTCGAGGAAATACATACGTAAATGAAAATTTGCTAAATTGGCCCCATGGGGAAGTTGTGAAAATAAAGAAGAAGAAAATAATTGAATAAGATATTCAAATGCATATTACTGTTGAAAAACCTCTGAGTTACATTTTACACTGCGTAAAAAAAGTAGAAGGACAGTGTTTTTTTGCCAATTAATATCTCTTATTTTCTCCTAACAACCAGATATTGATGCAGATTTAGTTTAATGACCCTTTTTTTCATTTTAGGCAAAAATTAAACATCTACCACTAATATTAATAATAAAATTAGTATATATAATTTCCGATGCGTAAAAAAAGTAGAAGGACACTTGCTAATATATTTAATTTAGTGAGTTGTTCTTTAGTCAAATAGTGGTTTTGTACTTTGTTTTATCCTTTTCTGTCAAAAAATCTAATTTGTATAAAAGTTACGCTGTTTCTCCGTTCTCAGAAATGCTTAAAGGAATACCTTTGAACGATTTTCAAAAAGGCCAAATTTCCGCATATCAAAATGATGGTAAAGGTGTCAGAGAGATTGCTCGATTGTTGCAGGTGAGCCCCAATACAGTTTCAAACTTTATCAGAAATCCTTATAAAAATGGAAAGAAAAAGAAGACTGGTAGACCGAAAAAGTTAACACCACGTGATGAAAGAAAACTTGTTCGTGTGCTTAAGAAGAACTAAGGAAGTGTTTCAAAGGCAAGAAATCCAGCAGGACTTAATCATGTGACGAAACGAGCAGTTTACAACTATATTAAAAGATTTAAAAAATTCATTTTCAAAAAGCGGAAACATCATCCTAAGTGGACACAAGCTCACATTGATAACCGTTTAGCGTGGGCTAAGGAGCACATGTCCTGGACTACAGAATGGACTTCTGTGATATTTTCAGATGAAAAGAAATTTAACTTAGACGGTCCAGACGGATATCAGCACTACTGGCATTGTCTGCGGAATGAAGACGAATACTATTCAACACGACAAATGGGAGGAGGGAGTTTAATGGTTTGGTTGGCTGTTGGATACGGAGGAAGGACAAGTCTGGTTTTCTTAAATGGTAGGCAAAAACATACAGACTACATTCAAGTGCTGAATTCTGAGCTTCTTCCTTATGGCTCTGACTTGGCGGGTGAAGAGTGAAAGTTTCAGCAAGACGGAGCTTCTATTCACACCGCGACTGGAGTCAAAAATTGGTTTCTAACAAATAATGTGGATGTTTTACCATGGCCAGCCAAAAGTCCTGACCTTAATATAGTGGAAAACATCTGGGCAATGCTAGTTCGTCGAGTTTATGCTGATGGAAGGCAATTTGATTCGCTAACTCAGCTTCGAGAAGCATTGAATGACTCGTGGGACAATTTTTGTCAAACAGAAGTTCAATCTCTACACAATTCACTTCCAAACAGAATATTTGAAGTTATAAAGGCCAATGGGAAGAACATTCCTTATTAAAATCACTATTTTTTCATTCATTATAATGCTGTCCTTCTACTTTTTTTACAAAGTTTCAAAAAAGAGAAACTATTTTTGTTGCCATTAATATTTTATGTTTGAATATCATAATTCTGATGATAAAATTGTATTTTTAAAATATTTGTAAAATGTTTCTAATAAAAAATTTTAATAAAAATAAAATATTTTTCGGTTATTGTTACAAAATCAAGTGTCCTTCTACTTTTTTTACGTAGTGTAAGTTCTTAGTTATATATATAAAAATTGAGGCGTATGAAACATATGAAAGATGTTATTTTCTCCACAAAATATTGAATAAATACAATTTTCTCGTGTATCCTTAGCGTTATTTTACTATAACAAGGTATTTCCAGTGTACTCAAAATTTACAAGAGAAGTAATATTACAAAGCAGAAACAATCAGGAAATTGTCACATGAATAAACTTTTCATATGTTTCTTGTGTCGATCGTCTTTTTGTCGACATCTTGATAATTTAGGAAAGAACTGAGGATTTAGATATTTCAATGCACATAAGAGATTCCAATGTATTGCTCTAGTTACACACTCGTGTATTTGTTTACTGTAAATTGTTTGAATATTTCTCGTGACTACAACATCTGTTTACCAAAACAGTTTGAGTCTTACATTTTGCATCGATTTTACATATTCCTTTGAATGCAGATTCTAATAATCAGCCCAGACGTAAGCAAAAGTATTGTTTATATTTTATAAGCCTCATTTCTTATATTCACAAATTTTGATCTTTTTATTGCATGTCCATGAATAACATTCATAGTTTTAGTCTAGATGGGAATTTACAAATTGCTTAAAGGATTTAAATTAAATTTATTTATGTTATTTTAGTAAATAAACTTTTACATTAAACCTTAGAAAAGTATTTAATTAAAGATATGAAATTCATTAATTATGTGCATCTTAAAAGTATCTAATCCATTGTCCAATAATCATGTGGGCTTCAGAGATGTTTTTAAAGTGTCTTAACATATATTCGTAAAATTTCTTTAAGGCAATGAGATTTTTACTAATTTTATATTTTTATAATTAACAAATTTATCTCCTTAAGCTTTTGACTTATATCAGGATATAACAAAAAGATAATTTAATATAAAGTTTTAAGCTTATGCAAAAATATGACTAAATACAATTAAATAAAACTAAAACAACGAGCAAAGCTTTCAAGAAAATAAACAATTCGAAAGAGAATAAATACTAGCAGAACCCGATATACTACTGTGTCCAAAAAGTAAGACCAGTTTTCAGTTTAAATTTCCCGGGCATATGGCATTTCAATTTTTTTCCTTTTTTAGGTTGTTGGCACTGTCTTTGACATCTGTGGGAAATTTGACGTCAAAATATTCATTAGTGCCTGAGTATGCTTGGTTTGTTAGACACTAAAACTGATTCCAGCGATTTTTGAAATGTCTCTTTAATTGATTCAAAAGACCACTTGTCCCCGCAGTGGTCTTTTAAGTTCAAGGAATATCCAGAAGTAGCACAATGCTAAATCAGGTGAATACGGTATTTGTGAAACGATATGGGTTTAACTTTTCACGAAGAAACAATGCACGAAGAAACAATGTGAGCTGGAGCATCCAGTGTTTTCGGTACCAATCAAGATTTGACGCGTTTGAGGCCCAAAACATCTTTTTTAAATGAAATTTTGAAATACCACAATCATCATCAAGGTCTCTAATAGTAAATAGACGGTGTGCAAGCACCAAATCTTTAATGTTTGGGACGTGAGCTCCGTCGGTTGAGGTTGGTGGTCGACCAGAGGGCTCTTCGTCTTCAACAGGTTCTCTAAATTCTTTGAACTGCTTATACCACTTCTAAACATTTCTTTCCGGTATAGGAATGCTCCTCGAATGCCTTCTGCAACATTCTATATGTTTCCGCAAAGAAAATTTAATACAAGTTCTTGCTCAATTAATTCAGACATTTCAAAATCGCAGGAATCAGTTTTAGCATCTTATGAAACCAAGCGTAACTCAAAGACTAATAAATATTTTGACGTAAAACTTCACACAGGTTTCAAAGACAGTGCCAGCAACCTAAAAAATGAAAAAAATTGAAATGTCATATGCCCGGGAAATTTAAATTGGAAACTTTTGGATACAGGCCTTTTTGGTCTTACTTTTGGGACACAGTAGGGCATTGTCGCGCCAAAAAAAAAATGCATCATAGAAAATTACATATTGCGAATATATTATCCATGTTCCAATATATGTGCATACTGATCTTCATGGATATGGTTTGAACGGTATGCAAGGTGAAATGCCGCAGCAGCATCTGGTGACAACAAAGTGGACAGCGGGAACCTATTTTCCATACTCGAATACATATTATTACCAATTTTCATAGCGATTGGTTGAACGGTATTGAAGTTGATATACCGTAGCATAATCTGGTGGCGACTTACAACAAAAGGATAGCATAAAAACACTCTCCATATTTTAACAAGCAACACAAAAATTTCATTAAAATCGGTCAAGCCGTTTAGCAGTAATTCAGTGACAAACATAAGTACAGAATTGGTTTGGTTTTATTTGTCGTTCTACGGTCATCTTGTGCACACTTTAGGCTAACCAGAACGGGATCGAGATCTTAACGTGGATTCCGAACCACTAACAAACACCCATGCCGCCGCCAGGACACGAACCAGAAGCCTGTGGCACCAAAGTACAGAGCGCTAGCCAATTGGCCATCAGGCTTCTTCCGTACAGAAGAATTATATGTATTTCAGTGCAACCTACCGGTACTAATTGTAATTCTAATCCCTCCAGAGACCCACTGAAACACGCACAAAAAATTTCATCAAAATCGGTCCTGCCGTTTAGGAGGAGTTCAGTGACAAACACACATACAAAAGAATTATATATGCAAAGATATATGGATTGCAGCTCTACCTTGGGTGCAATTGTGAATCTAAACCCTCCAGAGACACACTCAAACACTCACAAAAAATTTCATCAAAATCAGTCAAACTGCTTAGGAGAAGTTCAGTGACAAAAATATACAGAAGAATTATATATATAAAAATATAAATGATTCAGATTGTTTTATATGTATATTGTGCATATCTCATTTCAAAAAATGATCCAAAAAATTTTAAAAATATTTTCTCTTGAAATAAGTAATATTTCCTACATTTCATTGATTTAAATGGTAAATATCAAAAGAAACGGAACTGTACTTGAAAGCAATAAGTGAAGATGCCGGAAATGTCACCTTTGCTCTTCCGAAAGTGAGTAATTCCCTTCAATAAGACATTCGATAATACATCAAGATTCAAACATTTTATTTATCTAACAAAACTAAAAAAGAAATCATGTAAACTATTTTTAAAAACATTTCGTCCTGAATGAATGTATAATAAATCGATGGAATTTTTATATGCAAATATATAGTTACGTTTATGTAAATATAAGTTATAATATATTTTTTAATATCCAAAAATGCCATTGCTTTCTTTAATGGCATTATATTTTCCTTTGATATTTATCCAAAAAAAAGCTGGCCTTACGGCAAATTGGCTATCCCTCTGACCTTTGGTATCATAGGCTTCAGATTCGAATCCTGGCAGTGGCATAGATGCTCTGTTAAGGGCCTAAATTAGCCTAAAATGTGCAAAAAATAACCGTAGAACGACAAACTAAATGTTTAGTTAAAAAATGCGAATTTTTTAAAACTTTTTCTCTTTTATTCAAAATTGGGTTAGATTAATAAAAACCAATTCTTTATGGATAAATGCTCAATTTCTTGGATAATGGATATCTTTTACAATTATACCATAATCCTAGTTCTTAAATAAAGACAAGATATGGATGATATACCACAATTAATATCTTTCAATCCTAGTTCTTAAATAAAGACAAGATATGGATGATATACCACAATTAATATCTTTCTTTTAGAATTTTTGTAATAAATTTTATTAAAGAATCATATATATAATCTTTATTTAATACATCGTGTATTTATTTTAATATTCACAACTAACTCTCTTAAAAATATTTTATGGATTCTTTAACCCATACTTCAGAAAAATATAAATAATAGCAAAATAAATTTGGTTAAGAAGAAGGTAAATTTATTGATCGGTTATAAAAAATAAGCTAGATTTTTACTTAATTTCTTATAAACATATCTCATGTAATATCTTAACTATAATTTTTTTAATTTGAAACATAAACAGTATTTTATAACTAACAAATAATATTTGTAGAGTAGTTATATCGGCTATTATAACAATACATTATAATGCAATAATAAAAATTATTTGATTCTTAAAATTTCTACTTTAAACTGTAGGTCCCGGTCTGTCTAGCCCTCGTGCGCACAAGATGATCGTAGAACGACAAACCAAACCAAACCAAATCTTAAAATTTCTATTTAACACATTTTTGAATAAAGTAATTTTACGTTTAAAATATTGAAATTTTTCAGTAATTATAATATTTTAAGATTTAAATACATTTTGTCAAATAAGTTACTTATTCCAACATTCGTAAAAAGTTTTATTTGTTCAATTCGCTTATTATTGTAGATGAAATGCCTGATTTGGTAGATAAATTTTAAACAAAAATAACTCTGTAGAGATTGGCATTTATTAATCGCAATAGTCAATATTTGATGCAATAAATGTCTCTCTTTGAGATACCAGAGCATTTATGACTTATATAGGTATCTGGCGTTCTAGACCGAAGAAATTCATCAAAAGCGTTTTTGACAGCTATTTCATTGTTAAACTATTTCATTGCCTAAAAATAGTTCAAATGCTTACGGAAGAGTCAGTAGGTTGATCTGAGGAATAAGAAGGGTTAGAACGAGTCTCATGGTGCAAAATAATTTTTGACAATTGTTGTAGAAACAATTGATTTTGTGTTGTCATGAAGCAGTAAAAATTTATTTCAATCTAGGCCACAGAAGTCGTAACTTTTGAAGAATGTTATAAAGCTAAGTGCACTGTTTATTTGCATTAACAGTTAACCGGTCAAAATATATTATATTTATTTAATACATCGTGTTTTTATTTAATATTCATAACTAATAATCTTAATGAAATTAATGGATTCTTTAGCCAATACTCCAGAAAAATATTAAAAAAAGCACAATAAATTTGGTTACGAAAAAGGTGAATTTATTGACCCATTATAAAAAAAATCAATTTTTTTAATTAATTTCATATATGCATATCTTATACAATATCTTAATAATATTTTTTGTTGGTGGAAAATATTATAAACTGTATTTTATATCTAACAGATAGTATTTGTAGACTAAAAACTGTTAAAACTGTAACTGTTAAATCGACTAAAATAGCATTACATTATGATTTAATATTAAAATTATTTGCTTCTTAAAATGTTTATTTATCACATTTTTTGCATAAACTAATGTGTATAAAATAATCACATTGTTCAGTATTTATTATATTTTAAGATAATAAATTTGTATTAGTATTTATTATATTTTAAGATAATAAGCACAATAAATTTGGTTACGAAGAAGGTGAATTTATTGACCCATTATAAAAAAAATCACATTTTTTAATTAATTTCATATATGCATATCTTATACAATATCTTAATAATATTTTTTGTTGGTGGAAAATATTATAAACTGTATTTTATATCTAACAGATAGTATTTGTAGACTAAAAACTGTTAAAACTCTAACTGTTAAATCTACTAGAATAGCATTACATTATGATTTAATATTAAAAATTATTTGCTTCTTAAAATGTTTATTTATCACATTTTTTGCATAAACTAATGTGTATAAAATAATTACATTGTTCAGTATTTATTATATTTTAAGATAATAAATTTGTATTAGTATTTATTATATTTTAAGATAATAAGCACAATAAATTTGGTTACGAAGAAGGTGAATTTATTGACCCATTATAAAAAAAATCAAATTTTTTAATTAATTTCATATATGCATATCTTATACAATATCTTAATAATATTTTTTGTTGGTGGAAAATATTATAAACTGTATTTTATATCTAACAGATAGTATTTGTAGACTAAAAACTGTTAAAACTGTAACTGTTAAATCGACTAAAATAGCATTACATTATGATTTAATATTAAAAATTATTTGCTTCTTAAAATGTTTATTTATCACATTTTTTGCATAAACTAATGTGTATAAAATAATTACATTGTTCAGTTTTTATTATATTTTAAGAAAAAATACACTTTGTCAAATAAGTTACTTACTATATACTTATATATACCTACTTATTGATATAGTATTGATACTACTGATTATTACTATTGATATATTACTTTATTGACACAGTTACAGTTATCTGATTTTGTCTATATTTCTTAATATGCTTTGTTCGTTAATTTCGCTTATTGTTGTAGATGAAATGCCTGATTTCGTAGATCAATTTTAAACAATAATAACTCTATGGAGATTGATTTTTATTAATCACAATAGCCACTATTTGATGCAATAAATCTCTCCCATTGAGATACCGGAATTTATAACAGTCATAAATACTCTGGTACCTCAATGGGAGGGATTTATTGCAGCAAATAGTGTCTATTGTGTTTAATATATAGAATTATGGCGTTCTAGACCGAAGAAATTCCTCAAAGGCCTTTTTGACAGCTATTTCATTGTTAAACCTTTTCATTTCCAAACAATATTTTGAATGCTTAGGGAAGAGGCAGTAGGTTGGCCTGAGGAGTATGAAAGATTAGAAGGAGTCTCATGGTGCAAGTTGCGCAACATTTGACAAATTCTTGTGGAAATATATGATTTCAAGTTGTAGCGAAGCAGTAAGGATTTATGTCAGTCTCTGACTTAGAACTCGTAACTTTTGATGAATTTTATGAAACTATGTGCAGTATTTATAAACATTAATAATTCACCACTTAGTCAAAATTTAAACGTGGAAAACATCAGCTGTACAGCAACAATTAGTCAACGTTCACTAATCATTTTCATCAACAACTAATCACTAATCTTTTTCTTCTACAATTAATCATTAATCTTCTTCTTCTTCAACTTCATCTTCGAATGAACTATTGAATTTGGTCTGATTGATATTATTTCAAGGCTTCATAGGCATCTAGACATTATGTATATGACATCGAAGAAGGTTCATTTATCATATTGTCACTACTCTGTGCAAAAACGATGATTTTTGGAGAGTAAAGAAGTGTAAATTTGTAAACAACGTTTCCAGATGAGTTCATGAAGAATCAACTGATGCAGGTTTTTTTTTTACCAAATGGGTGAAAGTGAAGTGGAACTGTAGAATAGCATACAACTTAGTTATTTGACAAGTTACTTACAGTTTAACAAGAGCCAGGCTCAATTAGTGTTGGAGTTCATTGTTTTTCATAACTGGTACTGGCTGACAACCCGGTGCATTTTCCAGATTCATATCGCTTGATCAAAACATTTAAAACCATCTTTGTACTGTTTGTTCTTCTCTACCCTCTCCAATTGATTTTTAATTTTTCTGAACTGCCTCTACTGAATTATGACCCAGTTTGAACACATAATAATTAGTTTTCATAAGTGATTTATTTCTATATTGTGTCAAACGTTAACAATATGAACCTTGATTCCTTGTTCCCATGCATATAAAATGAACATTTACGAAAGACACCATTCAAGCCATCTTGTTTTGCTAACCCGTAAGCACACACACTTTGGTCAAAAGGAAACCAACATATTTATTTGGCAGAAATTACAAGGATTTTTTTTTCATATTTGTAGATGATATGCCCTCTTCCTGTGTAGTCTTTTAAAAGAGGCAAAGGAAGAGGATGTGGATAGAAGAAATTAATCGGAATTCTGAATTGATTTATAGTATTGAATAGTGAATTTTCATGCTTAATTTTCTAAAAATTTTCAAATGTAAATATATTCTAATAGAATTTTAATCAGAAAATAGTATTTATTTTACATATAAAATCATTAAATACGTCAAACAATAGTAAAAATAAGGTATACTTAAAAATGAGACTAAAAAAAATTGAGGCAAATTAATTTTTTTTTTCTATTTTGAAATTTATATTTAAATTGCATAATACTTGTCTACTATAAAAAAGAGATTCAAATATTAAGCGTAATTTATTTTATTTTATTTATTTATTTGTTATCATTATTATTATTTTTGTAAAAACAATTTATACGTCGATGGGACTTTAGCTTAATAAGTGTCCTCGAATCGACCCCATGCGTGTGTGAGTGGCATAAAATAGAGTGCGTGTGCTGAAGGGTTAATAGACATGCAAATTCTTACACCTCGAGATTCGTCATTTCTCTTTCAAGAACTTAATGATTTCTAAAATAGAATACACATGATATATCTAAGACAAGATAATAAGACATAAGAAATATACAGGACATTTATCCAGAATGTCTTGTTTTGAAATTGTTATGAAGAAAGTGGAAACATTAACTTTATTATTAAACTTATTGGCTCATCTGTAATAAATAGAAATATTGCCTATAAGTCTTTTCAACTTCAATTTTCCCTTTTTTTCCTGAACATCCTTCCTCCTAAAAACCTTAAAAATTTAAACTACCACGTTTTCAAATAGTCTTGTTTTGAAATTGCTATCATGATAGAGGAAACATTAACTTTAGTATTAAATTATATTCCACATTCTAAGATAACGTAAAATGAGTAGGGGATCAAGATACTAAATACAGACAGAATAAATACAGTAGAAGTTTCTAGTTATGTAAGAAAAAAAAGTATTTTAAATCACAATACTACCAAATTTAATAAAAAATTATATTGTATATTGTCCAAAATAATTTATATCTTGTTACGACTTTATGTCTGACTTCTGTTTAGCAGATTTTTATTAATTTCATTTGTAAAACACATAAACAATAACTTCATTATTAAACTCAATGACAAGTCTGTACTAAGTTAAAAATATTGCTATAAATCAGATTAGCCTTAATTATTCCCTCTTCCCCTGAACACTCTCACTTAATATCTTAAATGCTGCAGATACCACCTTCTTGTATAGTCAAAACTCTTACCAATCATACTTAAAAAATAGTAGTGACCATCATTTTAAGCTAACACAAAATGTACATGGGATCAAGATATTAAATACACGTTTTTAGTATGTAAGGGAAAAAGTATTTTATACCACGATACTACTAAATTTTATACAAATTTTTACGATTTTATGTCTTGCTTCTGTTTAGCAGACCTTTATTAACAACATTTGTAAAAAAAAAATATGTTCCGAATCATCAATGACGTTTATTTTACTTTCCTCGCCGTCCTTTTGCGCTATCTCACTCGAATTCATCTATTATTCCACATCGTTTTGAATTGGAATTCCGACGTCAAGAAGGGCGGGCTTTTTCGGAGTTGTAGTGTTCGTTCGTGACCTGAATGATTCATGTCTTCAATTCGATTAACTTAAGTGCGCATCGTCCTATCACATGATGCCAAAATGACTGTTGAGTGAAAGAGTTGAATTTTTCTCGCTCTCCCTCGGATGCGTTTCTTGGGTCGAAGCTTTCAAGGAACCAACAACAAACCACAAAAGGACCCGGCCGTCTGACAGGGAAGGCAGCTTTTGTAATCCATTCCGAGAGACGGCTAATGTATCGGAAAAGTGGTTGCTTTTTTATTCGCCTTTAAAAGATCACACCCTGTCCGTTTGAATGAAGCGATGATTCGAGAATATTAAATAAAATTTGAATCAATTCAACATGATTTTTTTTTCCGCAAGAAAGAAAAAAAAATTAAATTTTTTCCCTTCTTTGTGTGAATTTTGCTGATTTTTTAAAGCAATATTTGGACATGGTTTTTTTGTATAGTTGTGTCATAAATCACCATTTCAGTTGTTGTTTTCTTACTTAATTTCATAAAATAATTTAAAGTGACTAATTATGACATGAATTTTATTTCAGCAATTCAATCAAGATTTTAACAGTTGTTTATTCGTTATTAATTTTTCTTTTCCAGGATTATTTCATTAAAATTTTTAGAATTGTTCTACATGTATTTAGAAGTCAATCAAATAGATTCCTTTTTAAATGATTTTTATCATTGAATATATTTTTATATATTATATAGTATATTATTAGGGGCTTGATGGGCGATAGATTGGCGCTCGTTGCCCCAGGTTTCGGTTTTGAGTCCCGGCTGTATCATGGTTGTTCGTAGTGGTTCAGAATCCAATTTAAAGCATAGGTCCGGGTATATTATGATCGTACAGCGTTGGCCGTAAGGCTGACAACCGTACCCCTTAAAAAAAGGTAAAAACTCCTGTCTCGAAATCTGCCAGTAGGCAGACGGCCTTGGCCCACCACGGTGTTGTTGCGCCACTGATGATGATAACTTATCATATAAATTTTACTTTAACAATTCAATAAACATTTTAGAAATGTTTTTTTATTTTTATTATTGTTTTCTTTTTCTCGAATATTTTATTAAACATTTTAGAACTATTCTACATACATTTAAGAAGTTAATTAAATAGATTCCTTATTTAAATAAATTTTATATTGAATATATTTTGATTTGGGATCAAGATACTAAATATAGAGAATATATACTGTATAAGTTTGTATTCATGTCAAGAAAAAAAGTATTTTTCACCACGATACTGCTAAATTTTATAAAAACTTTTATTAACTACATTTGAAAAAGAAATAAGTTCCGAATCATAAATGACGTTTAATTTACTTTCCCCGCAGTCCTTTTGCGCTATCTTACTCGAATTCATCTATTATTCCACAGCGTTTTGAATAGGAATTCCGACGTCAAGTAGGGCGGGATTTTTCGGGTTTTGAAGTTGTAGTGTTCGTTCGTGACCTGAATGATTCATGTCTTCAATTCGATTAACTTAAGTGCGTATCGTCATATCCCATGATGCCAAAATGACTGTTGAATGAAAGAGTTGAATTTTTCTCGCTTTCCCTCGGATGCATTTCTTGGGCGAAGCTTTTAAGGAACGAACAACACACCACAAAAGGAGCCGGCCGTCTGACAGGGAAGACAGCTTTTGTAATCCATTCCGAGAGACGGCTAATGTATCGGAAAAGTTGTAGCTTGTTTTCGTTACGCGAGTCTGGAAAATGCGGTTTTATTCGCCTTTAAAAGATCACACCCAGTCCGTTCGAATGGAGCGAGGATTCGAGAATGGTAAATAAAATTCGATTTAAGTTCAACATGAAATTTTTCTCTCAGGAAAAAAAAAATTGAAAAAAAAATGTTTCCTCCTCCTTTGAGTGAATTTTACTGATTTTTTCCAGCAATATTTGAACATGTTTTTTATTGCTGTGTCATAAACTAACTTGCCAGTTTGCGGCCTGATGGCCAATTGTCTAGTGCTCTGACCTTTGTAGCACAGCCTCCAGGTTCGAATCCTGGCGGTGGTATAGATATTTGTTATTGATTCGGAATCCCCGTTAAACTGTAGTTAGCGGTCTAGTTAGCCTAAAGTATGCGTAAAATGACCGTAGAGTACCAAACTAACCCTTGCCATTTTCCTAATTTATTGTTTGAAATACTATAAAATGACTAATTATCATATAAGTTTTACTTTAACAATTAAATAAATGTTTTATCAAATTTTTATTTGTTACTATTGTTTCCTTTTTCTCGATTATTGTACTAAAATTGTGAGACATATTCTACATGTATTTAGGAAGTTGATTAAATAAATTCCTTCTTAAAATCCTTTTTATCATTGAATATATTTTGTTATATTATATGTTAGTTAACGAAGAATAGAGAATTCTGAATAGAAAATTGAAAAATTTCCTGAATGAAATAGTCCATGACAAGCAAGTAATGATGAACTTCACTCTAATGTAGTAGATTATATTTTCTTCGATATTTTGATATTCGAGAAAGTATAAATTGATTGAAATTATTTAATTGATGTTATCTAATGGTACACGAAGAAGGTATACTGCTTGATGATTCAGAACTAAATCCCCCATAAGGGAACAGCACCGAGTATCGTCCACGGTGCAGGCCGCTTATAAATTGGCAGTCATTCAAACATTTTTCTTTTTAATACACATTGAAAGTGGATATATATATGGGCCTAAAAATATTTTTGTTAAGCTAGCTGTTTAGTTTGGACCAGATCTCTTAACTGGCGCTTGGTACCACAGGCCTCGAGTTCGAGTTCTGGCGGTCCATGTATGCTTGAGGGATTCGGAATCCACCTTAATCCGTAGGTCGTTGTCTAATATGACTGTTAGGCTTAGGCCTGACAACCTTACCCCGTAAAAAGAAAACCACTTATAATATTTCGGAATCTGGTAGAAGGCCTTGGTGCACCATGGGAGAATGCTACGCTGTTGAATAAGAAATATTAGTTAAACAACCATAACTTATATTTAACTTAAATAATTTCTAATAATATTCGAAGTAAATTATTTTCAATTATTCAAAAAAGTTGTGTCTTCTTCATGAAGTGAAACACCTATCTATGTTTGATAGAAAATCGTATAACCTAGAAATTACATTAAGAACCATGTGAAATACTTTACAAGACTCACTTTAAAAATGACCATGACCACCATGACTTATTGGTCTAAAGATCTGTAAGCTTATTAAGTAATAAGTGTTCCACCTGCTGCTCACTACCGCTTTCTAGTCCCTGGGGATCACTGCTTAACAAAAATATTTTTAAATATTGATACTCAATTAACTGAAAAGTGAATATATATCTGAAAAATAAATATACATGATTATAATATAATAAAATTACTAAATTTATGTAAATAATAAGAATGTTTTTATTTAAAAACATACAAATAAGCACTTTTATTGCATAATTAAATTCTTTTATAGCACTTAAAAATAAATAGAGGATATTATTAAATATTCAAGACATATCAATAAAAATACCAAACAATAAAACAATATCATAAACGATGTTATACCCTCGTTCCTTAAGTCTGTTGCACATACCTGTTTTACTTACACTATATAAAGCGAATGTTATTAACTCAATAGGAAATCGATGCACAGAGAAACTAATTAAACGCTATTAGGAAAAGTGAGAAGCTAGTATACAATAACTGTACATGAAAACAGTACATGCGATATCTTTTGAAATTTCTGTTCAAAGATAATTAATTCAATTTTTTTTTTTTTTTTTTTTTTGCAAATTGATCTTTACTTAATTCATGAGTCGTTAACTATTGTATACCCATGTATACGATAAAACACAAAAAAATAACTCCTCATAGTTTTTCAGAAGTAAGAAAATAGAAAACAATAATGATTGTCTGATTTTAATAAATTTGACCATATGCCATAGTTTTGTTGAAAATTATAACTGGACGAACCATAAGAAATTATTTTTCAATTTTTTCAAAAGTAGTTTTCTAATTATTTTCTAATTTTAACATTATATATATGTATATATATATATATATATATATATGTGTGTGTGTGTGTGTGTGTGTGTGTGTGTGTGAGTCAAGTAGGAAGAGAATTTGCATAAATTCATGAGTCGTTAACTATTGATATACTATATGTATATAATAAAGCATAAAACCGTGGAACCTCATAGCTAATCCCCGTCCAAGAAAAAAATAGAAAATACACCTAATAATGATTGTCAAAGTGTAATAAATTTGGGCATATGACATTATTTTGTTTAAAATTATCACGAAACAAAGGATTTAAAATTATTTTTCTAATTATTTTCTTTATATAAATATACATATATCTATGTACATATATATATATATATATATATATATATATATATATATATATATATATATATATATATATATATATATATATATATATATATATATATATATATATATATATATATATATATATATACATATATATATATATATATATATATACATATATATATATATATATATATTTATATTTATATTTACTCAGCCAAATAGGTAATAAAACATTTATACACGAAGCCCTGTCTATAAATAAGATTATGGTTAAAAATGTTTTTTTTGGTGTGTGTGTTACTTGCGAAAACCGACTCATGAAACAGCAGTTTAGAACAGAAGCATAAAACAAACTCGAAATATCAGCATCTGTAAAAAGAGAAAATCACTTTACTTATATGAATAAAACATATATTTCATTGAATCATGGAATTTCCGGATATTGTAAAATATGAATGTAATAAAAAGAAATAAATATATTGGCCTATATCAAAAGTGACTATAGCTGAAATATATTTTAGTGAATTGTATGCAAATGAATTATCAATCAATTTCTTCTTCTTTTGAATTCGTGTCTCCTATGAACAAAAAGTTTTAACTTAAAATTAACATAATGTTTCCTTAAGTAGGAATTATAAAAGTTTGACGAACATTGATGTTTGGTAACTTGAATCAAACAGATTTATGTCAGAACTAATTTCTTTGTATATTTTTAAAAAAAGAATTTGAAATTGAATTATTCATAATTTCATTTAACAGAATAACCAATAATGTGAACATGAACAAAAAATGGAAATAACAAGATTTATTTCCCATAACATAATTATAAATATGTAATTAATATCCAATGTTCAGAGTAATAATAATGAAAGTCATACTTTCAAAACGCTGTAAAAAAAGAACCATTCTACACAATGAGTTCATATTTCAACTGAAGATATTTTATGAAAGGAAACATGGTATGACATCAAAAAAATTTCCGAAGTGTATTAATAGATGGCACTGTAAGCGGCAGAAAGAAAGTGAATTCGACTGCCAGTGATATTTTAAATTTGAAATTACAACGTATTTGGTATGAGTTGCACATTTAACCAACTGTAGTGTTCAATATGCTTTATTGCTAATTGTCATAGTATTTTATTGCCTTGCCGTTCCCTCTTCTTTAAGTATTTTCAGTTCAAATTTGAATTTAGTGTGTCGAATGGTTCTTTTTTTACAACATTCTGAAAGTGGGACTTTAATTATAATCACCCTGTATTAATCATTCGTTAAAAAGATATTTAATGATTTTTTTCTAATAATTTTTTAACTTCATTAGACAAAAAAATAATAAAATAATAATTACTTTTAATTATTAACGTTAAAAATAACTAAAATAGTTGAAGATTCAAATCAAAAACTCAATTTATAAATACTTTGAACTTTACCAATATTCTTAACTGGTTTTCTATTCTATACTGAACGAATAGATAAATACAAAAGCTGCTGATTTAGGTAAAACAGTTTCGAATAAAAAAAATTGAAAGTTTTTTTTTTTAACAATACAAAAGCTTCCAGCCAAGTATTTTCAATAAATATATTTTAACACTTGTGTAACTATAAAAAAAATAAATCAAAGTTTTTCAAAAAAGATATGTTTACATGTACTCAGTTGATTACACGTTTAGAATTACTTGAATTCTTCATTATTTAAATATTTAACCATTTATTTGTCTTATTAATTAGTTCTCCATTTGATTAGTTTTATATAAAACATTGTAACTTTTTAGCAAATCCAATTGTTTAAAAAGGTATAAAGTAATTTTCTTGTATGCAGTAAAAAGGTATCGTTCAAAGTACATTTTTTTTCGTCTTCTTTAAATAGCAATATAATTTTTTGACATCATTAATTTAAAAAAATATAAGTTAATTTATTGTTTAATATTAAAAACACTTAAATAGATAATTATTCATTAATTGTATTCCAGAAAGAAAAAATAAATTTCAATTAATTGCAGCAATTAAATAAAGATGTCTTGCTAATTACATAAATTGCTGAAATGAAAATGATAAGATGCAATTAATACTGATTTAATATTTTAGTCTTTTTTTATCTTTACATTTTTTTTTACTTTCTGCCAAATTCGGTACATAAATAGATTAATTTTTTTATATTAGTAAGAAAAAAATTTTTTTATCAAAATAAGGAGATGCTTAATTTACTAATGTCTTATTCGTTTACCGTCTGAAATTTCAAGTAATTGTTAATTAATTAACAATATTTAATCAATCAACTAATTTAAAGTATATTTCATATACGCGTCTGCTGAATTACAATAATCTAAGGGCTTATTTCAAATAATTGATTAATGCTTAAATTATATTTTTTTTGCTGAATTTTCACTGAATATATTTTACCAAAGAAAATTTATTGTGTATTACTGTTTATATTTTACCATATATATTTTTTTTTTTAATTATCTATTGATTTTAGTATAGTACAAAATAATATAAATAAAATGTTTACATTTTTTTAAAAAGTAACTCTGATGCAATGCTTGTAAAATACTCCACCTCTAATCGTACTACCGCCTATGTACTGTAAGATCGCCTCCGCCCCCTATGGTGTTCAGGAGAAATGGTCAGTAGTCTTCGAGATTCTCCTTCGAGAGGAAGCACAGTGCAAACAGTTCTGCCGCTGATAAACGTACAACCAAGCGCAATCACGGACTTCTATTGAGAAATGTTTATTTTACAGTCTTTTATCCCGAGAAGAAATATATTTATCACAACCTGCATATTAGTTGGCCTATAGACTCTCACCCAGAAGGAAGTATATTTCACGCACCATGCGAGTAGCCGAGTTTAAGTTTTTGGCATAGAAGGGGAGTCCTTTCGCGAATCTAGAATTATCCGCCTTTAAATATATATAGAAACATCTACTGTTTTTAAATGTATATAGAGATTTCAAATATATATATAATATAAACATATTAAATATTGTATATCCCTAATTGTATGTGTGTGATGTTTGCTCGTGTGCAGGTAAAGTTCACACCTGTGTCTCAACCCAACCATATCCAGTTACAATCCAGCTGCCATAACACTACACAACAAGATTTTAATTTTTCATCTTTTCGAATGAAATTTAGCACGTATCACAGTCTTACAAAAAAAAAAAATTAGTGTTTTGTATACTTTTTTAAACAATGCTTTATTAGATTTTTTTAATTATTTTATATCGACATATATAATTTTAAATTACATTACATCTAATATTTTCCGTATTAACTAAATTGAAGAAGATTATTAAGTGTTTTCTATACGTAAATGTGAAAATAAATTTTCTCAACATATTTCAATTTAATTTCCAAACTTCCAGAATTCATAAATTAATTAAATGCTAAACATTTCTCTAGAGAATTTTAAATAGTCTAATGAATGAGAAAAAAAATTAATTCATTACAATAATCCGTAATATTTTATTAAATTTATTACCAAGCTTCGAGCCATTTAAAAGGAAAATTATAGAATGAAAGAGGAAATTTATTTAATCCGCAGTTTAATAAATGAAAATATTTTAAATATAGAAATATTATCTGCATATCTGAAGTTTATATAATCGCTTACATGCTTATTAAATTGTTAGCAAAATGTATTATTATTATATGTAATATATTATTTAATGGCACTTTATATGATATGTGAACCTCACTAATAATTATTTAGAAGCAAATTTTAAAATAACGTGAATTCTTAAGTATATTGCACGAATTAAAATATTGTTTAGGTAGCAATTTTTATAATCATTAATTTTATAAATTTAATTTATCCAATTAATTATGCAAAGCGTATGTACTATGAAAATGTGTCTCATGTATACTAAGTAAATAGCAACATTATCAACAAATTAGCAATCTTGGCATTTAAATTATGTCTGTAATTAAAGTGTACTGTCTGTAAAATTAAAGAACTACTTTATTTTAGAATTTGTTTTAGAAATAATTTTAGCAATTGAGAGTGAATTAACAAATTCATTAATGGATACAATAAAAAACTTGAATTTTAAAAAGGGAACTATTGTTATAAATAAACAAATTAAATTAGTAAGCCGATGCATGTAATTATGCAGAAGTTCAAAATTAAGAAAACTTAAATTTTCGTCGATTATCACCCGAACTATTAAGCAGGTTTCAATGAAATTAGATATGAACAAAAGTTAATATAATACAAAAAAGAACCACACAATAATTGTGATACACATTTATGGTAGTTCCTAATACTTCTTAACGAAAGAATTTCACAAATAGAATTAATAATAGTGAATAAAAAAATAATTTTTTCTCATCTTTAGTATCCATAAAAATGTAACTACATTAATCTGTAAGTAACTAAAAATTAATTTAAAGAACTTAGGCTAAAATTATTGGTTTTTATCATCTTACGTATTTTTAACTTTTTAATTCTATCTTTTATTATAATTTTTTTCCAACCTATCTCAATTGAAAGAAAGGATTCTTTACAGTAATGGTAATTTGATTTCAAACTCACATAAAACGTTATTGAAAACTTTCTAGAATCCTGATTAGCATATGTTCCTTAATATCCAACACAACAAATTCTTCGCAACAAATAACATCAATCCATACAACAGTTTTGGGTACCGAGTTAAGTGTTTCTACAAAGAAAGAAAGAAAAAAAAAAAAAAAAAAAAAGCTACTCCATTATCGATTATTTTCACTATTTTTAGTACTTTGGTATCAGTGAAGAAACAATTACGGTTAAACTATGTTAAGGATTCATCGGGCAAGAAAATGGCTTCGTCTTAAATAACATGAAAGATTATATTTCTTTAATACATTATTCGCATTGGGAAAAAAAAAGTTTACAGGGCTGAAATTCAATAAACCAATAATTCGTTTGTTCATATCTTTAAGATGCATTTGCTTTCTCGGTATATTACACAATGCCTTCCTCAGACGTTGGCATTCAAATTTAGCTACTTTTTTTCCCTTTATTGTAATGCTTGTTTGGCTTTTTCTTATAATCCACTTCTGCCGAAAAAACCTAAGGAATCAATTCTGTATTTACATAATATTAGTAAGGAACTAATTTCAAGCATACTTGAATAATAATTATAAATTTATTTTTACAATAAGTTGCTTTCGGATTTTAATCTAACACATTTGTTTTATTTATTCACGTATTTTACATAAAGAATGTCTATTTTTAATGCTGTTCACTGTGCAACATAAATATGTAGATGATTTTGTTTAGCATGCGGAGGCCAGCTACATAAAATGCAACTCTCACATTTCTTTACAATTGGAAACTAACGATCTAAAGGCACAATTTGGAGAAGGCCATAATCCTTTTATCTCCAAGAACCCAATGAAAAGGTTTCAACCCCAACAATATCATTTGGGTTCGAGTTGCCTAGTCGAGTTTCTATAAAAATGTTCTCTGAATGGAATCACAAAACATTACTCAACAACCACATAGATCACTAAAGAGGCTTTTAAATTTTGCAATAATTTTCATTATTTGTTTGTTTTGTTAAATTAGACTTAATCGATTTTATCTAATCGTATGCTTGACGAAGCAACACTGCAATCTCCCCCCACCCCCTCTTAATATAGGAGAACTGAGCATTGTGTACGGCACAGGTAGCATACGAAAGGCTAATCATTAGAACATTTCTTTATTACATAGACACTAAATAGAATAAATATTTTCAGTTTATATATACACTCAAGAGCCAAACCATTATGACCACCTGTCAATAACGAGTTGGCCCACCTTTGGCGCTCAACACAGCATCAAGCCGCCTTGGCATAGATGCCACAAGTCCTTGGTAGATGGCTGGAGACAGATTGTACCAGATGTTTAAGCAACGGTCACGCAAATCCAAGATATTGCGAATTGGTGGTCTTTGAACTCTGAGCTGCCGTCCCAGGACATCCCAAATGTGTTCTATCGGATTGAGATCCGGTGAATTAGGCGGCCAGGACATTAACTGGAATTCAGCATCATGTTCCTGGAACCACTCCAACAAAAATTTTACCCTTGTGACAAGAGGCATTGTCCTGTTGGAACATTCCATTTCCAGCTGGAAAAACAGAGGTCATGTAAGGGTGCAACTTGTCCGCAATGATGGTCAGATACCCTGTAGAATTCATGGTCTGCTCTACCACAACCACGGGTCCCAGAGATGCACAAGAGAACGTCCCCCAAAGCGTAATTCCGCCGCCACCGGCCTGTGTATGACCTACTGTACATTGAAGGAGCAACTGTTCGCCTGGAAGACGGCGTATACCGACACGGCCATCGGCGTGATGAATGACAAACCATGATTCATCTGACCAGGCAACTCACTCCCACTGATCCATGGAACAGTCACGATGTTCCCGAGCCCAGCGCAGGCGCAGTTGGCGATGACGCTTGGTCAGCAAAGGCACACGAGTGGGAAGTTTCCTGCGTAGCCCCATATCCAACTGTGTCCGCTGAACAGCGTGCTCCGATACTATTCTACTTGGCCCTGCATTGTATTGGGCTGTCAGATGAGCCACTGTTTGGCCCCGGTTTTGCTTCACCATGCGGGACAGTCTGCGACGACCTTTTTCTTTGATAGCGTGTGGACGTCCAACACCATGTCGTCTACTGCGGGTTTCACCGACATTCATCCACTTTGCGTAAGTAGTAACAACTGTAGATCGCGAACAGCCCATGAGTCGTGCAGTTTCGGAAATACTTGTTCCGAGCCTTCGAGCCATTACAATCTGCCCTCTATCAAAGTCGCTTAGATCCGCAGCCTTTCCCATCACGCACAGAAGTAAGGGAAAGAATGATTCTTCAGACTCTCCAGCAGCAGTTAAATACCACTCCCACCTGATCACGGGCCTTCCACGTCATCCAGACGAGTTCATTGCAAAATGTAGGGGTGGTCATAATGTTTTAGCGATTGAGTGTATTTATATATGTAAATACCCCTAAATTGAGATTGATCAGTTTCATTTGTTTGAAATGAATCTAAAAACAGTGACTTCCACATTTCAAGGAAACACGTTGAAATAAAAGCATTATTTATATATCGAGAACATCCAAGATTAAATATTTCATCTTTCCTTCAAATCGTCAGAAATAAAATTTTCTCATTCGAATTGTTCTCTTAACATTCCCTTCCCCATCAACAACTAAGCATTCAAACCACACACCCTCAACAATCGTCCCTTAGAAGTGACATTTCCAATTGACCCAAATAAGCCCAAAAGACTCGACCACCATATTTCACAGAAACAGCAGATCCGATAAAAAACAACACTTTTAAAAACAGGAACTTCTTCGAGATGAAATTTTCGTCTTCATGTAGTTCTTGACCAAAACCATCATTTACATAAACGTCTGCTAAACTCATCTGTCTGCTTCGAGACCCAAAATGACAGCAAAAAAAAAAAAAAAAAAACGCCGAGCAGTTGATTCCCTTCCGAAAAACTGTCACTTCTCCCCTCCCCTTGCTCATATGCGAGTTATAAATTAGCTGTCATTTGTAAAAGACAGGGCTGGAATTCTGACTCTTGAGTAATGAGTATTGCCGGGGTGCTTCGTCTTTTCTTCGGCGGTTTAAAAAGGGCTTGAAATTGGGCCGTGCAATTCGAACATCGAATGCTTGCTTGATAAGAGATTTTTGAAAAGGAACGTTTTGAGCTCTGCATTTAAAAGGTTTTCTGGAAGTGTAATGGGTTTGGGGTAAGTGCTGTTGCTCTATCGTGTGAATTCTTAATGGCCTTCAAACATTCAATTTTAATTTACTCAGAAATCAATGCGAGGATCATTTGTCATATAATGATGTTGTTAGAAAATCGAAGAAAGAATATAGTGGCAATCGAAATTTCTTGAAGTGAAAATTTATATTTCATGATTGACTGTAATTTATCAAGCATTATTGGGCGCGAAAGTGCTGTGATGCATTCAAACTGTTTATTTATTTGTTATCATTTGTAGTAAGATATGCAAGTAAATTTTAAAAATGAAGTTTCACATATGTTCAATATTTTTTTTCGTAAAAATATAATTAATAATAAATAATTTTAATAAATTGAAATTTTTTTAAATATATTAAATATTATGATGGGCAACTATGGCATATAATTATATGCAATTATGGAAAATAATGTAATTTTGCACTTGTTTGAGAAATCTTTTTTAAAACTATAATTAATTATAAATAATTTTAAAAATTTAATTCTTTCTTAAATATACTAAATATTAAATTGCCAATTATGGCATAGAATTTTCAATTACAAATTAGTGACATAAAATGTATTACAATTAATATTGTAAGCCTTACTGCCACCTACACACTGACAAAAGCACCCTCTGTGGTGTTTATACGTGTTCAGGAGGAATGATCAGTTGGACTCCAGACTCTCACCCGAGAAGAAGTGTAGCGCAATGAGCGCTTCCGCTGAGAAATGTTTAGTTTATAGTTTCTAATCCAAAGAGAAAATGTGTTTGGCGCATTTGCTGGCCTGCAACTCTCACCCTAATAGGAAATGTATTTCTCACATCCTGCGCTTAGTCGAAATTCGGGTTTTCTGCTTAGAAATGGAGTCTTTCCACAAATTTATAATTAGCTGTCTTCAAATGTGTTAAATAATGCTTTCTCTAATTTTATTTATGTGATGTTTATGGATGTGTAAATAAAGCTTGGAGTTCTCAAACCTGTTCCTGAAGTATCTCAGTTAAACGACACCCAGTTACAATCTGCACAGTACAATATTCAAATTTCATGTCGTAATTAATTAAAAAAAGTATTTATTGATAAATATCAAGAAATAATAATCCATATTAAAATTAAACGAAAGCAATAGTTTCAAATGGTGATTTATCATCAATATTTCTATAAGGGCATAATGTTCACAACGATTATTTGTTTGCTATCAGTATGAGAAAAATTATATAAAAAATAAAATTTAATAATTCACCATACCATAATTTTTTAATTTGATTAGTAGTTAAAGTAAGTAAACAACTTGGAATTTGTGAAATTATACTTCTTATTGTCTAATTTATGCTTCTAATTTCCTATGTTCTGCATTAAATTATTATCCATTGTATAAAAAAGGAATTACTTAAATATTTAAAATAACTACAATAAAAACGAAGCATATATACTTTTTTTCTCCTTTATATTTATTTAAAAATTTTCTTGGGTTTTTTTATTATTATTCATCCTTAAGAGATATTAGAAAGGCAAAATTAATCTTGAATTAAAATATCTGATAACGAAACAACCCGAGAGAGAACATTTGGTTTAATAAACAAATTATAAAGCATTAATTTTTTAGAACTATCGATTTTTAATAGCAGATACTAGTTGTTTTATTTTGATAATAAAATTTAAACTGAAATCAAATTGAATACTTTATAACACAATTTAATTGCTAAAAACACTAATCGTAGCTCAGTGGCAATACTTGTGAGCATTAGGGCTGACATTCAATCCACTGGCGCCTTTGTTATAAACACTGTTGCAAAAAACGAAAGACTCGATGGGTTTGGGATGTTCAGCATCGTGCTCCGTTAGTTGGAAAACTCAGTTGTCCGAGTTTTCTCCCGTCGATATGCAAATACAAGGTAATTAACTCTAAAAGTCCTCCTGGGAGGCACTGCACTCCTTCTTCAGTGTCATGTGCTAGATGCTTCTAGTTGTTTCGAATCCACTTTAAGCCATAGGTCCCGGTTTAATATGATTATTGGGCACAGGGCTGACAAACCTGCCCCTTAAAGTCAGTGTCACGGAGCCTAGTCAGACCTCTACCTATTGCTGCTTCATCACATCTCTTTCTCTCCATCTATGAGTAGCTTACTCATGGGGTGCCTTCCCGGATTGCAAGACACTCAGGATTAGACACAACAACAACTAAGTAAAAAGCCATAACTCGTTCGTCCATACTATTTTTGTTACCATTCTGTTATAATACAAATAGAACCCCAATATAATGTTTCAGTTTCAAATATTTCTTTTTTTTTCTAAATTATTCTACAGTTTTACTTTTGTAATCGATAGAGTTTTGCTTTTATTTAAACTTAGGAAAGACTTGCAAATGTAGATAAAAATCAATAATTTTTATCTACATTTCGCTGATCGCACAGTATTGCAGTGACTAAAAACAAAAATCCTGAATTAATTTTGACATATTCTTATCAGTAAGTATTTCCATTCTTTTCTCAAAACAGCAGTATTATTTGTCCTAATGACATGCTGTCTTTTTTTAGACTTTCAAAGATTTATTACATTCTATGAACAGAAAATAAGTTTAATCCATTTTTTATGTAAACTTCTCGTATGAATATAAACAACTTAGAGATACATGTCAGGCAATCTTAAATAGTTTATGGAGACATAAAACAATTTCGTTTCCTATGAAATTTGTTATGAATTGAAACTTATATATAAAAAAGAAACAACAAAATGTATTTAAAACGGAAACAAAACACACAAAAGGATTATTAAACTTACATCAATGATAAAAAAATTCAAAATTTTATCCCATCTAAAAAGAATTTGAATTATTTTGTCATTATTCAACTCTTTAATCGTATTTTCAAATATCGTCATCCAAACTCAGACTTCTTTTTACGTATTACTTATGCAAAGGAGAAATGTATATTGTATTGAAAGTATATTTTGCCGAGGTTAGAAGGAAGGAAAATAGAAAATAATCCGCTCCCTCGAGTCTCTGGTCAGGCTGCCGCTGAGAAATCTTTCTCTTCCAGACTTATTTGAGCGATGAAAATGTGATTTTGCATGCAGCGGAGTACTGTAACACTGATCTTTTCTCGAGAAAAGCTCTTCTTCAAAAAGATTTCCCATCTGTATTGGACGCAATAAACCCGCACTGAAGAAGCAACTGTTCAGCCTTCTTTGACATAAGCTCGCTTCGAACAGAAAGACCATAAACTTAAAATTTAAGCACTACATTAAAAATGCAAACCATTATTTTTGAACGTGATTCTCAAAGCGGTCTTTTCAAATATAGTTGGAATATCCTATTATTTGCTTAGTTTTGTTGAAAAATGTATGTATTGATAGTTAGATTATATTAGGAAGATAGATAGATAAATAAAATTTCTCATCATATTTAAATGAATTAAATTAAGTAAATGTTATAACAGTGTTCTGTTGAATAAACCTCTTCATGTATTATTTATACCCAACTATTCAATATTCTTCACAAGGATCAATATATTTATTAATATTAAAAATTGGGTCTGTTAACATAAAGATTAGAATATATAAAAAAATTAATTAATAAATGTTTCTAAAAAAATAAAGGAAAAGAAAAATGCCTTGTATATGAAATAAAATGTTTCTGTGAAATAAGAAAAAGTTAAATTTATATGTGTTTTTTACCCATTTTTCTTTTAAACAACTGTACATAAAAATAGTTTTGACTCTGACACTGTCTAATTGAATCTTATATTTTATTTTTTTTCTCAAAATAATGAATAAATAAAAAAATTTCTCGTGTATATTTAAAGTTATTTTACTATAACAAGGTATTTCTGAAGTGTTCAAAATATATAAGAGAAGTAATATTACAAAGCAGAATCAATCATAAAAATTTTCACATGAATAAACATTTCATATGTTTCTTGAGTGCATCGTCTTTTCCACAACATTTTGGTAATTTAGGAAAGATATAAGGATTTAGATATCTCAAAGCACATAAGAGATTTCAATGTATCGTTCTAGTTACATACTCGAATATCTGTTTACTGTAAATTGCTTGCATATTTCTAGTGACTACAACACTGTTTTGCAAAACAGTTTGAGTCTTCATTTTCCATCGATTTTATATAGTCCTTTGAATGCAGATTCTAACAAGCGCAGACGTAAGTAAAAATATAATACATATTTTATAATCCTTATTTCCTATATTCATATATTTTGATCTTTATACAGTATGTCCATAAATAACATTTATAGTATTGGTCTAGATAGGAATTTTAAAGTTATTTAAATGATTTAAATTAATGTATTTATGCTATATTAGTAAGTAAATATTTACATTAAGACGTAATTAATGATATGAAATTCAGAAATTATGTGTCTCTCAAGAGTATCTAATCCACAATCCAACAATCATGTGAGCTTCTGGGCTATTTTTAAAGTGTATTAACATCCTCTAGATAGATATTTACAAATTGTTTAAAGGAATTAAGTTAAATGTATTTATGCTATGTTAGTTTACATAAAACTTTAAGAATATCGCTTAATTAATTATTGGAAATTCGGAAATTCTGTGCATTTAAAGAGTATCTTTTGAACAGTACAATAATTATGAGGGCTTCAGAGCTGTTTTTATCTTATCTTAACATAAAATTGTAAAATTTCTTTAAAACTGAGATTTTTACTAATTATATTTTTTTATTATAATTAACATATTTACCCCCATCGAAGGTTTTTGACTTTTATCAGAATATAACGTGAGATAATTTAATATGAAGTTATATGAGGTATGCTTGATAATGCATATGTCATATAATGCTTATAATTTAATATGAAGAGAAGTGTGTTTGCTTATAATGCTTATAATTTCATATGAAGTATGCTTGTACAGAAATAATACTAAATACAATCAATCAATTCTAAAACAACGAGTAAAGATTTGAAGAAAATAAACAATTCAAAAAGATTGCAAAATTATTAAATATTAACAGAACCCGGCATACAATGTACTGCTAAAAAATGCATTGTTGAAAGTAACATATTTCGAATATATTCTCCACGTTCCAATATATGTGCATATTAATTTTCATAGATATCGTTTGAATGCTATATAAGATGAAATGCTGCAGCACATTAAGATATTAACACGAAATACGAAAAAACACTTAACACGAAAATATATTATTACCAATTTTTACATCGATTGGTTGAACGGTATACAATTTGATGTACTGTAACACCAACTGGTGGCGACTTACAACAAAGGGGATAGCATTTCAAAGTCTTGCCAAACACACTCATAATTTCGTCAGAATTGGTCAAAGGAGTTCGATAGGAGGAGTTCCGCGACAAACACACTTCTCGAAGAAGCCGATTGCTGCGCCACCTACAGAGTATAATTTTGAATCTAAACCATTCAGGGACCCACTCAAATACGCACACAAAATCTCATAAAAATCGGTCCAACTGTTTAGGAGTAGTTCAGTGACAAACACACCTACAGAACAATTATCAGCCACTCAGACGGTTCATTTGAGAATCTAAACTGTCCAGGGACCTATTCAACGTATACAAAAAATTCATCAAGCAATCTTGTAAAAAAAAAATCAAATCATCAAATCATCAAATCACATGTACAGAAGAATTTTATATATATATATATATAAAATTCTTCTATATATACATATATATATAAAGATTGCTTTATACATATAGTGTGTATGTCTCATTTCAGAAAACGACCCAAGAAGTTTTAAAAAAATATTTTCCCTTCAAATAAGTAATATTTCATACATATATTTTATAGATTTAACTGGAAATATCAAAAGAAAATTGAACTGCACTTGGAAAGCAATAAGTGAAGATGCCGGAAATGTCACCTTCGCACTTCCGAAAGTGAGAAATTCCTTTCAATAAGACATTTGGTCATACATCAAGATTCAGACATATTTTATTTGTCTAACAAAACTAAAAAAATACATAATGTAAACTATTTTTAAAAATGTCTAATACTGAATGTATGCATAATAAAACGATTTGAATGATTGTATATAAATATATTATGTTTATAATAATCACGTTTATATAAATATAATAAGTCCTAATACATATTGTAACATTAAAAAATACATTTCTTTATTTAACAGCATTGTATTTTTTATTTGGTATGTAGCCAAAACATGGCGCCCTGAGGACCAATTGGCTAGCTCTCTGGCCTTTGGTATCACAGGCTTCAGATTCGAATCCTAGCAGTGGCATAGATGTGCTATTAGTGATTCGGATTCAAGTTAAAATGTAGATACCGGTCTAATTATCCTAAAGCATGCAAAAATAACTGTAGAACGACAAACCAAACATTTAGCCAAAACATGGGAATTTTTTAAAATTTATTCTGTTTTAGTCAAAAACGGATTATATTAATAAAAACAATTTCTGTATGTACAAATGCTCAATATTTTAGATGATGGATATTTTTTACAATTATAGCATAATCCTAATTCTTAAATGAAGGGAAGATATAAATATGAGTGGTATATCACGATTAATATCTTTCTCTTAGAACTAAAAAAATAATTTGTATATTTTTGTAATACATTTTTGATACAGATATATTATGTTTATTTAAAATATCGTGTTTTTATTTAATATTCATAACTGATAATCTTAAAAAAATTAATAGATTCTTTAGCCCATACTTCAGAAATATATAAAGGATAGCATATTACATTCGATTAGTATTTATTTATCTATTATAAAAATAATCCAGTTTTTTACTTAATTTCTTATATTCATATATTAAACAATATCTTAATAATAAGTTTTGTTAATGAAAAATATTATAAACTGTATTTTATAACTAATAAAGAATATTTGTAAAATAGTTCAATCTGTTAAAATAATAGTACATTATAATTTAATAATTAAAATTATTTGCTTCCTAAAATTTCTATTTATCACATTTTCGTATAAAATATGTTTACGTATAAATTATATAAATTGCACGGTATTTGTAATTTTTTTTTAAATCTATATACATTTTGTCAAATTAGATCTTATTCAACAGTTCTTAATGTTTTATTCTTTCAATTCGCATAGTGTTGTAAATGAAATGCCTGATTTGGCCTATAAATTTTAAAAAATAATATATCTATGGTGATTGTCTTTTATTAATCCAAATAGCCACAATTTGGTGCAATAAATCTCTCTCTTTGAGATACCAGAGCATTTATGACAGTTTTATAGAAATCTGACATTCTAGGCCGAAGGTATTCATCAAAAGCGTTTTTGACACCTCTTTCATTGTTAAATCATTTTATTTGCCAAATGATAGTTCAAATGTTTAAGGAAGAGGCAGTGGGTTGGCATAAAGAGTTTGAAGGGTTAGGATGAGTCTCATGGTGCAAGTTGTTAAATTTTCGACAATTGTTGTGGATACATCTGATTTCCCTTTGTCATGAAGCGGTAAGAATATATTTCAATCTAGATCATAGAATTCGTAATTTTTGATGAATTTTATAAAACTAAGTGCTGTATTTATCTGCATTAATTGTTTACTACTCGACAAAATTTAAATGTGGATAACACCAGCAGTGCACCAACAATTAGTATACGTAATTACTGTTCTTCTTCAACACCTAATCACTAATCTTTCTTCTTCAATTGATCACTAATCTTTCTTCTTCAATTGATCACTAATCTTCAACTTCTTCTTCGAAAGAGGGATTAAATTTGGTATCGTCGACAATATTTCGAGGCTTCATTGATATCTAGACATTCACATAGGCAACGAATATTATAGTAGGTCCATATTTCATCACGTCACAATTCTATACAAAAACTGTGATTTCTGGAGAGTAAAAAAGTGCAAAGTTCTATTCAACTTTTCCCGGTTTTGTTTATTGAGTTCATAAAGATTCAACAGATGCAGTGTTTGAATTTGCCAAATGCATGCAAGTAAAGAGGAACTGTAGAATAATGTGCGCCTAATTAAAAATATTGCCTATAAGACATTTTTACCTAAATTTTCCCTTCTTCCGAATACAAACCTTAAAAGTAGAAACTACCAGCTTTTCAAATAATCTTGTTGGAAGTTGTTATCACAATAGGGTAAACTTTAACTTTATTATTAAATACAATGGTAAATCTATACACAATTAAAAATTGCTGCCTATAAGACATTTTGGCCTCAATTTTAAGATACTAAATACAGAGAGAATAAATACAGTAGAAATTTGTAGTTACATAAAGAAAAAAAAAACATTTTACACCACGATACTACCAAATTTTATAAAATGTACATTATATATGGTTCAAAATAAATTATATCTTCTTACAATTTTATATCTTGCCTCTGTTGTTCAATTTTCGACAATTGTTTAGCAGACTTTTATTAACTGCATTTGTAAAAGAAATAAGTTCCGAATCATCAATGACGTTTAATTTACTTTCCTCGCAGTTCTTTTGAGCTTTCGCACTCGAATTCATCTATTATTCTGCAGCGTTTTGAATTGGAATTCCGACGTCAAGTAGGGCGGGTTTTTGGGAGTTGAAGTTGTAGTGTTCGTTCGTGACCTGAATGATTCATACTCCGCGTCTTCAATTCGATTAACTTAAGTGCATATCGTCATATCCCATGATGTCAAAATGACTGTTGAATGAAAGAGTTGCATTTTTCTCGCTGTCCCTCGGATACATTTCTTGGGCGAAGGCTTTAAAGGAACGAACAACACACCACAAAATGAGCCGGCCGTCTGACAGGGAAGACAGCTTTTGTAATCCATTCCGAGAGACCGCTAATGTATCGGAAAAGTGGTTGCTTTTTTTCGTCACGCGAGTCTGGAAAATGGGGTTTCATTCGCCTTTAAAAGATCACGCCCTGTCCATTTGAATGAAACGAGGATTCGAGAATGGTAAATAAAATTTGAATCAAGTTCAACATGAAATTTTTCTCTCAAGAATAGAAAAAAAATGATTTTTTTCCGTGTCCATTCAGTGAATGTTATTTATTTTTTTTTCGGCAATATCTTGACATGTTTTTTTATTGCTGTGTCATAAATCACCTTGTGAGTTTGCAGCCTGAAGGCGTATTGGCTAACACTCTGGACTTTGATACCACAGGTTTGAGGTTCGAATCCTGGCGGTAGCATGGTTGTTTGTGAGTGGTCGGAATACACGTTTAGCTGTAGGTCCCAGTCTACGTAGCCTAAAGTGTGCATAAAATGACCGTAGAGCACCAAAACAACCCTTGCTAATTGTTTTTATTTAATTGCTAGAAATTATTTAAATTGATTAATTATTATATAAAATTTACTTTAACAATTAAATAAATTTTTAGCAATTTTTTGTTATTATTGTTTTTTTTTTTATAATTTTATTAAAATTTTTAGAAATACTCTACATGTATTTAAGAAGTTAATTATTAGATTCTTTCACTAAATCATTTTTATCATTAAATATATTTTGATACATTAAGTATTGGTCAAGGGACCTGAAGGCTAAGTGACTAACGCTCTGATTTCCGCACCATCGGTTTCGGGTTTGAGCTTCAACTGTGCCATGGATGCTTGTTGGAGTTCAGAAACAACCTTAATCTGTAGGTCCCGGTCGTCTAGTCCTGGACCTGATTATCTCCTAGATATAAATTCAGATCGTTTGGTGTAGCACTTACAACCCTACCTCGTAAAAAGAAACTTATGTTGCAGAATCAGACAGAAGGCCTTGGCCCTTCATGAGACTGCTGCGCCATTGAAGAAGAAATGTTAACAATCAAATTTGTTTTTAAATTACGTCACGGTCTTAGTCGACTTGACCATTTTTTCCCTATATATAACTGGTGGGCTGAAAGGTTCATAGGCTGACACATAGACGGCGCTACTAGTATTAAATCCATATGAGTTTTAGTTAGCCCAAATCTTCAAAAGACACGTGTATAAATTTGACAGATGTTGAACTATTAGTATGTCAGTTATAGCCTTTTTAGTGAAGCAACTTTTGTTAATTTAAAAAAATGGATAAAAAGGAATTTCGTGTGTTAATAAAGCATTGCATTTTGGCGAAAAAAAATACTATTGAAGCCAAGGCTTGGCTTGATAAACATTATTCGGACTTTGCACCAGGAAAATCAACCGTAGAAAAGTGGTTTGCTAAATTTAAACGAGGCGAAATGAGCCCCGAGGACCCCCCAAAGAGGCTGTTGCCGACGAAAACATCAAAAAAGTCCACAAAATAATTTCTGATAACCGTAAAGTGAAGTTGATTGAGATAGCTGAGACCCTAAAGATATCAAAGGAACATGTTGGACATATCGTGAATGAATATTTGGTTATGCGAAAGCTCTGTTCAAAGTGGGTGCAGCGCGAGCTCACAATCGACCCAAAACAACAACGAATTGATGATTCTAAGCAGTATTTGGAGCTGTTCAATCGTAATAAACCCGCATTTTTACGTCGATATGTGACAATGGATGAAACATGGCTACATCATTTCACACTGGAGTCCAATCGACAGTCAGCCGAGTGAACTGCACGTGATGAACACTAAAAATGCTACAACTTCACTAAAAATGCTATAACTCACATACTAATAGTGCAATAGCTGTCAAATTTATACACATGTCTTTTGAAGGTTAGGGCTATCTAAAAATTATATGGATTTAATATTAATAGCGCCATCTATGTGTCAGCCGAAGAACTTTTCAGCCTTTCAGCCAGAACTTTTTGTAATAAAAAGGAATAAATATATCGGCCTATTTCAAAAGTTACTATAGCTGAAATGCATATTTTAGCGAATTTTATGCAAATGAAGAATCAACCCATTTCTTCATGTATTTTCCTATGAATTTGTGATTCCTATGAACAACAAATTTTAAATTAAAGTCAACAGCCTTATTTAACAAATTATAAAAGTTTGATTATCACTTATATTTGGTAACGTGATACAAATAGATTTATGTCCGAACTAAATTCCTTTAGAAAATAAAAAAAAATTAAGTTAAAAATTTAATTTACTTAAATATTTATTTCGTAAATATTTCCAGAGTAACCATTAATGTGAACATGAACAAAAAAAATTGAAATAGCAAGATTTATTTCACATAACATAATTATAAATATATGATTAAATTCTAACGTACAGGGCGATTTTAATCGAAGTCCCACTTTCAACATACTGTAAGAAAAAGAACCACTCGTCGCAATGTGTTCAAATTTCAATTGAAGATACTTGAACAGGAGGGAAACGGCATCAAAAAGCTGTTCCAAAGTGTCTTAATAGATGGCGCTGTAAGCGCTATAAACAAAGTGGATTAGACTGCCAGTGATATTTTATATATATTTTATAAATTAAAACGTATTTCGTATGAGTTGCACATTACACCAACTGTAGCGTTCATTGTGCTTGATTGTTTCGGGGTTTTGACGGAAAAAATGACTTCCAAGTCATTCAACAGTTATGAAACTGTTAATGTAAAGCCCATCCATCACGGCAAGGTCATACCAAATTGGATGGGAAAAATCGGGGGAATTTTCTTAAGGAATTTTTTTCTGATGCCTTACCATTCCCCCTTTCTTCAAAAATCTTTAGTTCAAAGGTGAAGTCATTATGATGAGTGTTTCTTTTTTTACAGCATTTTGAAAGTGGGACTTTAATTATAATCGTACATTTATAGAATAATCATTAATATGAACATGAACAAAAAACTGAAACAACAAGATTTATTTCACTCAATATAATTATGAATATAAAATTAAATTCCAATGTATTAATCATTCTCTTAAGCGATACTAATTATTTTTTCTAACAGTTTTTATAATTTATTTTACAAAGATAATAATAAGTACGACTTTGATTATTAACTTTAAAAATAAATAAAATATTTGCAGATTCAAATCAAAAACTCAATTTATTCATGCTTTGTACTACTTAATTTTTTTCTATTCTATACTAAATGGATGAACGAATACAAAAGCTGCTGATTTAGGTAAAACATTTTAAAATAAAAAGGTTCAAGTTTTTCAAAAAAGATACACTGAAGTGACAAAAGTCATGGGATAGCAATATGCAAATTTTCAGATGGCAGTAGCATCGCATAGAAAAGGTATAAATGCGCAGTGCTTTCGCAGAGCTTTCATTTCTGTTCAAGTTTTTCATGTGAAGAGGTTTTGACGTGATGATGACCGCACGACGGGAATTAACAGACTTTGAACGCGGAATGTTAGTTGGAGCTAGACGCATGGGTCCTGCCATTTCGAAATCGTTAGGAATTCAACATTCCCAGATCCACTGTGTCAAGAGTGTGCCGAGAGTATGAAATTTCAGGCATAGCATCCCACCATGGACAGCGCAGTGGTCGACCGCCTGCACTTAACGACCGAGACCGGCGACGTCTGCAAAGAGTCGTAAATTCTAACAGACAAGCAACACTGCGTCAAATAACCGCAGAAATCAATGTGGACGTACAAGGGACTTGTCTGTTAGAACTGTGCGGAGAAATTTGGCTTTCTTGGGCTATTCCAGCAGAAGACCGACTCGAGTGCCTTTACTGACAGAACGACATCGCTTGCAGCTACTCTCGTGGGCACGTGAGCATATCGTTGGTCCCTAGATGAATGGAAAACCGTGGCCTGGTCCGATGAGTCACGATTTCAGTTAGTAAGGGCTGATGGTAGGGTTCGAGTGTATCGCAGACCCCACGAAGCCATGGACACAAACTGTCAGCAACGCACTGTTCAAGCTGGTGGTGGCTCCGTAATGGTGTGGGCTGTTTTTTCATGGCATGGACTTGGTCCTCTGGTGCGACTGGAACGAACATTGACTGGAAATGCTTATGTTCAGCTACTTGGAGATCACTTGCAGCCATTCATGGACTTCATGTACCCAAACAATAATGGAATTTTTATGGAGGACAATGCGCCATGTCACCGGGCCACAACTATTCGCGATTGGTTTGAAGAACATTCTGGACAATTCGAACGAATGATCTGGCCACCTAGATCGCCCGACATGAATCCCATCGAGCATTTATGGAACATCATCGAGAGGTCTGTTCGTGCCCAAAATCCTGCACCATCAACGCTTTCACAATTATGGACGTCTATCGAGACAGCATGGCTCAATATTCCTGCAGAAGACTTCCAACGACTTGTTGAGTCCATGCCACGTCGAGTTGCTGCACTTCGCCGGGCGAAAGGAGGGTCGACACGATATTAAGAGGTATCCTATGACTTTTGTCACTTCAGTGTATGTTTGTCTGTACTCAGTTGATTAAACGTATAGAATTACTTGGATTCTTCATTATTTAAATATTTAACCATTTATTTGACTTTTTAATTGGTTCTTCATTTGATTAGTTTTGTACAAAACATTTTAATTCTTTAACAAATCAAATTGATTAAAAAAAGTAATTTTCTTGTGTGCAGTAAATGGCTATCATTCAAAGTACTCTTTTTTCTCATCTTTTTTAAATAACAATATAATTTTTTGACGTCATTAATTTTAAAAAAATCATAATTTTTTGTTATTTAATATTAAAAACACTTAAATAGATATTAATTCATTACTTATATTCCAGATAGAGAAAAAAATGAGTTGCAATTAATTGCAACAATTAAATAAAGATGTCTGCTTAATTACATAAATTGCTCGAATTAAAATGGTAAGACACATTTAATACTTATTAAATGTCTTCATTTTTTTTACTTTTTTTTAACTTTCTATGAAAATCAGTACATAAATAGATTATTTTTTGTATTACTAAGAAAAACACATTTTTTTTTCAAAATAATGAGAAGCTTAATTTACTAAATGTTTTACCCGTTTGCAGTATGAAAGTTAATGTAATTATTAATTAATTAATATAGTTTAATTTAGCAACTAATCTAAAGTATATTGCAGAAGTTGGAGAAGAAGGTTTATTTCAAACTATTGATAAAATTAAGGCTTAAATTATATTTTTAGTACTGAAATTTTCATTGAATATATTATATCAAAGAGAATGAAGGCAAAATCTACTTTTATTTAAAATTTTCATTGATTTTAGTATATTTCAAAATAACATTAATAAAATGTTTAAAATTTTTAAAAAATGACTCAAACAAAGAGTTTTTCAAAAAATACTAAATTTAAAAAATGTTTGCAATTGTAATATTTTATTATGACTGCTGAAAAATGAAAAGACCTGTCCAACGCAAACTGCAATACCATTTAAACAATAATTAGTTAATTATATCTATAACAACGAATAAAATAAATTTCTATGCATATACAGACTAAGAAACTACGATAAAAATATATTTAAAATAATATATATGACCTATCTTACAGAAAATTTATTAATAATTTTCTACATTACAAAATATTAGAATAAATCAAATCAAAGAATGCTGTATAATATATTTTAAGTATATTAGTTCAATTGATAGAAATAAACAGAATTGCAATGCTAACAGCATATACTTGGGGAAGAGAGAGACAGAGAGAGATAATTTCGTTGCAATGCTTGTTTCACTCCATTTCTTGAACATTGGAGTGCATCATTGGACTTCCTTTTGGAGAAAATCAAACATTTAAACGTGCGTGCAAATCATGAATGATTTCGAGCATTACGGATTCAAAGTAAAATGAGTTGTAAGTAGTTGTAGTAGTCGACAAGTATGCAAATTTTAAAATCGACTTCAGAATGATTCGTCTTTTCGTGGATTCATGCGAAAGAGATTATGTACCGAATCAGACTAATACAAATTTGAATTTCGTATTGACGATTCCGGATAAAGGAACTTTAAATCCCAAATATTTAGATGTTTTCATCAATTTTGTCCAAATCAAAATTATTTAGATTTTCAGTTCGTATACTTTGTATATATCTGCAATGCATTTTGTTCATGTAATTTTCAGATATTTCTTAGAAATAAAAAATTCACATATTATTGAATTTTTTTTATCTTTCAAACTGTCTATTATTTAAATTGTACTTATGAAAATATTGCTTAATTTAAATCTTTTTTATTAATTCTTATTTAAATCTTTCAATCAGTCTTGTGTTACCCAAACATCATAAAAGTGATAGCATATTTGTTTGTCGCTCTACGGTCATCTTGTACACACGAGGGTAAACAGACTGGGACTTATTATTTAACATGGATTTCGAACAACTCCCAAACATCCATGCCATCTCCAGGATTCAAACCTGCAGCCTGTGGTGCAATAGCCAAAGCGTGCTAGCTATTTGGCCACCAGGTCGCAGTGATAGCAGAATAAAGTATTGTAACTATGCTTCCGCCTAAAAACGGGCTAGAGCGCCCCCTTTGGCGTTCAGGAGAAACGATCAGTTGGCCAACAGACCCTCATCAAGAGAGGATGTATATTTCCCCCCTCCTGCGCGTAAGTGATAATCAGGTTTTTGGCTTAGAAGTGGAATCCTACACGAGTCTGCGTTAAATTTGTATGTGTGTGATATCTGTGCGCGTGTGAATAATATTTTTTTTCTTTCTAATGCAGCTGGCAAACACAGACAGCTTGGACATAGATGCCTTAAGGCAAGTGCTGCACAGACGTACTCATTTTGTATTACCCAGGGGGCTCGCGTAACTTGAAGATAAGCCACGGACGCGGAGTAACAATGTCCTCGCAACGCGATACGATCCTATTAGACCGGAACCTACTTTTTAAAGTGAATTCCGAACCACTACAAACAACCATGGCACCGCCGAAACTCGAACCCGAAACCTGTGGTACCGAGCGCCAGAGCGCTAGCCACTTGACCATTCAGGCCCCGTGTATATATATATTATTCACGTAATATTTATTTCGTGAGTTTTATAGATTAAAGAATAAAATAAATTATAATTATCAGTATAGCGTTTTACATTAAATATTAAATCATTAAATAAGAATATTAAATTTTTAAATAAGAATTTATTTAATTGACTTTATCTTTATCAGCAATTACTTTGAATCTTTAGTAATCATATAAATACAATGACATTAAGCTTTAATTTGGCTAAAAATTAATTTAAAGAACTTAGGCTAAAATTATTGACTTTTAACATTTTAAGTTATTTTCTAACTTTTTAATTCCAACTTTTATTATAATTTTTTCAACCAATTTCAATTGAAGGAAACGATCTTTTGTAGTAATGGTAATTTGATTTCTAACTCACATAAATCTTTATTCAAAACTTTCAAGAATCCCGATTAGCGATTGCTCTTTAATACCCAGGACAACAAATTCCTTCGCAACAAATACCATCAATCCATACAACAGTTTTATGTGCAGAGTTAAGCGTTTCTACAAAGTAAGAAAGGGAAATAAAAAAGCTACTCCATTATCGATTCTTTTCATTACTTTTAGTACTTTGGTATCAGTGAAGAAACAATTACGGTTGAACTATTTTAAGATTCAACGAGCAAGAAAATGGCTTCGTCTTAAATAACATGAAGCGATTATATTTCTTCCATACATTTTTCGTATTGGAAAAAAAAGTTTACAGAGCTGAAATTCAATAAACCAATAATTCGTCTGTTCATATCTTTAAGATGCATTTGATTTCTCTATTGAATATTCTACAAAGTCTTCCTCAGATGTTGGCATTCAAATTTACTTTTGGTTGTTGTTTTTTCTAATTATTGTAAGGTTTGTATAGCTTTTTCTGATAATCCACTTCTGGTAAAATAATCTAAGGAATTAATTTCGTATTTTCATAATGTTAGGAACAGTAATTTTAAACATATTTGAATAATAGTTAAAAAATTTTTTTCCAATAAGTTGCTTTGGAATTTTAATTTTACACAGATGTTTTATTTATTCGCATATTTTATTTAATGTTTTTCTACTTTTAACATCGATCGCTGTGCAACACAAATATGTAGACGAATCAGTTTTACATATGGAGACATGATACATAATATGCAACTTCCATATTTCTTCGCCACAATTTGGAAGCATACATCTAAAATCAGAATTTAAAGGAGTCCATAATATTTCTATTTGCAAAAACCCAATGAAAATGTTTCAGCGAACAATATTATTCGGGTTCAAATTGTCTAGTCGAGTTTCAGCAAAAATATTCTGCTGTTTGGAATCTCAAAACATTAGTCAATAACCAAATAGATAACTATAGAGCCATTTAAATTTTCTATTAACTTTCATTATTTGCTTACATTCTGAATAAATCAACTTAATCGATCTTATTTAATCGTATGTTTGACGATACAGTATTACAATGCCCCGCCCAGTAGGGAAGAGAACTGAGCATTGTCTACCAAACAAGTAGCATACAAAAGGCCAATAATTGAAAAATTTATTTTCACATACACTATCATGTTTGAAAAATTGCAACACCATGAAGGACTTACGCCTGAGCTGAAATTTTCAGGAAATGAAAAGTTAGCGCATGATATGCTGATTACATGCAAATAATAGGTTCACAGTGCCCTCTGAACCATGGATCCTATAAATACTCTGTGGAGTCGACTGATTATCGGTGGTTATCTGATAGTGGTAAATGTTAGCCAATCGGGAAGAGTTGTCCTGAGTTCGATGAAAGAGAGTGTTGGTTGGATTGCATCTTGCGGAGTTTGAACGGGAAGATATCTCGGCCTCTCGTGAAGCTGGAAAATTGTCTTATCGTGCAGTAGCCGCTCAAGACTGTAAGGGACACTGTAACAACAAACCCACAGTGATGACGTCTTTGGAAGCAGCACGGACGAGCGGGTGCTCGGAAATCAGGGTGGAGATTCGAAATGTGACGTCAGCTCCATGGATAACATCGCTGACGGACCGTGAGTTTAGACAAGACCCCGGTGTGGCCGTTTCGACTAAGACTTTCGTATCGAGGCCCATCAATTAGGTTACACTGGCAGCGTGGACTGCGGCGGCCCATAAGGATCCCTCTCATTACGAAAACCAACAAGAAAGCCTGCGGCCTTCGATGGGCCAAAGACCACCGTACTTGGACTCTGGATGACTGGAAACGCGTGTCGTGTTTTTTGAGCGACGAGTCACTTTACCCTGTGGTACCATGATGGACGTGTTTGGATATGGCGTTTACCAGGAAACGCCTTTTGCCCGAGTGCATCGTCCCAACTGTAAAGTTTGGTGAGGAAGATTGATGGTATGGGGTGTTTCTCCTGGTATGGGGCGATCCCACTGGTGAAGCTTGATGGTGCGATGAATGCCGATAGATCAGTGATATTCTCGACAATCATGTGCTTCCTACCTTGTGGGCAACGTACGGTATGGATGATTGCTGTTATCAAGACGACAACGCAACATGCCATGTTTCAAGGAGGACTCTTGATTGGTATGTGAACAACAACGTTAAACGCATGGAGTGGCCGGCGCAGAATCCTGATCTTAACCCAATTGAACATCTCTGGGACGAATTGGACCATCGGTTGAGGGCCTGATCACCCTACTCCCCAAAAACAAGCCTGAACTATGGAGCTTCCTGTTAAACATTTGAAAGGAAATTCATCTTGCCACTATGGCTAATTTAGTGGAAAGCATGCTCCGATCTCTTGTTATTGCAGCTGTGATTTAATCATTTATTTGTAGGCCCTACCTCCTATTAATTTTAATAAATATGGGTTTATGTCGTTATAGTGTCGTGTCCCGTCACTTTCTTCATAGTGTATATATATGTACCCCAAATTAAGATTACACTAAATTAGGATTGAACAGTTTCATTTGTTTGAAACAAATTAAAAACAATAAGTTCACATTTCATGGAACCTCGTTGAAATAAAGACAACATTCATATAACCAATATATCCGAAATTAAAATTTTCATCTTCATTCAAAACTTCAGAGATGAAATTTTCTTATTCAAATTGCTCTCATAACATTCACTTTAGCTGTTGCAATCAACAACTAAGTATCCAAACCACACACCCTCATCAACCATCCATTAGAAGTGACCTTTCCAATTGACCCAAATAAACCCAAAAGACCAGACCACCATATTTCACAGAAACGGCAGACCCGATAAAAAAACAACACTTTTACAAACAGGAACTTATTTCTGAGAGATGAAATTTTCCTCTTTATTTAGTTCTTGACCTAAACCATCATTTACATAAACGTCTGCTAAACTCATCTCCCTGCTTCAAGACCCGAAATGACAGCAAAAAAGAGACGTGGAACGTTTGATTCCCTTCCGAAAAACTATCACTTCTCCCCTCCCCTTTCTCATATGTGAGTTATAAATTAGCTGTCATTTGTAAAAGACAGGGCTGAAATTCTTACTCTTGAGTAATGAGTATTGCCGTGGAGCTTCGTCTTTTCTTCGGCGGTTTAAAAAGGGCTTGACATATGGCCGTGCAATTCGAACATCGAATGCTTGCTTGATAAGAGAGTTTTGAAAAGAGAGGTTTTGAGCTCTGCATTTAAAAGGTTTTGCAGACGTGTAATGGGTTTGGGGTAAGTCTTGCTGCTCTATCGTATGAATTCTTAATGGCCTTGAAGCATTCAATTTTAATTTACTCAGAAATCAATGCGAGGATCATTTGTCATATAATGATGTTGTTAGAAAATCGAAGAATGGAGATAGTGGCAATCGAAGTGTCTCGCAATGAAAATTTATGTTTGTTGATTGAATACAATTTACCAAACATTGTTGCTTATGAAAGTGGCATGATGCATTCAAATGGTTTACTTATTTGTAAAATTGTATATTGTCAGTGAATTTTAAAAATGAAATTCAACACATGCTCAAGAAATTTATTTTTAAATTATAATTAGTAATAAATAATTCTAATTTAAATCTTTCTTCAATATACGAAAGATTATGATGGGCAATTATGGCATAGAATTTTTAATTAAAAGTTAATGACAAAAAAGTGTATTGTAAGGCAATTTATATTTATATTTCGTATTTAATCGAAAAAAATATCTAATAATATATATCAAGAAATAATAATCCATATTAAAATTAAATACTGCTTGAAATATACAAAAGATTTCTTTATTTGCATCATTTTTATTAACATATCTAAATGAAATTTTAAAAATAAAACTTTACAAGTGTTCAAAAAAAAATTAAAATTATAATTAATATTAAATAATTTTAATAATTTAAATTTTTCTTAAATATACTAAATATTAAGATTTGCAATTAAGGAATAGAATTTTTATTTAAAAAGTACCGACAAAAAAAAATTATAAGAAAATTAATATTAAAATTTCATGTCGTATTTAATGGAAACATAATTTATTCATAAATAATAATCCATATTAAAAATAAATGAAAGTACATACTGTTCAGAACGAATATTTATTTGCTACCTTGAAAAAAATATGTAAAAATTAAAATTTAATAATTCACCACATTATAATTGTATGATTTAATCTGTACTTAAAATAAATAAAATAATTTGGAATATCAGCAAATATACTTCTTAGAAAATTAAGGTGAATGTCATGTCTAATTTATGCTTTTAACCTCCCATGCTCTGCATTAAATTATTTCCTGTTGTATGAAAACAGTATTAATGAAAATTTTAAAATACATCTCAATAAAAATGATACATAGCTGCTGCATGTCATTTTTCTCTTTTATATCTATTTAAACAATTTCTAGGGTTTTTTTATTAATGAATGAAATTTTAGAAAGGCAAAATATATTTTGAATAAAAATATCTGATAACGAAATAACCCTAGAGGAACATTTGGTTTAATAAATAATTTATAAAGCAACACATTTTTAAAAATAGTGATTTTTAATAACGGATACTAGTTGTAATATTTAGATAATATGATTTAAACCAAAATTGAATTGAGTTCTTTTTAACATGATTTACTAGCTAAAGAGCATGACTCATTATTCCCTAATATATTTTTTACCATTGTATTATAATAGAAATAGAATTCCAATGGTATGGTTTCTTTTTTTTTTCTAAACTATTCTACGGTATTACTTTTGTAATGGATATAATGCAAATAAGAATTAAATTCTTTGATTATTTCCTGTAATGCAGTGCCTAAAATAAAAATTCCAGAATTAATTTTGACGTATTGTTGTTATTAGCTAAATATTTCAATCTTCTTCACAAAAGGCCATTATTGGCTCAATAGCATTACATCATGTCTCAGTAGCAATGTGTGCCGCTGGTGAACAATAGGGCTCAGGTGCAATCTGCTAACTGCTTTGTTTTAAACACTGTTTCATAAAACGAGGACACTCGATGACGTTTGTGATGTTTAGCATCTTGCCTAGTGAGTCGGACTTTCCGATCACGAGGGCTTTTTGATTTCCCTACGATACGCCGGGCTATTCCCCTCTAAAAGTCCTCCCGGAAGGCGCTTCCTACCTTCTTCGGTGACACGGAGCCAAGTCAGACTTCTACTTATAGATGCGCCATCACACCAGGAGATGCCACTTTCCAGCTATCCATGAATAGATTTCTCATGGAATGTTCATCCCTCACTGAAGACACGGAGGATTAGTCACAACAACAACCAGATAAAAAGGCATAACGCATTGTTCCCTATTATATTTTTACCATTGTAATAAAATACAATTAGAATTCCAACGGAATGTTTTAGTTGCGAATTCTTTTCTTTTTTTTTTTTTTTTTTTTTCTTTGAAGTAATTATTCTACAGTTTCACTTTTGTAATCGATAGAATTTTGGTTTTTAATTTAACTTAGGAAAAAAATGTCTAAATTACGGATCAAAATTAATTATGACAAATATGGATCTAAGTCTTTAATTATTTACAGTGATGCAGTGACTAACTTAAAAAAAAAATCCAGAATTAATTTTGACGTATTGTTATTCGTCAAACAGTTCCATAAAAAAACAGTATTATTTATTGTACAAACATATTGTTTTTTTTTAGAATTTCAATGATTTATTACATTACTTAAATCAAAAATAAGATTAATCCAATTTTTATGTAAACATGATGTATTAATATAAACAACATATATACATCAGTCAATCGTAAATATTTTATGCAGTCATAAAACAATTTCTTTCCATATCAAATTTGTTGTGAATAGAAGCTTATGCATAAAAACAAAACATCAAAATGTATTTAAAATGGAAACAAAACTTACAAAAGGATCACTAAAACTCATATCACCAAGAAAGAAATTCAAAATTTTATCCATCTAAATAGAATTTGAATTATTTTGTCATTATTCAACTCTTTAATCGCATTTTCAAATATCGCGATATAAACTCAGAATTTTTTTTACATATTACGTATGCAAAGGAGAAATATATATTGTATTGAAATTATGTTTTGCCGAGGGTTTGAGGAAATAAAAGAGAAAATAATCCGCTCCCTCGAGTCTCTGGTCAGGCTGCCGCTGAGAAATCTTCCTCTTCCAGACTTATTTGAGCGATGAAGATGTGATTTTGCATGCAGCGGAGAACTGTAACACTGATCTTCTTCTCAAGAAAATCTCTTCTTCAAAAAGATTTCCCATCTGTATTGGACGCAATAGACCCGCACTGAAGAAGCAACTGTTCAGCCTTCTTTGTCATATGATCGCTTCCAACAGAAAGACCATAAACTTAAAATTTATACACTGCTTTAAAAATGCACACCATTATTTTTGAAAGTGATTTTCAACACGGACCTTTTAAATATAGTTGTGAATATCCTATTCTTTGGTTAGTTTTGTTGAAAAATAATGTATGTATAGATAGATTAGATTAGGTAGATATATAGATAAATAAAATTTATCATCATACCTAAATGAATTAAAATAAGTAAATGTTATAAGAGCTTTCTTTTGAATAAACATCTTCGTGAATTATTTATACACAATTATTGAATATTCTTTAACATAAAGATATATATAAAGATAAAAAGATATAAAGATATAAAGTCAACATAAAGATTAGAATATGTAAAAAATAATTAATAATTTTTTTGTAAAAAAATATATGAAAAGAAAAATGCCTTGTATATGAAATAAAATGTTTTTATATGTGTTTTTTACACATTTTTAATTTAAAGAGTGCAGAGTTATAGTTTAAATGTTTAATTATATACATAAAAATAGTTTTGACTATGACACTGCCGATATGAATTATATATATTATTTTTTTCTCCAAATAATGAATAAATAATAATTTTCTCATGTATCCTTAAAGTTGTTTTACTATAACAAGGTATTTCTAAAGTATTCAAAATATTATCAAAATATGCAAGAGAAGTAAGGAAGAAACAACGACAAAATTGTCACATGAATAAATTTTTCATATGCTACTTGTGTCCATCGTCTTTTCCATGACATTTTGGTAATTTAGGATATAGATATTTCAATGCACATAAGAGATTCCAATGTATTACTCCAGTTACATATTAGAATATGTATTTACTGTAAATTGCTTGCATATTTCTCGTGACTATAACATCTGTTTTCCAAAACAGTTTGAGTCTTACATTTTCCATCGATTTTACACATTCCTTTGAATGCAGATTCTAATAATCAGCGTAGACGTAAGGAAAAAGATAATGCATATTTTATAATCCTTCTTTCCTATATTCACACATTTTGATCTTTTTATAGTATGTCCTGGAATACTATTTATAGTTTTTGTCTAGATAGGAATTTGCGTACAAATATAAAGCAAAGATAATTTAATATGTGATTATATGCTTGTAAAAAATAATACTAAATACAATTAATCAATACTAAAGCAACGAGTAAATATTCGAAGAAAATAAGCAATTCGAAAGAGACTGTAAAATAGCCCGGCATACGTTGTCTTGCCAAAAAAAAACAAATGTAGAAAATTACATATCTCGAATATATTCTCTACGTTCAGTTAAATTTGCTTACTAATTTTCTTGGATATCATTTGAACGGTATATAAGACGAAATGCTGCAGCCCATCTGGTGGCAAGTAACAAAAAGTGGATAGCGCGAACCTATTTTAAATAGTCGAATACGTATTATTACCAATTTTCATAGTGATTGGTTGAACTGCATAGAAGTTGATATATTGCAGCACCATCTGGTGGCGAATTACAACAAAGCGAAAGGCAAATTCATCAGAATCTGTCAAAGGAGTTCGATAGGACTAGTTCGGTTACAAACACATGTATAGAAGAAGCCGATTGCTGCGCCACCTACCAAGTATAATTGTGAATTTAAACGATCCAGGGACCCATTCGAACACACACAAAAAATCTCATCAAAATCGGTCCAACTGTGTAGGAGTAGTTCATTGACAAATACACGTACAGAAGAATTATATCGATTTCAGCGCCACTTAGAGGGTTCAATTTTGGAATCTAAACTGCCCAGGGACCTATTGAACATATACTAAAAATTTTTATCAAAATCGATCAAGCCATTTAGGAGGAGTTCAGTGACACACACATGTACAGAAGTATTATATATATATAAAGATTGTTTTATACATATATTGTGTATGTCTCATTTCATGAAACGATCCCAGAAGTTTTAAAAAAATATTTTCTCTTCAAATAAGTAATATTTCATGCATGTATTTTATAGATTTAACTGGAAATATCAAATGAAAATTGAACTGCACTTGGAAAGCAATAAGTGACGATGCCGGAAACGTCACCTTCGCACTTCCGAAAGTGAGCAAAGTGAGCAAAGCTTATTTGATCACACATCAAGATTCAGACATATTTTATTTGTCTAACAAAATTAAAAATATACATCATGTAAACTATTTTTAAAAATGTCTAATCCTGAATGTATTCATAATAAAACGATTTGAATGTGTGCATGTAAATAAATAGTTAACGTTTATATAAATATAGTAAGTCATAATATATTTTTTAACATTAAAAAGTACATTTCTTTATTTAACAGCATTGTATTTTTTATTTGGTATTTAGCCAAAACATGGCGCCCTTATGGCCATCAGCTAGCGCTCTGGCCTTTGCTATCATAGGCTTCAGATTCCTATCCTGGCAGTGGCATAGATGTTTTATTAGTGATTCGGAATCCAAGTTAAACTGTAGGTCCCGTCAAAAATGAATTCGATTAATACAAATCAATTGCTCGATTAATGGATAATTCCTCAATTTTTTGAATAATGTATAAGTTTTACAATTATGCTGTAAGCTAAGTTCTTAAGTAAAGTGAAGATATGAATGATACACCATCATTAATATTTTTCTCTTAGAATTTTTAAAACAATATTTTTGTAATAAAGTTTATTAAAGCAATATATATTATATTTGTTTAATATGTGGTTTTACTTAATAATCATAACTGACATTCTTAAATTTAAAAGATTCTTTCGGTTATACTTAAGAAAAATATATGTGATAGCACAATAAATTAGGTTATGTAGAAGGCGAATTTATTGATACGTTATGAAAATATTTTAGTTTTTTACTTAATTTCTTATATGTATGTTTTATATAATTTCTTAAAAATAATTTTGTTAGTGGGAAAACATTATAAATTTTCTTTTATAACTAAAAAATAAATAGTTAAATCGTCTAAAATGATATTACATCATGATTTAATAAAAAAAAAATTATTTGCTTCTTAAAATGGTTATTTATCATATTTTTGCATATACTAATTTTACGAATAAAATATTTAAATTTTTCAATATTTATTATATTTTAAGAATTAAATACATTTTGTCAAATAAGTTTCTTATTTCACAGTTCTTAATATGTTTTATTCGTTAAATTAGATATTTGTTGTAGATGAAATGCCTGATTTTAAAATGCATTTTAAACAATAATCACTCTATGGAGATTGACTTTTATTAATCACAATAGTGACTATTTGATGCAATAAATCGAGCATTTCAGACATCAACCCTTTGTGATACCAGAGCATTTATGACAGTTATATAGAAATCTAGCATTCTAGACCGAAGAAATTTATCACAAGAATTTTTGACAGCTGTTTCTTTGTTAAACTATTTTATTGCCAAAAAATACTTTAAATGCTTACGAAAGTGGCAGTGGGTTTGTCTGAGGAGTATGAAGGGTTAGGGTGAGTCTCGTGGTGCAAGTTGTGCAATTTTCGACAATTGTTGTGGAAACATCTGAATTCAGGACAATTGCATTTTATCATCTGATTTTCATGTCAACATATCTCCCGTTGTCATGAAGCAGTAAGAGTTTATTTCAATATAGGCCTTAGAACTCGTAACTTTTGATGAATTTTATAAAACTAGATGCAGTATTTATCTACATTAATAGTTCACCATTTGTCAAAATCAACAATTAGTCAACGTTCACCAATCTTCATCTTCAGCGATTAATCACTAATATTGTTCTTCTTCAACTAATCATTAACCTTCTTTAACTAATCACTAATCTTCAATTTCATCTTCGAATGAATAATTGAATTTGCTTTTCAGCGATATTATTTCGAGGCTTCATCAAAATCTAAACATTATGTGCATACGCAATGAATATCCAAACTTCCAATCAACTTTTCCGATTTTGGTAAAGGAGTTCATGAAGAATCAACTTATGCAGTTTTTGATTTTACCAAATGCGTGCAAGTGAAGTGGAATTGTAGAAATTGTAGAATAGTCCAGGCCTAAGTTATCTGCCATATTACTTACAGTTTGGCAAAATCGTACTCAACTAATGCTGGAGTGCATTGTTTTCCATGACTAGTCCTGACTATCAACTCGGTGCATTTTCCAGATTTATATAGCCGTATTGGGAAATTTAGAACCATCTTTGTGACGTTCGTTCTTTAACTCTATCGTTTCCAAATGTTTTTTTTTAATATTTCTGAATAACTTTACTGAGTTATGACCCAATTTGAACACATAAAAATTAAATTTTCTTATGCCATTTACATCTATTTTGGGTGTATAAGTTAACACTACGAACCTTCATTCCTCATTCACATTATATATACATTTAACATTTACGAAAGGCCTAATTTGTCAAATCTGGTGGTGCTAACACGTAACCACATGCACTTTGGTCAAAAGGAAACCAAGATGTTTCTTTTTCCTGAAATTTCTAGGATTTTGTTGGTATTTATAGACGATATTTTCTCTTCCTGGATAATCTTTTAAAAGAGGCAAATCATAATAGAAAAAGAAAAAGAAAAAGTTCCATTCTTTTAATGATGATAAAGCACTTTATGAATTGGATAGCAAATTAGGATACCAACCCATGGATAACTAATTAGGTAAAATTTAAGGTTATTGAGCAATTAGGGAATTACCAAACTTGAACAGGAAATAGTATCAGAACCCTAAGTAAATTTGTAAAATTTAGATTTGAACAATGGAAAATATAATAATGTGTTTTGTTTCGGGAAAGATGGAACAAAATGAAAAAATAATATTTTATCCAAAGTGTACAAACGCAATTCGCCAATCTTGTGCCATATTTACCTGACTACAAGACCATTTACATAGCTACGACATCGTTTTTTAATATGTCAATAGTATGAATCAATATAATTATTTGAAAAGATTTGTTGATGATTTATAAAAGAGGATTTATAAAACGAACACAGAGTAAATGTATTACACCTTGTGTAAAACTAACCGGAAAAGGCTGCTAAATATGCCAGAGAAGCAAAATGTCTTAAGCAATCAGCTGCCCTTTGTCTCAGTGAAAGGTGGTCCAGAAATTCCAGTAGAAATACATTATTTGCCAGTGAGAAATGTCATAAATATTTTGTAAAACTCATTCCCTAATCACATACAAAAGATGTTTCGAAGAACATAATGATGGCACAGTTGAAATAATTATAACTGAAAATGTTTCAAACAATTTGTATGCATGATAGAAATTAAATCGGAATCCTGAATTAATTTATCATATTGAATAGTGTATTTTCATGCTTAATTTTATTTTTAATTTTCAGATGCAAATATAATCTAAAACATAACTTTATTATAATTTGATAATATTTTAGATATTTATTAACTGCATCTGTAAAAGAAATAAGTTCCGAATCATAAATGACGTTTAATTTACTTTCCTTGCAGTTCTTTTGAACTTTCGCACTCGAATTCATCTATTATTCTGCAGCGTTTTGAATGGGAATTCCGACTTCAAGTAGGGCGGCCTTTTTCGAAGTTGTAGTGTTCGTTCGTGATCTGAATGATTCATGCTCCGCGTCTTCAATTCGATTAACTTAAGTGCGTATCGTCATATCGCATGATGCCAAAATGGCTGTTGAATGAAAGAGTTGCATTTTTCTCGCTTTCCCTCGGATACATTTCTTGTATTTTTAAGCAACGAACAACAAACCACAAAAGGAGCCGGCCGTCTGACAGGGAAGGCAGCTTTTGTAATCCATTCCGAGAGACGGCTAATGTATCGGAAAAGTGGTTGCTTTTTTCGTCACGCGAGTTTGGAAAATGTGGTTTTATTCGCCTTTAAAAGATCACACCCTGTCCGTTTGAATGAAGCGAGGATTCGAGAATGGTAAATAAAATTTGAATCAAGTCAACATGAAATGTTTCTTTCTAGAAGAAATAAAATGAAAAACTTCCTTCTTACATTGAGTGAATTTTACCGATTTTTTTCAGCAATACTTGGGCATGACTTTTTTATTGCTGTTTCATTAATCATCGTGCTAGTTTTTATTTTACTTAATTGCATAAAATAATATAAAGTGAATAGTTATCACGCACATTTTACTTTAACTATTCAATAAACATCTTAGCAATTTTTGATTTGATATTATTTTTTTTTCTAATTTCGATTATTTTCACAAAACTTTTATAACTGCTCTTTATATATATTTAAGAAGTTAATTAGATTTTTTTAAATCATTTATATCATTGAATATATTTTGATATGTTAAACATTAGAAAAGAGGCTTATTGGCTGAGTAACTAACACTCTTGTATCGGCATCACAGGTTTTAGGTTTGAGTCTCAACGGTGCCATGAATGTTCGTAATGGTTCGCAATCAACCTTAATATGTAGATCCTGGTCGTCTAGTCCTGGTCCTGATGGTCGCCTACATATAAATGTAGAGCGTTGGCCGTAGGACTTACAACCCTACCACGAAAAAAAGAATCTCACGCTTCAGAATCTAGCAGAAGACCTTGGGCCACCATGAGACTGCTGCGCCATTGAAGAACATATATTAATTAAACAACCAACCATTTTTTTCATATATATATATATACTCTGTCAAAGAGATCTAAATATATGAGACATAAATTCATGAATCATTAACTACTGATGTGCCACATGTATATATAATGAATCCCGAAAAAATAACTAACCATAGATTTTCTGTGGTAAGAAAATAGACTTAACTATGATTGTCTAATTATGATAGACTTAACAATGATTATCTGATTTGGGCATATGACATTGTATTGTTAAAAATTATCACAAAATAAACCCTATAAAATTATTTTTCTAAGTTTGCTGAAGATAGTTTCCTAATTATTTTATTTCTTTAGCGTATTTTTAAATTTTATATATATATTTTTAATTTTTATATTTTTCTAATATATTTTTATTTTTAACATATTAAAACAATATAACAATATAAACATACAAAAAAAAAATATCATTTTAACCATAATCCCATGAATAGCCAGGATTTCGTGTATAAATGTTTTTTTCCTATTTGACTGAGTAATATAAATATATACGCTTAATATATATATATAAATATATACGCTTAATATATATATATATATATATATATATACGCTTAATATATATATATATATATATATATATATATATATATTAAGCGTATATATTTATATTACTCAGTCAAATAGGAAAAAAACATTTATACACGAAATCCTGGCTATTCATGGGATTATGGTTAAAATGATATTTAATTTTTTTGTATTTCTTACCGAAACCGACACATGAAACAGCAGTTCAGAACAAAAGCCTAAAGCAAACCTGAAATATCAAAATCTATAAAAGGAGAAAATCACTTTACTTGTATGAATAAAACATATATTTCAGAGCATCACGGAATTTTCCATATTGTAAAATATAAATGTAATAAAAAGGAATAAATATATCGGCCTATATCAAAAGAAACGATAGAGGAAATATATTTTAGTGAATTTTATGCAAATGAAGAATCAATCAACTTCTTCTATTTTGAATTCGTGATTCCTATTCCGCTGTACTTCCTCTCGGGTGAGAGTCTCGAGACCTACTGACCATTTCTCCTGAATAACACAGAGGGTGCTCTTGCAGTGCTTAGGAGGAAGCACGGTTACAGTTCGAGCATTTTACAATCATAGATTCAAAGTCTTTTTTTTTAATTTTAAACATTTTATTTATATTATTTTGTAATACACTGAAGTGAAAAAAGTCATGGGATACCTCTTAATATCCTGCCGGCCCTCCTTTCGCCCGGCGAAGTGCAGCAACTCGACGTGGCATGGACTCAACAAGTCGTTGGAAGTCTTCTGCAGGAATATTGAGCCATGCTGTCTCGATAGACGTCCATAATTGTGAAAGCGTTGATGGTGCAGGATTTTGGGCACGAACAGACCTCTAGATGATGTCCCATAAATGCTTGATGGGATTTATGTCGGGCGATCTAGGTGGCCAGATCATTCGTTAGAATTGTCCAGAATGTTCTTCAAACCAATCGCGAACAGTTGTGGCCCGGTGACATGGCGCATTGTCATCCATAAAAATCCCATCGTTGTTTGGGTACATGAAGTCAATGAATGGCTGCAAGTGATCTCCAAGTAGCTGAACATAAACATTTCCAGTCTGTGTTCGGTCCAGTCGTACCAGAGGACCATGTCCATGCCATGAACAAACAGCCCACACCATTACGGAGCCACCACCAGCTTGAACAGTGCCTTGCTGACAGTTTGGGTCCATGGCTTCGTAGGGTCTGCGCCAAACTCGAATCCTACCATCAGCTATTACCAATTTAAATCGTAACTCATCGGACCAGGCCACGGTTTTCCATTCATCTGGGGACCAACCGATATGCTCACATGCCCACGAGAGTCGCTGCAAGCGATGTCGTTCTGTCAGTAAAGGTATTCGAGTCGGTCTTCTGCTGGAATAGCCCAAGAAAGCCAAATTTCTCCGCACAGTTCTAACAGACAAGTTCCTTGTACGTCCCATATTGATTTCTACGGTTATTTGACGCAGTGTTGCATGTCTGTTAGAATTTACGACTCTTTGCAGACGTCGCCGGTCTCGGTCGTTAAGTGCAGGCGGTCGACCACTGCGCTGTCCATGGTGAGATGTTATGCCTGAAATTTCATACTCTCGGCACACTCTTGACACAGTGGATCTGGGAATGTTGAATTCCCTAACGATTTCCGAAATGGCATGACCCATGCGTCTAGCTTCAAATAACATTCCGCGTTCAAAGTCTGTTAATTCCCGTCGTGCGGTCATCATCACGTCAAAACCTCTTCACATGAATAACTTGAACAGAAATGAAAGCTCTGCGAAAGCACTGCGCATTTATACCTGTTCTACGCGATGCTACTGCCATCTGAAAATTTGCATATTGCTATCCCATGACTTTTGTCACTTCAGTGTATATATATATATATATATATATATATATATATATATATATATATATATATATATATATATATATACATAATAATTTTCTACAGGTAATATATAGTTTATGAGTTTATCAATTAATTTAAATGATGTAAATAAATACTAATTATCTATAAAAAGGTGTATATTAATTATTACATTTTTAAATGAGCATTTAATTAATTTACTCATTATCAGCTTTTACTCTCAATCTTTAGTATTCATATAAATATGGATACATTAAGTTTTCATGACTAAACATTAATTTAAAGAACTTACTCTAAAATTATTGACTTTTATCAATTTATGTATTTTTAATTTTTTATTTCGAACTTTTATTACAATTTTTTCCACCAATTTCAATTGAAAGAAACGATCTTTTACAGTAATGATAATTTGATTTCTAACTCGCATAAATCGTTATTCAAAACTTTAAAGAATCCCGATTAGCGTTGTTCTTTAATATCCAGAAAAACACATTCCTCGCAACAAATAACATCAATTCATACAACAGTTTTGGGTACCTAGTTAAGTGCTTCTACAAAGAAAGAAATAGGAAATAAAAAATCTACTCCATTATCGATTCTTTTCACCACTTTTAGTACTTTGGTATCAGTGAGGAAACAATTACGGTTAAACTATTTTAAGATTCATCGGGCAAGAAAACGGCTTCGTCTTAAATAACATGGAGCGATTATATTTCTTAAATACATTATTCGTATTGGGAAAAAAAGTTTACAGAGCTGAAATTCAATAAAGCAATAATTTTGTTTGTTCATATCTTTAAGATGCATTTGCTTTCTCGGTATATTATACTTACAAAGTCTTCATCAGATTTCAGCATTCAAATTTAATTTGTTTTTTTTCCATTTATTGTAAGGTTTTTTTTTTTTCTTATAATCCACTTCTGCTAATATAATCTAAGGAATTAGTTTTGTATTTACATAATATTAGTTAGGAAGAGTAATTTCAAGCATATTTAAATAATAATTATAATTTTTTTACAATAAGTTGCTTTTGAATATTAGTTTTACAATGTTGTCTAATTTATTCACATATTTTATTTAATGATTGTGGAGATTTAACGTCGAACATGAACATTGTCTATGACATGGACCAATGTAGCACAGGGCCCATAGAAAAGGCCAAACATTAAAGCATTTCTTTTTACAATATACATTGAAAGTATATATATAGATATATAATATAAAAACATAATGTTTGAAAAAATGTAGAAATAATGAGTTCCAGATTTCATGGAACTTCGTTGTAATAAAAGTTAAAGCAACATTGATATAACCAGACTATCCAAGATTACATTTTTTCTTCTTCCTTCAAAACTTCAGACATGAAATTTTCTTATTCAAATTGCTCTCTTAACATTCCATTTAGCTGTTTCAATCAACAACTAAGTATCCGAACCCCACACCCTCCACTATCGTCCATTAGAAGTGACGCTTCCAATTGACCCAAATAAACCCAAAAGACCCGACCACGATATTTCTCAGACCCGATAAAAACAACACTCTTACAAACAGGAACTTCTCCGAGATTAAATATCCTTTTCATTTACTTCTTGACCTAAATCATCATTTACATAAGCGTCTCCTAAACTCATCTCCCTGCTTCAAGACCCAAAATGACAGCAGAAAAATGACGCGAGGAGTAGATTCCCTTCCGAAAAACTATCACTTCTCACCTCCCCTTTCTCATATGCGAGTTATAAATTAGCTGTCATTTGTTAAAGACAAGGGCTGGAATTCTGACTCTTGAGTAATGAGTATTGCCGGAGTGCTTCGTCTTTTCTTCTGGGGTATAAAAAGGGTTTGAAATATGGCCGTGCAATTCGACATCGAATGCTTGCTTGATAAGAGAGTTTTCAAAAAGGAGGTTTTGAGCTCTGCATTTAAAGGGTTGTGTGGAAGTGTAGTGGGTTCCGGGTAAGTATTGCTTCTCTATCAAATGAATTCTTAATGTACTTGAAGCATTCAATTTTAATTTATATTCCTTACTCTGAAATCAATGCGAGAGTCATTCGTCATTTAATTAAGTTGTTAGATAATCGAAGAAAGAAGATAGCAGAAAACGAAATGTTTCGCAGAGAAAATTTATATTCATATTATACCAAGCATTGTTGGGTGCGAATGTAGCATGATACATTCAAATGGTTTACTTAATTGTATCATTTTTAGTAAGATATGCAAGACAATATAAGAAATGGAATTTCACACGTGTTCAAGTAATTTATATTTTGATAACAATTAATAATAATTAATTTTAATTTTCTTTAATATACTAAATATTAAAATGTGCAAGTATGGCATTGATTTTCCCATTAATAATTAATGACAAAAATGTATTAATTTATAAGAAAATTAATATTCAAATGTCATGTGGTATATAATTTTAAAAAAAATATTAATATAAATTGAAATAGTAATCTGTATTAAATTTAAATGATGGCAGTCATTTTAAATGGCGATTTGTCATTGTTGTTTGCTATCTGTATTCTTGACTCTTTGCTCAGTGGCGACTTGAGTTGCTAATGAGCATGAGAGCTGAGGTACCATCCACTGGCGGTTTTGTTGTAAACACCGTTTCAAAAAACGAAGATACTCAATGGCGTTGATGATGTTCAGTATCATTGTCTTGTTAGTCAGACTACTACTACTAACCACATGACTGTGCCTAGACTGTCCTCCTGGAAGGTACTGCCCGCCTACTTCAGGCACCCGGAGGGAAGTCACACTTCTCCCTAATGGTGCACCATCACAAAAGAAGCTACCCACCTTTCCTCTATCCAGGAATAGAGTGGGGTATTCGTCCCACATGCCGGACTCTGTGGATTAGTGACAACAGCAGATTTATTACAGTAGATTGCTCTTTTGTATATACAATGTTAATAATTTATTGCATTAAAAATAATAGTTGGTTTTAGTATATCCTTACTAAAATCATATTAAAGTCCATTCACTTTTTTTAATATTTTGTGCATTTTTAATATCTGAATTATTAAACATTAAGCATATAGCTGATTATCTAATTAGTATTATTTAGTATATTATAAGGAAATTAATATTGTAAACCGTGCTTCCTTCTGCACACAGTCAAGAGCACATCGCTGAGGCATTCATGAGAAATGGTCAGTTGGCATCAAGACTCTCACCGAAAGGAAATATATTTAGCACATCTAGGAAACGTTGCTCAGAGACACGGAGAAGGTTTTTTCATTTAATTATTATTATTATTTTTTTTTTGAAAATTTTTCTTTTGATAGAGTTTTAGTTTTCATTTAATCTTAAGAAAGAATTTCTAATGTTAATGCAACTATGAATGAAAATCTCTAAATATTAACAGTAATGCAGTGACTAAAATAAAATATCCAGAGTTAATTTTGACGTATTGTTTGTTATTCGCTAAATATTTCCATCATCTTCATAGAAGAACATTATCATTTGTCCTAAAAACATATTGTCTTTTTTTTCTTAAGTTTCAATGATATATTATATTATTTGAACTGAAAATAAGATTAATCTATTTTTTTATGTAAACTCCTCGTATGAAGATAAACAACCTATAGATATATGTCAGGCAATCGTAAATATCTTGTGGAGATATACAACAATTTCTTATACGAAATTTGCTATGACGATAAGCTTATACATTAAAAGAAACAACTAAATGCATTTAAAATGGAAACAAAACTTAGAAAAGGATTACTAAAACTTATATCACTGAGAAAAAAAAATCAAAATTTTATCCCGTCTAAATAGAATTTGAATTATTTTGTCATTATTCAACTCTTTAATGGTTAGTATTTCCAAATATCACGATCCAAACTCAGACTATTTTTTTACATATAACTTATGCAAAGGAGAGATATATATTGTATTGAAAGTGTATTTTGCCAAGGGTTTGTAAAAGGAAAAGAGAAAATAATCCTCTCCCTCGAGTCTCTGGTCAGGCTGCCGCTGAGAAATCTTTCTCTTGCAGACTTATTTCAGCGATGAGAATGTGATTTTGCATGTAGCGGAGAACTGTAACATTGATCTCCTTCTCGAGAAAAGCTCTTCTTCAAAAAGATTTCCCATCTGTATTGGACGCAATACACCCGCACTGAAGAAGCAACTGTTCAGTCTTCTTTGCCATAAGCTCGCTTCAAACAGAAAGACCATGAATTTAAAATGTAAGCATAGCGTTAAGAATGCACACCATTATTTTTGAGCGAGAATCTCAACGATGACTTTCTAAATATAGTTAAAATATCCTATTCTTTCGTTAGTTTTGTAGAACATTATATATATATATATATATATATATATATATATATATATATGTATATATACATATATATATTGTTTAATCGCTATAAATAGTCATTTGTGATCAATATTTCTATAGGTACAAAATGTTCAAAACGATTTTTTTTGTTGCTACCAGAATGAGAAAAAATATATAAAATTTAATAAGTTATAAGAGTAAGTAAATAGGACAACTTGGAATTTGAGAAAATATACTTCTTAGAATATTATAATAAATTTATTGGCTAATCTATGCTTCTAATTTCCATGTTCTGCATTAAATTATTTTCTATGGAATCAAAAAAGAATCATTTCAAATTTAAAAACCACAATACAAATGACACAAACCTGATTCGTGTCATTTTTCTGTTTATAACTATTTTCAAAAATTTCTTAGGATTTTTTTTATTAAACCTTATGATATTTTAGAAGTGCAAAATGTATTTTGAGTTAAAAACTTGAAATAATAACGAAACAACCCGAGAGAAAATTTTTTTTAATAATTCAATTATAAAGCAATAGTAATCTAGGTTATAGGATTTAAACCGAATTCAAAATACGTACATCATAACACAGTTTAATAGTTAGAAATACATAATTTATTGTTCCCAATTATTTTTTACCATTGTATTATAATAGAAATAGAACTCCTATGTAATGATATCTTTTTTTTCTTCTAAATTATTCTCCGGCTTAATTTTGCAATGGACAGAATTTGGCATTTTATTTAATCTTAGGAAACATTTTTTTAATATTAATGCAAATAAGAATAAAACAAAGTTGATTATTAACAGTAATGCAGTGACTGAATTAAAAATCCAGAATTAATTTTGTCATATTTTTATTAACTAAATATTTCCATCCTATTCGCAAAAGTACAGTATTATTTGTCCTGAAAACATATTGTCTTTTTTTAGAATTTCAATGACTTATTACATTATTTGAATCGAGAATAAGATTAATCCATTTTTTATGTAAACTCCCCGTAGGAATATAAACAACCTACAGATATACATGTCAGGCATTCGTCAATATTTTATGGGAATGTAAAAAAATTTATTTTCATATGAAATTTGTTATGAATAGTAGCTTATACATAAAAAGAAACAAAAAAATATATTTAAAATGGAAACAAAACTTACACAAGTATTACTAAAACTCATATCAGTAAGAAAAAAATCAAAATTGTATTACATCTAAATAGAATTTCAATTATTTTGTCATTATTCAACTCTTTAATCGTACTTTCAAATATCGCGATCTAAATTCAACCGTTTCTTTACTTATTACTTATGCAAAGGAGAGATGGATATTGTATCTGAAGTATATCTTGCCAAGGGTTGGAAGGAAGGAAAAGAGAAAATAATCCTCTCCCTCGAGTCTCTGGTCAGGCTGCCGCCGAGAAATGTTTCTCTTCCAGACTTATTTGAGCGATGAAAATGTGATTTTGCATGCAGCGGAGAACTGTAACACTGATCTTCTTCTCGAGAAAAGCTCTTCTTCAAAAAGATTTCCCATCTGTATTTGACGCAATAGACCCGCACTGAAGAAGCAACTGTTCAAACATCTTTGTCATAAGCTCGCTTCGAACACAAAGACCATCAACTTAAAATTTAAGCACTGCATAAAAATGCATACCATTATTTTTTGAACGAGATTCTGAACGAGGTCCTTTTAAATATAGTTGGAATATCCTATTATTTGCTTAGTTTTGTTGCAAAATGTATGTATTGATAGTTAGATTATATTAGCTAGATAAATAGATAAATTTGATAGATAGATTAGATAGTTAGATATATAGATAAATAAAATTTATCATCATATTTAAATGAATTAAATTAACTAAATGTTATAACAGAGTTCTGTTGAATAAACCTCTTCATGTATTATTTATACCCAACTATTCAATATTCTTCACAAGGATCAATATATTTATTAATATTAAAAATTGGGTCTGTTAACATAAAGATTAGAATATATAAAAAATAATTAATAAATATTTCTAAAAAAATAAAGCAAAAGAAAAATGCCTTGTATATGAAATAAAATGTTTCTGTGAAATAAGAAAAAGTTTCATTTATATGTGTTTTTTACCCATTTTTATTTTAAAGAATGCAGAGTTATAGTTTAAGTGCTTAGTTATGTACATAATAATAGTTTTGACTCTGACACTGCATAATTGAATCTTATATTTTATTTTTTCTCAAAATAATGAATAAATAAAAAATTTCTCGTGTATATTTAAGTTATTTTACTATAGCAAGGTATTTCTGAAGTGTTCAAAATATATAAGAGAAGTAATATTATAAAGCAGAAACAATCAGAAAAAATGTCCCATGAATAAACCTTTCATACGTTTCTTGTGTACATCGTCTTTTCCACAACATTTTGGTAATTTAGGAAAGATATAAAGATTTAGATATCTCAAAGCGCATAAGAGATTGCAAAGTATCGCTCTAGTTACATAGTCGAATATCTGTTTACTGTAAATTGCTTGGATTTCTCGCGACTACAACGTCTGTTTTCCAAAACAGTTTGAGTCTTCATTTTCCATCGATTTTATATAGTCCTTTGAATGCAGATTCTAACAAGCGCAGACGTAAGTAAAAATATAATACATATTTTATAATCCTTATTTCCTATATTCATATATTTTGATCTTTATACAGTATGTCCATAAATAACATTTATAGTATTGGTCTAGATAGGAATTTCAAAGTTATTTGAAGGATTTAAATTAATGTATTTATGCTATATTAGTAAGTAAATATTTACAATAAAACTTATTTAATGATATGATATTCAGAAATTATGTGTATCTCAGTATCTAATCCACAGTCCAACAATCATGTGAGCTTCTGAACTGTTTTTAAAGTGTATTAAGATCCTCTAGATAGATATTTACAAATTGTTTAAAGGAATTAAGTTAAATGTATTTATGTTATGTTAGTTTACATTAAATTTTAAGAAAATCGCTTAATTAATTATTTGAAATTCAGAAATTCTGTGCATTTGAAGGGTATCTTTTGAACAGTCCAATAATTATGAGGGCTTCATAGCTGTTTTTAACGTATCTTAACATAAAATTGTAAAATTTCTTTAAAACTGAGATTTTTACTAATTATATTTTTTTATTATAATTAACATATTTACCCCTATCGAAAGCTTTTGATTTTTATCACAATATAACGTGAGATAGTTTAATATGAAGTTATATGCTTGTACAAAAATAATACTAAATACAATTAATCAATTCTAAAACAACGAGTAAAGATTTGAAGAAAATAAACAATTCGAAAAGATTGCAGAATTATTAAATACTAATAGAACCCGGCATACAATGTACTGTTAAAAAATGCATTGTTGAAAATAACATATTTCGATATGCGTGCAATAATTCCAATATATGTGCATATTAATTTTCATAGCTATCTTTTGAATGCTACATAAGATGAAATGCTGCAGCACATCTGGTGGCGGGAACTTATTTTTCATAAACGAAAATATATTATTACCAATTTTTACATCGATTGGTTGAACAGTATAGAATTTGATATACTGTAACAGCAACTGGTGGCGACTTACAACAAAGGGGATATCATTGCAAAGTCTTGCCAAACACACTCATAATTTCATCAGAATTGGTCAAAGGAGTTCGATAGGAGGAGTTCAGTGACAAACACACTTCTCGAAGAAGCCGATTGCTGCGCCCCCTACCGAGTATAATTTTGAATCTAAACCATTCAGGGACCCACTCAAACACGCAAACAAAATATCATAAAAATCGGTCCAACTGTTTAGGAGTAGTTCAGCGACAAACGCACGTACAGAAGAATTATATTGATTTCAGCGCCACTCAGAGGGTTCATTTGGGGATCTAAATTGTCCGGGGACCTATTCAACGTATATAAAAAATTTCATCAAAATCGAGCAAGCCTTTTAGGAGACGTTCAATGACACACACATGTACAAAGGAATTATATATATATAAAGATTGCTTTATACATATATTGTGTATGTCTCATTTCAGGAAACGGCCCAAGAAGTTTAAAAAAATATTTACCCTTCAAATAAGTAATATTTGACACATTTTATAGATTTATCTGGAAATAACAAAAGAAACTGAACTGCACTTGGAAAGCAATAAGTGAAGATGCCGGAAATGTCACCTTCGCACTGCCGAAAGTGAGCAATTCCTTTCAATAAGTCATTTGATCATACACGAAGGTCCAGACATATTTTATTTATCCAGCAAAACTAAAAAATACATCATGCAAACTATTTTTAAAAATGTCTAATCTTGAATGAATGCACTATAAAACGATTGAATGTCTATATGCAAATATATACGTAGTTAGGTTTATGTAAATATAAGTCATAATATATTTTTTAACTATAGAAAATTCATTTTTCTCTTTAAATGCGTTGTATTTTTAGTTGGAATTTAGGCAAAAAAAGGATGCCCTGATTTCCAAATAAAAGAAATCCCTGATAAAAAAAAAACGTTGCATAAAAAATTGATTTTATTCTTAACCCATTTTTGAATTAGAAAGTATAAATTAGAAAATTTCACATTTTTTTAGATAAAGGTGTTATTTGTTGCTAGATGATTAGCGCTCTGATCTTTGGTGCTAAAGGTTCGAATATTGTCAGGGGCATTGATGTTTTGTTAGTGATTCGCATTTCACATTAAAGTGCAGATCCCTGTCTAATTAGCCTAAAATGTGTAGACCATGACCATGACAAACCAAACTTTTAGCCAAAAAAATTTAATTTTTAAAAAAAATTTCTATTTTTGATTCAAAAATGGATTCGATTGAGAATAATCAATTTTTTTTGCAATGTATATTTTTTACAAATATATCCGTTTTTAAGATTTTAAATAAAGTGAAGACATGAATGATATACCATAATTAATATCTTTCTTTTAGAAATTTTAAAACATTATTCGCTTGTTTTTTGTATATTAAAGTTTATTAATAAAGTTTATTAAGTTTATAATTAATATCTTTCTTTTAGAAATTTTAAAACATTATTCGCTTGTTTTTTGTATTAAAGTCTATTAAAGCAAAATATATTATGTTTTTTTTTATATTCGAAACTAAGATACTTAAAATATTTGATGGATTCTTTATCCCATACTTTAGTGCATGGGATATGGAAAAATATAAAAGATAACACAATAAATTCGGTTTCGAAGAAGGTGAATTTATTGACCCATTATAAAATTAATCCAGTTTTTTACTTAATTTCTTATTCGCATATCTTATACAATATATTAATAATATTTTTTGTTAATGCAAAATAATATAAATTGTATTTTATAACTAGCAAATAATATTTATATAGTAGTTAAATCAACAAACATAACATTACATTGTGATTTAATAATAAAAATTATTTGATTCTTAAAATTTTTATTTATCACAGTTTTGTATGAACCGATTTTACGTATAAAATATTTAAATTTTTCAGTAATTATAATAGTTTAAGATTTAAATATATTTTGTCAAATAAGTTGCTTATTCTAACATTCGTAAAAGGGTTTATTCGTTAAATTCGGTTATTGTTGTAGATGAAATGTCTAATTTGGTAGATAAATTTTAAACGAAAAATAACTCTGTGGATATAGGCATTTATTAATCGCAATAGTCAATATTTGATGCAATAAATGTCTGTGTTTGAGATACAAGAGCATTTATGACAGTTATATATATATCTGGCTTTCTTGACAGAAAAATTCATCAAAAGCGTTTTTGACAGCTATTTCATTGTTAAACAATTTTATTGCCAAAAAATACTTCAAATGCTTACGGAAGAGTCAGTAGGTTGGTCTGAGGAGTGTGAAGGGTTAGAACGAGTTTCATGGTGCAAGTTTCTACAACAATTGACAAAAATTGTTTAATTAACTATTAACAATTGTCACAATAATCTTTGAGATTTGTTGTAGAAACAATTGTTTTTTGTTGTCATGAAGCAGTAAAAATTTATTTCAATCTAGGCCACAGAACTCGTAACTTTTGAGGAATGTTATAAGCCTAAGTGTACTGGTATTTCTGCATTAATAGTTCACCAGTCAAAATATATTATTTTTATTTAATATATAGTGTTTTTATTTAATATTCTTAACTAATAGTCTTAAAAAAATATTGGATTCAATAATCTTCTTCTTCTTCAAATAACCATTAATCTTCTTTTTTAACTGACCGCTAATTTTCAACTTTATCTCCGAATGAAGGATTGATCTCATCTATATTTTTTCGAGGCTTCATCATCATCTAGATATCATGTCCATTGGCAAAGAATATTGTAGAAGATTCTTTTTTCATCACGCCACTACTCTGAGCAAAAGCGGTGATTTCTGAAGAATAAATCTGAATCTGAAGAGGAAAGATTCAACTTTTCTGGGTTTTTTAGAGAATTCAGGAAGAATCAACTAACTCAGGTTGCGATTTTACCAAATACAGTCAAGTGAAGAGCAACTGTAGAACAGTGTATGCCTACGTTCTCTGGTATGTTCCTTACAGCTTGACAAGGGTCAGACTCAACTAATGTTGGAGATCATTGTTTTACATGACTGATTCTGACAGACAATTCAGTGCATTTTTCAACTTAATATATATATATATACATATATATACATATATATAATATATATATATATATATATATATATATATACATATATATATATATATATATATATATATATATATATATATATAGGATTTGTTTGCCATGTAGTGGCAGTATTGGACGAACTCTGGCCCTGGAAGAAGGGAAGAAACCCCGTAGTTGCGCGCGAGAGAGAAACGCGGAGAGATGGCGAAAATGCAACGCGCTGCGTGAAGCAGCGCGAGAAAATGGTGGTGAATGATGAATTGTAATGTAAATATTGGATGGAACGGGATATCTCTGGATTAAAATATGTGTTGTTGAGAGAAAGCCAACGTTTCTTTATTTTCGCTTTGAAATACACCCCTAGATTGCCTCCCTCTGTCGTTAAAAATTTACTAGACTGGTAGATAAATCTACAAAATTGGGGGCTCGGCCGGGATGAATCCGTGTGAATATTGAAAGGAAGTGTTTGAAGAAGCCATTTTGGAAGCGTTCAAGAAAGCCGTCCTGGTTATAAGTGATACAGTGAGATAAGGCCACCCTGACCAAGATGAATCCGCTGGACTGTTGAAATCTACAGAAATTGACAAGAATTTTTTGTGTATCCGGCCGCCCTGGCATATTGGATGAAGTGATACAGTGAGATAAGGCCACCCTGGCCCAGATGAATCCATGCGAATGGTGAAGCGGTTGAAGAAGCCATTTTGTTGCAAGCATTTTTTGTGTATCCGGCCAGATAATACATTTATTTTACAATAACTTATTTTCATATTTGCATGATAATATTTAATTTTAATTATTGCATTTTTGTTCTAATTATATAAAAGTAATTGTTTTCATTCTGTTTAAATTTAAAAGGTTATTTTAGAAACAGAATTCTATACAGTTGCTATTTTTTATTTGTGTTAAATACTTAAACATTATTTTTAATTTGGGATATTCTATGCTTTTGAATCATATGTTTTATATGTCTTTCTTTGATAAATTAATATTAACTAGTAAAATATCTAGAAATGTTTCTGTATTTGGATGATAGAGTAGAAAGTGCTATTTGACTTAACTACTTATTGATTTAACTGATGTGTGCTATAGATTATTTTTGCTAATTGATTTTATGGAATTTGAAATGTTTTCTATATTTGGATTATTAATATTTTTGTGGATTAGTGTTTGTTTTGAGTTCTAAATCAAATTAAGGGTGAAGTTGATTTATTGTTATTGTTTGTTTTGAAGTTATACATTTTAGGAAATTTAAAATGGCTTACATAGCCAAGGGTTTAAAAGAGGACTTGAGCATATTGCGTAGAGAATTAGGTATATCTACAAATCCCGATTTTAGAATTATCGATTATAAGAATGCTATTCTTAAAAGCGACAATTATGATGAGGGTTTTTGTAGGGAGTTGTTAAGCACGATTAGCAATGAGAGGAATGCGAAGAGAGACGAAGACAAACGACGTCGTAAAAGTGAATTTGAATTCAAAAAATTACAAATAATGCGCAAAAGGTCGAATTACGTGTTGGAAAACTCAAACACTGAGGTTGGGAGTAGACTCCCTGATAGAAAGGAAAAACAAAACAAACACACTTCAATATTTGATAAAATTAAGGAAAATCAGGAAACGATTAATGAAAATCAGGAAACTCAAAATATTAATGCTGCTCAAATCCCTTCTGCAATGTTTACAGAACGACACATAACAAAAGAGATTAAATTAAATAAAAGAAATGTGGTCGCACTTGTCAAAACAGGTAGTTCCGTAAGTCTATTACGTGAAGATGTATGTAATGAAATGCCGTATGTTTCTAATAAAGGAGTAGTTTTGGAAGGGTTCGGAAATTCGTGGATTTCCACTAAGGGTTCTGTACAACAAGAAGTTACTATAGATGAAAATAATTTCACTTTGATATGGCATGTAGTGCCAACCGCAAAGTTACAGTTTCAGGCGGTTATAGGAGCTGATATTTTGGGTCAGGCTTCAATGAATTTCGTAAATGATAATGTGGAATTTTGTAAATACGAAACAAAGATATGTTCAAAGCAGGCATTCAAATTAAATTTGGGCAATGAGGTTAAACTGAGTCACACTAGTGACACGCTGGTAAAAAATAAACCCACAGATCCTATTTCTTCGTGTAATTCAGATGTAACTGAAACCATTGATACATCTAGGAGAATTATGTCGAAAGACGACAAAGTGTATCCTACACATGTTAGAATGTTACCTAGAGAAGTCGTTAAACCTGAGGTCTTGAGTAGTGTTATTAAACATTTAGGATGTTCTGATCCTTATCAAGAAACCCATTTAGAAAAATCGTCTGTAGTATCTAATGGTAAAAAATTGAAGATTTGGCTGAGGGTAAATTTGGTATTACTAGAGAAGATAAGGTAAAGCTACTTAGTTTAGAAGATAAGCATGAGTTTCCACAAAAGGAAGATGTAGTTCAGTTTCAAAGGGGAGTAGCGAAGGATGAATGCGCTGTTAACGTTAAAGCTGTCAGAGCAAAAATACACGGTATCGTTGATACAATTAAAGGTAATTTTGGATTTTTATTCTACGGAGCAGAAGAAGGGGAAAAGCTGTTATTTCCCAAATTTGTTAAAAGTGATGTAAAAGTAAAATCTGGGGATAAAGTAGAGAATAATGTTGTTCTTCGTAAACGTACTGGAAAATATGCTGCTCGAAATGTTATGAAGATGGGTGATGGTCGCAAACACCAGCGGTATGAGGGACTGCGTTGCTCGCGTGGTGTATCAGTCGGCGGAATACCTCGTCTTACCCACATTCAAAAACCTAAAGGATATGATAGATCAACGGGTTTTAAGTTGCGCGGATCCAAGTACAGAGATCCAAATCATTCAAAGGAAAGATTTCGGGGTAGGAAGGGAAATTCAAAGCGTACCAGAGGTATTCGAAGACGTTTTAAGGGAGAGGATCCTCCTGATCCTTTTATGCAAAAATTTGATTAAGGATTATATTATACCTAATGTTAACTACTATTTCTACTAATATGATATGTTTTTGTGTCTTATTATTTTTCTTATATGTGGTATAAGTGTTTTTTTTAATTGATATTGGTATAATTTGCATGCATTTATGTTATTGATATAATTTGCATGATATTGATATTTGTATAATTGTATATATTTCAGAATATGATATTGTATAATTTGATGTATTTCAGAATATATGAAAATTTTTGTAAATTTTTTTATTAGTAGTATAGTATTAGTTTATAGTTTTTATATATGTCGTATTAATCATGTATTTTAAAATGTGATATTATTGAACTTATTGTCATTTTATAGTATTTTCGAACATTATTTCCTATTTTTTTTATTGTTTGTCATTATACTTTATTAATATGATATTTGATTGATATTTTGTCATTATTAATGTAAACTACTGATAACGATATTCTCAATTGTTTGATTTTTGTGTGTTAAGTCACTGAGGGCAGTGACCTGCAGGATGGCCGATTCTGTAGGATTTGTTTGCCATGTAGTGGCAGTATTGGACGAACTCTGGCCCTGGAAGAAGGGAAGAAACCCCGTAGTTGCGCGCGAGAGAGAAACGCGGAGAGATGGCGAAAATGCAACGCGCTGCGTGAAGCAGCGCGAGAAAATGGTGGAATGATGAATTGTAATGAAAATATTGGATGTAACGGGATATCTCTGGATTAAAATATGTGTTGTTGAGAGAAAGCCAACGTTTCTTTATTTTCGCTTTGAAATACACCCCCACCCTGACCCAGATGATTGCCTCCCTCTGTCGTTAAAAATTTACTAGACTGGTAGAGAACGAACGAAGGTTCTAAATGTCCCAATCCGGCTATTAGGAAGCTGAAAAATGAATTAGATATGTCATAAATCTTTAGTGAAATATATTACCTTTTCACTTGCAAAAGATGCTCCAGTGAACATAATGATGATATATGCGAAGTAATTATAACTGAAAAGTGTCAATAATAATGTAATTTATATGTATAAGAGAATTAAATAGAAATTGCTAATTGATATATCGTATTGAATAATGAATTTCATGCTTGTTCAATTGGATCATAACTCAGTAGAGGTAGTCAGAAATAAATATATATATATATATTTATATATATATTTCTGACTCTCAAGCATATACATTGAACATTTACAAAAGACACCATTTGTGTCATCTGGTGGTGCTAACCTGTACGCACACGCACTTGAATCAAATTGAAACATACTTTTTCATTCGAGAATTTTTTTTTCTAGGACGATATTTCGAGTATCTTCCTATTTAATATTTTAAAAGAGGCAAATCCCAATAGAAAAAGAAAAGGAATGGACAATTTCATTCTTATTGGGATATTGGGTTTTTTTGGTCAACTGTTTGTATCACTGTTATAAATATATCTTATATTCGGATGATGACAATCTACGAGACTGAGCAGCAAAGGTTGAAAAAAATTTTTTGCGAGTATTCCCATGGATAGCAAATTAGTTGATATTTAAGATTATTGTGAATTTAAAGAAATTCCTGAGCTTGAACAGGAAATAGTATCGTAACCGTAAGTAAATTTTGAAAATTCAGATTTCAACTATGAAATATAATATAATGAATTTTGTTTTGGGATATATGGAACAAAATGATAAAAATAATATTTTGTCCAAAGTGTACAAACACAATTCGTCAATATTGTGTCACATTTACTTGACGATACGACCATTTATATAGCTATTACATGGTTTTTAATATGTCAAGAGTATGAATCAATATAATTATTTGAAAAAATTTGCTGATGATTTATAAAACGGACACAGAATAAATGCATTACATCTAGTGTAAAAATAGTTGAAAAATGCTGCTAAATATGCCAGAGAAGCAAAATGTCTTAAGCAATCAGCTGCCCTTTGTCTCAGTAAAAGGTGGTCTAGAAATTCCCGCAGAAATACATTATTTTCCAGTGAGAAATATCATAAATCTTTATTAAAACTCATTCCCTAATCACATACAAAAGGTGTTTCGAAGAACATAATGATGGCACAGTTGAAATAATTATAACTAAAAAGATTTCAAACAAGTTATATGCATGATAGAAATTAAATCGGAATTCTGAATTAACTGCTTAATTTTATTTTTAATTTTCAGATGCAAATATAATCTAAAACATAATTTTATTATAATTTGATAATATTTTAATCAGAAAATAGTATTTATTTTACATATAAAAATCATTAAAAGCTTCAAAAAATCATTAAGAAATAGTAAAAAAAGAATAAAAAACTTGAGGTTAATTAAAATATATTTTTTATTCTATTTTAAAATTTATTCTATTTTAAATTATTTCTTGTTACGAATTTGTGTCTAGCTTCTGTTTAGCATACTTTTATTAACTACATTTGTAAAAGAAATAAGTTCTGAATCCTAAATGACGTTTAATTTAATTTCCTCCTTTGGCGCTATCGCACTCGAATTCATCTATTATTCTACAGCGTTTTGAATTGGAATTCCGACGTCAAGTAGAGCGGGCTTTTTCGGAGTTGAAGTTGTAGTGTTCGTTCGTGACCTGAATGATTCATGTCTTCAATTCGATTAACTTAAGTGCGTATCGTCATATCACATGATGCCAAAATGACTGTTGAATAAAAGTGTTGAATTCTTCACGATTTCCCTCGGATACATTTATTGGGCGAAGCTTTCAAGGAGCGAACAACACACTACAAAACGAGCCGGCCGTCTGACAGGGAAGCTTTTGTAATCCATTCTGAGAGAAGCCTAATGTATCGGAAAAGTGGTTGCTTTTTTCGTCACGCGAGTCTGGAAAATGTGGTTTTATTCTCCTTTAAAAGATCACACCCAGTCCGTTTGAATGGAGCAAGGATTTGAGAATGGTAAATAAAAATTACATCAAGTCAACATGAAATTTTTCTCTCAAGTAGAAAAAAAAATTGAATTTTTTTTTTCATCTTTTGAGTGAATTTTACTGATTTTCTTTTGCAGCAATATTTGAACATGTTTTTTTATTGCTGTCATAAATCATCATGCTAACTAGCGCTTTGGCCTTTGATACCACAGTCTTCAGGTTCGAATCCTGGCGGTGGCATGGGTGTTTGTGAGTGGTTCGGAATGCACGTTAAACTTTTGGTGCTGGTCTACTTAGCCTAAAGTGTACATAAAGTGACTGTAGAGCACAAAACCAAACGTTGCAAGTTTTTTTTAATTGCTGGAAATTATTTAGCGTGACTAAATATATATAAATTGTACTTCAACAATTCAATAAACATTTTAGCAATTTTTATTTGTTATTAATTTTTCTCTTTCACAATTATTTTATTAAACTTTTTAGAATGGTTTTACATGTATTTAAAAGGTTAATTAAATAATTTTTTTATTTAAATCTTTCTTATCATTGAATATATTTTTTATATATTAAATATTAATTAACCGCTCTGATTACCAAGTGATTAGCACTCTGACCCTCGACACCACAGGTTTCGGTTTCAAGTTTTGGTGGTGGCATTGATGGCTGTAGTGGTTCGAAATCCACCTTAAACCGTAGATCCCTGTTTAATATGACTGTAGAGCGATAGACGTAGAATTAACAATCTAAACTGTAAAAAGGAAACATCTTATGTTTCCGAATTAGCGAGCTTTCAGAAAGCTCTGACCCACCATGGCGCTGTTGTAGAAATGAAATGTTTATTAAACAGCCACAACTTATATTTAACACAAATGATTTCAAACAATATTTCAAGTAAAATATCTTCAATTACTCAAAAAGTGAACTTTTTTTCATGCAGTGAAAAATTTATTTATGTTTAATTGAATATCATATACCCTAGAACTTACACTAAGAACCATGTGCAATACTTTACAAGACTGCATTTTAAAAAAATTATAAAATAGTGTTAGATAATAGTAAAATTTATCACAGAACAAGCCATATAAAAATATTTTTCTAAGTTTTAAAAATTATTTTGTAACATATTATATATATACACTGAAGTGACAAAAGTCATGGGATAGCAAGACGCAAATTTTCAGATGGCAGTAGCATCGCGTAGAACAGGTATAAATGCGCAGTGCTTTCGCAGAGCTTTCATTTCTGTTCAAGTTATTCATGTGAAGAGGTTTTGACGTGATGATGACCGCACGACGGGAATTAACAGACTTTGAACGCGGAATGTTAGTTGGAGCTGGACGCATGGGTCATGCCATTTCGGAAATCGCTAGGGAATTCAACATTCCCAGATCCACTGTGTCAAGAGTGTGCCGAGAGTATGAAATTTCAGGCATAACATCCCACCATGGACAGCGCAGTGGTCGACCGCCTGCACTAAACGACCGAGACCGGCGATGTCTGCAAAGAGTCGTAAATTCTAACAGACAAGCAACACTGCGTCAAATAACCGCAGAAATCAATGTGGGACGTACAAGAGACTTGTCTGTTAGAACTGTGCGGACAAATTTGGCTTTCTTGGGCTATTCCAGCAGAAGACCGACTCGAAAGCCTTTACTGACAGAACGACATCGCTTGCAGCGACTCTCGTGGGAACGTGAGCATATCGGTTGGTCCCTAGATGAATGGAAAACCGTGGCCTGGTCCGATGAGTCACGATTTCAGTTGGTAAGAGCTGATGGTAGGGTTCGAGTGTGGCGCAGACCCCACGAAGCCATGGACCCAAACTGTCAGCAAGGCACTGTTCAAGCTGGTGGTGGCTCCGTAATGGTGTTGACTGTTTTTTTCATGGCATGGACTTGGTCCTCTGGTGCGACTGGACCGAACATTGACTGGAAATGCTTATGTTCAGCTACTTGGACATCACTTGCAGCCATTCATGGACTTCATGTACCCAAACAACGATGGGATTTTTATGGATGACAATGCGCCATGTCACCGGGCCACAACTGTTCGCGATTGGTTTGAAGAATATTCTGGACAATTCCAACGAATGATCTGGCCACCTAGATCGCCCGACATGAATCCCATTTATGGGATATCATCGAGAGGTCTGTTCGTGCCCAAAATCGTGCACCATCAACGCTTTCACAATTATGGACGTTTATCGAGACAGCATGGCTCAATATTCCTGCAGAAGACTTCGAAAGACTTGTTGAGTCCATGCCACGTCGAGTTGCTGCACTTTGCCGGGCGAAAGGAGGGCCGACATGATATTAAGAGGTATCCCATGACTTTTGTCACTGCAGTGTATATATATATATATATATGTTACAAAATAATTACTCAACATATACATATAATATGCATATACATATATAGATATATATTCAGTCAAATAGGTAGAAAAATATGCATGAGACATAAATTCATGTGTAACTAATGATTCATTCGTGTGTATTCGTGTTGTATACAAAAAAGCACGAAAAAAAACTATGCATGTATTTTTTTAAGGTAAGAAAATAGAACCCAATAATGATTGTTTAATTACAATAAATTTGCGCATGTGATATTGTTTGGTTGAAAGTTATCACAGAACAAACCATATAGAATTATTTTTCAAACTTAACTAAAATCAGCTTTCTAATAATTAATATTTAACATAATTTTTAAATAATTATACTTTTAAAACACATGTTTTTTTTAATTTTATACCTATTATTAATATTATACAATATATATATTGTATAAACATATATATACATACACTGAAGTGACAAAAGTCATGGGATACCTCTTAATATCGTGTCAGCCCTCCTTTCGCCCGGCGAAGTGCAGCAACTTGACGTGGCATGGACTGAACAAGTCGTTGGAAGTCTTCTGCAGGAATATTGAGCCATGCTGTCTCGCTAGACGCCCATAATTGTGAAAGAGTTGATGGTGCAGGATTTTGGGCACGAACAGACCTCTCGATGATGTCCCATAAATGCTCGATGGGATTCATGTCGGGCGATCTAGGTGGCCAGATTATTCGTTGGAATTGTCCAGAATGTTCTTCAAACCAATCGCGAACAGTTGTGGCCCGGTGACATAGCGCATTGTCATCCATAAAAATCCCATCGTTGTTTGGGTACATGAAGTCCATGAATGGCTGCAAGTGATGTCCAAGTAGCTGAACATAAGCATTTCCAGTCAATGTTCGGTCCAGTCGCACCAGAGGACCAAGTCCATGCCATGAAAAAACAGTCAACACCATTACGGAGCCACCACCAGCTTGAACAGTGCCTTGCTGACAGTTTGGGTCCATGGCTTCGTGGGGTCTGCGCCACACTCGAACCCTACCATCAGCTCTTACCAACTGAAATCGTGACTCATCGGACCAGGCCACGGTTTTCCATTCATCTAGGGACCAACCGATATGCTCACGTTCCCACGAGAGTCGCTGCAAGCGATGTCGTTCTGTCAGTAAAGGCTTTCGAGTCGGTCTTCTGCTGGAATAGCCCAAGAAAGCCAAATTTGTCCGCACAGTTCTAACAGACAAGTCTCTTGTACGTCCCACATTGATTTCTGCGGTTATTTGACGCAGTGTTGCTTGTCTGTTAGAATTTACGACTCTTTGCAGACGTCGCCGGTCTCGGTCGTTAAGTGCAGGCGGTCGACCACTGCGCTGTCCATGGTGGGATGTTATGCCTGAAATTTCATACTCTCGGCACACTCTTGACACAGTGGATCTGGGAATGTTGAATTCCCTAACGATTTCCGAAATGGCATGACCCATGCGTCTAGCTCCAACTAACATTCCGCGTTCAAAGTCTGTTAATTCCCGTCGTGCGGTCATCATCACGTCAAAACCTCTCCACATGAATAACTTGAACAGAAATGAAAGCTCTGCGAAAGCACTGCGCATTTATACCTGTTCTACGTGATGCTATTGCCATCTGAAAATTTGCATATTGCTATTCCATGACTTTTGTCACTTCAGTGGATATTGGTATGTACTCAGTCAAATAGGAAGAAAAACATTTATATACGAATTCCTGGCTATACTTGGGATTATGGTTAAAAATTATATTTTCTTTTTTGATATTTGTTACGAAAACCGACACATGAAGCCGCAATTCAGAACAAAAGCAAAAAACAAAAGGGAAATATCAGCATCTGTAAAAAGAGAAAATCACTTTACTTATATGAGTAAAACATATATTTCAAAGAATCATGGAATTTCCAGATATAGTAAAATATAAATGTAATTAAAAGGAATAAATATATCGGCCGATATCAAAAGTGACTATAGTGAAAATATATTTTAGTGAGTTTTATGCAAATGAAGAATCAATCCATTTATTCATCCTATGAATTTATGTTTACTATGAACAATGTATTTTGATTTAAAATCAACAGAATATCTCCTATATGTGTTTGACAAGCATTTATGTTTGGTAACTTGAAACATATATATATTTATGTCCGAACTAAATTCTTTAGAAATTAAAAAAAATATGTTCGAAATTGAATTTAATTATAATTCGGCATTTCCAGTATAATCATTAATGTGAACATGAACAAAAAGGGAAATGACAAGATGTATTTAACGTACCATAAATATAAATATGGGATTAAATTCTAACGTCCAGGGTGATTATAATTAAAGTCACACTTTCAAAATGCTGTCACAATGCGTGAAATGAGTCACAATGAGTTCAAATGAGAACTGGAAATACTTGAAGAAGGGGAAATGGTACGGCATCAAAAAAGTTCCAAAGAGGATGTAAAATGGCCCTGTAAGCAGCCTAAAGATTGCGAATTCGACGGCCATTGATATTTTGAATCGAAATTACAACGTATTTGGCATGAGTTACACATTAAACCGACTGTAGTGTGTATTAATGTGCTTAATTGTTTCGGGTTTTGACAGAAAAAATGACTTCCACGTCTTTCAACTGTTGTGACACTGTTAGTGGAAAGACTGTTAGAGACCATCCTCCACGGCAAGATCATAACAAATTGTATGGGTAAAAAAGGTGGACTTTTTTTGATGCCATACCGTTTTACCTTTTTCAAATATCTTCAGTTCAAATTTGAACTCATTGGGACGAGTGATTCTTTTTTTACAGTATTTTGAAAGTGGGACTTTAATTATAATCAAACGATAATCATTCGTTTAAAAGCAGTTTTTTTAACATTATACGACAAAATAATAATAATAATATGATTTTTATTATTAATGTTAAAAATAAATAAAATAGTTGCAGATTTAAATCAAAAACTCAATTTATAAATGCTTTAATCTTTAAAGAATGATATTCATAATTTTTCTATTTTTTTACTGAACGGATGGATAAATCCAAAACCTACTAAATTAGGTAAAACATTGTCAAATAAAAAAATTATAAGTTCTTTTAACAACACAAAAGCTTCCAGCTAAGTATTTTCAATAAATACATTTAAATAACTTGTGTAACTATGAAAAAACAAACCAAAGATTTTCAGAAAAAGATATGTTTGCCTGTACTCAGTTGATTAAACGTATAGAATTACTTGGGTTTCTTCATTATTTAAATATTTAATCATTTATTTGTATTTTTAATTAGTTCTTCAGTTGATTAGTTTTACATAAAACATTGTAACTTTTAAAAAAATCTGATTGATTAAAAAGGTATAAGGTAATTTTCTTGTATGCAGTAAAATGATATCGTTAAATGCTTTTTTGCATTCTCTTTAAATAGCAATATTTTTTTTTGGCGTCAATAATTTAAAAAGTCTAATTTTTTTGTTATTTAATATTAAAAACACTTAAAAAGATATTAATTCATTAATTGTATTATAGACAGAAAAAATAAATTACGATTAATAGCAGCAATTCAATAAAGATGTCTGGTTAATTACATAAATTGTTCGAATGAAAATGATAAGATACATTTAATACTTATGAAATATTTTAGTCTTTTTTTCCCTTTACATTTTTTTTTTTTTTTTTTTTTTACTTTCTGCGAAAATTGGTACATAAATAGTTTAATTCTTTATATCAGTAAGAAAATTTTTTTTTTTTTCAAAATAATGAGATGCTTAATTTACTAATGTATTATTCGTTTATTGTCTGACAGTTTAAGTAATTGCTAATTAATTAATAATATTTAATTAAGCAACTAATTTACAGTATATTTCATATATACAACAAAACAATAATATAAGGAATTAATGATAAAATTAATATTTAAATTATATTTTTGGTACTGAATTCTGACAATTTTACCAAAGAGAATTAAAGCAATTTTTTAAAATTTTCTATTGCATTTAGTATATTGCAAAATGATGTAAATAAAATGTTAAAAAATTTAAAAAATGAGATTGACTCAATGATTGTAAAATGCTTCAACTGTAACCGTGCTTCCTCCTACGCCCTGCAAGCACTCCCCCCTGTGGCGTTCAGGAGAAATGGTCAGTAGGCATCAAGACTACTCATCAAGTAGGCATCATCTACAGCACAATCAGCGCTGGCGTTGAGAAGCGTTCAGTTTGTCTCGAGAGTAAATATATTTAGCACTACCTGCATTTAAGTTGGCCTATAGACTCTCACCTGGATAAGTAGTATATTTCACGCATCCGGCGCAAACTAGAGTATCGGATTTTCGGCTTAGAAGTGGAATCAATCCACGAATATAAATTTATCTGCCTTTAAATGTGTTAAATATTATATATCTCTAATTGTATGTGTGTGGTGTTTGCTCGTATATAAATAAAGCTGTGACTTCTCAAACCTGCGTCTGAAGTCTCAATCCAACCACACCCAGTTACAATCCAGCTGACACAACACTACACAACAATATTCCAATTTTTCATCTTTTCGAATGAAATCTAGCACTTATCACAGTCTTACAAAAAAATAATTAGTGATTTGTATAATATTTTAACCAATATATTTTATGATCAACATATATAATTTTAAATTGTATTACATTTATTATTTTCTGTATTAACTAAATTGAAGAAGATTATCAAGATTTTTCTATCCGTAAATGTGAAAATAAGTTTTCATAAAATATTTCAATTTAATTTCCAAACTTCCAAAGTATATAAATTAATTAAATGCTAAACATATCTCCGGCGAATTTAAAAATGTTCAGTAAATGAAAAAATATCTATATTTAATTGATTAAAATAAAAAGCAATATTTTAATAAATTTATTACTATGCTTCGAGCCATTTAAAAGGAAAGCTAGAGAATGAAAGAGAAAATTTATTTAATCGCCAGTTAAATAAATGAAAATATTTTCATTATAGAAATATGATCTGCATATCTGATGTTTATATAATCGCTTACATGCATGTTAAATTGCTAGAAAAAATTATTATTATTATTTGAATACGATATTTAAAGGCACTTTATATAATATGTGAACCTCATTAATAATTATTTGGAAGGAAATTTTAAAATAACGTGAATTTTTAAGTATATTTCACGAATTAAAATATTGTTTAGGTAGCAATTTTTATAATTATTAAGTTTATAAATTTAATTTATCTAATTTATTATGTAAAACGTTGTTACTATATGAAAATGTGCCTCACGTATACTAAATAAATACCAACAAATTAGCAATTTTGGCATTTAAATGATGTCTATAATTAAAGTGTAAAATTAAAAAATTATTGAACTAACTGTGAAATTAAAGAACTACTTTATTTTTGAAATTGAGATTGAATTAATAAATTCATCAATCGATACAATAAAAAATTAGATTTTAATATGTGAACCATAACAATGGTTCGCATTTATTTATAACAAATTAAATTATTAAGCCGATGCATGTAATTATGTAAATGTTCGAAATTAAGAAAACTTAAATTTTCGTCGATTATCACCCGAACTATTAAGCAGATTTCAATGAAATTAGATATGAGCAAAAGTTGGCATAATACAAAAGGCAACCACACAAAAATTGTATTGAACTTAAACAGAAAAACAAAAAACAGTTGAAGTATTGTATATTTTTCACTTGTAGCTCCAATGGGAATTGATACTGGAAATTAAGTAGTTTATGAATTTCTAGAGAAATCGCTTTTATTTTTACAGCAGAGCGGTCTCAGGTCCTACATGAATCTAATTTGTGTAGCAATTTTCTTCTCAAGAACATTTAAGACATTATATTCATGATGCAATCCTGAAGATCTGTTTGGACAAATCATCCGGCTAAGATCCCAATGAATAAAACTTTAAAGAAAGGAATGATTAATATTTCTCTTTAAATGCATACGATTTTAAATAGTAGCTTAAAAAATTTTTATAATTGTAATATGGTAGCAGGCTGGGGCCTGAATGGCCGAGTGGCTAGCGCCCTGGCGCTCGGTACCACAGGTTTCGGGTTCGAGTCCCGGCGATGCCATGGATGTTTGTAGTGGTTCGGAATCCACTTTAAACCGTAGGTCCCGGTCCTAGTAGGATCGTAGAGCATTGTGGGGGCATTGTTACACCGCGTCAGTGGCTTATCTTCGAGTGCAATGCAAAATCAGTAACGTCTGTGCAGCGCTTGCCTTAAGGCATCCAATACCAAGCAGCCTAAGAGTTTGCCAGCTGCATTAGAACAAAAAAAATATGTTAGCAGGCTTGCTCAAAAATAAAAAAAAATCTGTCCAACTCAAGCTGGATTTAATATCATTTAATGAATAATTATTAATTATATATCTATAGCAACAAATAAAATAAATTGCTATGCATATACACTGTAAGAACAAATATATATACACTCTACGATAAAAATATATTTAAAATAATATATATGACCTATCTTTACCAAAAATATATTAACAATTAACTACATCGCAAAATATTAGAATATATCAATTAAAATAATGCCGTTTAATATATTTTAAGTATATTAGTTCAATTGATAGAAATAAACAGAATTGCAATGTTAACAGCATATACTTGGGGAAGAGATAACAGAGACAGAGAGAGAAATAATTTCGTTGCAGTGTTTGTTTCATTCCATTTCTTGAACATTCGAGTACATCATTGGACTGCCGTTTGGAGAAAATCAAACATGTAAACGTGCGTGCAAATCATGAAGGATTTCTAGCATTACGGATTCAATGCAAAATGAGTCGTAGGTAGTTGTAGTAGTCGACGTTGTTAGTATGCAAATTTAAAAATCGACTTTAAGATGATTCGTCTTTTCGTGGATTCATACAAAAGAGATTCGGTACTGAATCAGACTAATGCAAATTCGAATTTCGGATTGACGATTCCGGGCAAATGAACTTTAAATCCTAAACATTTAAATGTTTTCATCAATTTTATCTAAGTTAAAATTGTTTACATTTTCCTTTTACATATTTTGTATACAACTCCAAAGCATTTTCTTCGTGTAATTTTCAGATATTTTTTAGAATAAAAAATGCACATATGTTTGAACATTTTTTTATCTTAAAAAGAGTCTATTATTTAAATATTTCTTATTTAAATGTTCCTTAGTTTAATTTTTTTATTATCTCTCATTTAAATCTTTGAATCCCTCTAATGTGACCCATAAATGATAAAAATAAAAGCAGAACAATAAAATATTGTAACCATGCTTGTTCCTATGAACAGGCAAGAGCATCCCCAGCGCCATTCAGGAGAAATGGTCAGTTGACCTACATACGCTCAGTCAGACAGGATGTATATTTCGCGCATCCCGCGCGTAGCAGACTATAGAGTTTCCAAATTAGAAGGGTAATTCTTCCACGAGTCTGTAATTATAAGTCTTTAAATTTATTAAGTTTGTATTCACTAATTGTATGTGTATGGTATTTCTGCATGTGTAAATAAAGTAGTGACTTCTCCAAACGGAGCGTCAAATATCTCAACCCAACCTCACCCAATTACAATCTGGTTGCTAAACCTCCACTCTAAAGTGTAACATTATATTCTTAATAATGTTTTTCAAATAATAATATAATGCTATTTTAATATAAATAATAATATAATGAAATTTATAATGCTATTTTAACAATCTTTATAATCTTCAATATTTATCTTGCTTATTAATTTAGTAAAAAAAAAAAAATATATATATGACAAATCAAATAAAATGCCATACTAAAATAAACTTCACACATTAAAAAGCATCAAGCTGTGAAACTTTTCACGTTCGTAAATTAAATATTAAGATAATATGAAATTTATTAAACTAGAATTTTTTATGATGGAAAAACACTTTACTAATATTCAGAAGAAAACTACTTACTTTTTGTAAGAAAATAAAATATTTCCAGAGAAACTAATTTAGATATCCTCTCTCTCTCTTCTCTTTATCTCTCTCATATTATATTTAAATAACCGTAATAAATTTAATATTTAATTTGAACCGTTAACATCACTTTAATGGTACACGAAAACTCTAATACACTTCCATTTAACAATATTTGCTTTGCTTATTTAAGCCGTACATATAAGTAAATCATTATATAAGAAAAAAGGTAAAATGTAACTTTAGTTTTAATAATACAGAAAACATGCATGTTCACAGATATGTATGTATGTATATATATATATGTGTGTGTGTGTGTGTGTGTGTGTGTGTGTGTACAATACAAAAAAAAACTAATTAGAAATGACAGGGAATGAACTAGTAACATAATATTGCCATTTTGCTCAACAGTGTTTGTCACAAGCAAATTTCGTAACAAAACCATCATGGCATTCATTATGCAAAAACCCTGAAGAGCCTTACAATCATAGTGTAACGTTTCGACCTATACTAGACCTACAACGGCTTCAAGAAGAGGGCCACATTCAGGTTCAGGTTCATGGGGACACTTTAAATTTTATTTACGAACATTATATATCTATACATATTTATATATATATATATTATTTTTCTACAGCAAATATATATTTCGTGAGTTTTATCGATTAATTTAAATGATGAAAATAAATACTAATTATCTATAAAAAAGGTATAGATTAAATATTATATTTTTAAATGAGCATTTATTTAATTTTCTCATTATCAACTTTTACTCTCAATATTTAGTATTCATATAAATATGATTACATTAAGATTTCATTGGCTAACATTAATTTAAAGAACTTCCTATAAAATTATTGACTTTTATCCAATTATGTATTTTATAACTTTTTAATTCGATCTTTTATTATAATTTTTTTCAACCAATTTCAATTGAAAGAAACGATTCTTTACAGTAATGGTAATATGATTTCTTAACTCTCATAAATCGTTATTCAAAACTTCCAAGAATCCCGATTAGCGTCTGTTCTTTAATACCCAGCAGAATTCCTCGCAACAAAAAACATCAATCCAAACAACAGTTTTGGGTACCGAGTTAAGCGTTTTCACAAATAACGAAAGGAAAAAAAAGAAAGCTACTCCATTATCGATTCTTTTCACTACTTTTAGTACTTTGGTATCAGTGAAGAAACAATTACGGTTAAACTATTTTAAGATTCATCGAGCAAGAAAATGGCTTCGTCTTAAATAACATAAGCGATTATATTTCTTAAATACATTATTCGTATTGGGAAGAAAAAGAGTTTACGGAGCTGAAATTCAATAAACCAATAATTCGTTTGTTCATATCTTTAATATGCATTTGCTTTCGGCTTTTATACAAAGTATTCCTCAGATGTTAGCATTCAAATTTAGTTATTTTTTTTTCCGTCTGTTGTGATTTTTGTTTAGCTTTTTGTTATAATCCACTTCTGCCTAAATAATCTAACGAATTAATTTCGTATTCCATATATCAGGAACAGTAATTTCAAGCATATTTGAATAGCAATTATAATTTCTTTTGCAATATGTTGTTTTGGAATTTTAATTTTACACAGTTGTTTTATTTATTCATATATTGTATTTAATAATTGTCTATTTATTTTTAACGGTGCTTGCTGTGCAACACAAATATGTAGACGATTCAGTTTAACATATGGGGACCTGCTACATAACTAGCAACACGTATATTTCTTCATAATAAACCTGTAAAGGAAGAATTTAAAGGAGACCATTATATTTCTATCTGCACGAACCCAATGCAAAGGCTTAAGCCAACTTTATCATTTGGGTTCGAGGTGTCTGGTCGAGTTTCGACAAAAATATTCTCTGTTTGGAACCCCAAAACATTACTCAACAATCAAATAAATCAAGTAGAAATACCATAACTAGAGAAATATATCAAAGAAATATAGCATTAGCAAAATTTTCTATTAGTTTTCATTATTTGTATATTTTGTGTATAATTCGACTTTATCTAATTGTATACATGGCGATATAATTAATACTATCTAATCATATGCTTGACGATGCAGAACTACAAACCCCACATAACGAAAGAGAACCGAGTATTGTTCACGACACAGGTAGCATACAAAAGGCCAATCATTAAATATTTATTTCTACATAGACATTGAATGTGTGTATATATATATATATATATAGATCTAAAGACAATGTGTTCCACATTTCACGGAACCGCATTGAAATAAAAACATTATTTACATACCCAGACTATCCAAGGTTAAAATTTTTCCTTCGTCCTTCAAAACTTCAGAGATGCAATTTTCTTATTCAAATTGCTCTCTTAACATTCCCTTTAGCTGTTTCAATCCACAGCTAAGTTTTCAAACCATTCACCCTTAACAACCGTCCATTAGAAGTGACATTTCCAATTGAAGCAAATAAGCCCAAAAGACCCGATTGCCATCTTTCACAGAAACAGCAGACCCGATAAAAACAAAATTTTTACAAACAATAACTTCTCCTATTTGAAATTTTCCTCTTCATTTAGTTCTTGACCTAAACCATCATTTACATAAACGTAGGCAAAATTCATCTGCCTGATTCAAGACCCGAAATGACAGCAAAAAATAGAGACGCCGAGCTGTTGATTCCCTTCCGAAAAACTATCACTTATACCTTTCCTCATATGCGAGTTATAAATTAGCTGTCATTTGTCGAAGACAGGGCTGAAATTCTGACTCTTGAGTACTGAGTATTGCCGGGGCGCTTCGTCTTTTCTTCGACGGTTTAAAAAGGCCTTGAAATATGGCCGTGCAATTCGAACATCGAATGCTTGCTTGACAAGAGAGTTTTGAAAAGGGAGGTTTTAAGCTCTACATTTAAAAGGTTTTGGGGAAGTGTAATGGGTTTCGGATAAGTGTTGATGCTCTATAAAATGAATTCTTAATGTCCTTGAAGAATTCAATTTTAATTTACTCTGAAATCAAAGCGAGGATCATTCGTCGTATAATGAAGTTGTTAGAAAATCGAAGAAAACAGATAGGAGCAATCGAAATGTCTCGCAATGAAAATTGATATGCGTTGATTTAATATAATTTAACAAGTATTGTTGGGCACGAAAGGGGCATGATGCATACAAACAGTTTTGAAAGGGGAGGTTTGCATTTAAAAGGTTTTGTGGAAGTGTAATGGGTTTGAAGTAAGAGTTGCTGCTCTAAGGAATGAATTCTTAATGTCCTTGAAGCATTCAATTTTAATTTACTTCGAAATCAAAGCGAATATCGTTCGCCATGTAATAAAGGTATTAGAAGATCGAAGAAAGAAGATAGCAGCAATCGAAATGTCCCGCTGTGAAAATGTATATTTGCTGATTCAATATAATTTATCAAGCATTATTGGCCACAAAAGGGGCATGATATATTTAAACAGTTTACTTATTTGTATCATTTCTAGTAAAATATGCAAGCGCATTTTAAGAATGTAATTTTACGCGTGTTCAAGAAAAAAATTTGTAAATTATAATTTATATTTGCTTTAAATGTACTAGATATTAAGATGCTCAATTATGGCATAGAATTTTCAGTTAAAAGTAATGACAAAAAATTTTATTATAAGGAAATTAATGAATGCAACCATTTATAACGCAACCATTAAAAATAAATTAAAACAACCATTTTAAATGGTAATTTAATAATTGTTAATATTCCAATATTTCTACAAATACATGTTTCCTTCTCAACGAGGCGCAGCCAATTCAGACTTCTACCTACGGGTGCTCCATTACAACAGAAGCTTCCCCTTTCCCTCCATCAATGAGTAAATTACTCATGGGATGCCCAACCCGCACTGCAAGACACAGAAGATTAGACACAACAGCAAGCTAAAAGGCATAACTAATTCATATCTATTACTTTTGTTACCATTGTAGAATAACACCAATAGAACTCCGGCGGAATATAACTTTTGCAAATTCTTTTTCTTTCTAAACTATTCTAACGTTTTACTTTTGTAATCTATATTTTTCTTTTTATGCAATCGAAAAAGGAATTTCTTGATTTTAATGCAAATATGAATGATACTCGTTGATTATTTGCAGTAATGCAGTGACAAAAAAAACCAGAATTCATTTTGACGTATTGTTATTCGTTAAATATTTCCATCCTCTTCACAAAAGAACATTTGTATTTGTCCCACAAACATATTGTCTTTTTCTAGAATTTCAATGGTTTATTACATTATTTGAATAGAAAATAAGATTTATCCATTTTTACGTAAACTCCTCGTATGAATATAAACAACTTATAGACACACGCCAAGCAATCGTAAATACTTCATGGAGATATAAATGAATTTATTTTCATATGACATTGGTTAGGAATAGAGTCTTATACATAAAAAATAAACAACAAAAGGTATTTAAAATAGAAACAAAACTTACAAAAGTATTACTAAAACTCATATCACTGAGAAAAAAAATCAAAATTTTATCCCACCTAAATAAAATTTGAATTATTTTGTCATTATTCAACTCTTTAATCGTATTTTCAAATATCACGATACAAACTGGCATTTTTTTTTTACAGATTACTTATGCAAAGGAGAGATGTATATTGTATTGAAAGTGTATTTTGCCAAGGGTTTGAGGAAGGAAAAGTAAAAATAATCCGCTCCCTCGAATCTCTGGTCGGGCTGCCGCTGAGACATCTTTCTCCTCCAGACTTATTTGAGCGCTGAAAATGTGATTTTGCATGCGGCGGAGAACTGTAACACTGATCTCCTTCTCGTGAAAAGCGCTTCTTCAAAAAGATTTCCCATCTGTATTGAACGCAATAGACCCGCACTGAAGAAGCGACAGTTCAGCCTTCTTTGTCATAAGCTCCCTTCAAACAGAAAGACCATAGACTTAAAATTTAAGCACTGCTTTAAAAATGCAAACCATTATTTTTGAACGAGATACTCTAATAATCTGTAACTCTAGCGTTTCCAACCGTTTTTTTTTTTTTTTTAATATTTCTGAATAACTTTACTGAGTTATGACCCAATTGGAACACATAAAAAATAAATTTTCTTATGCAATTTACATCTATTTTGGGTGTATAAGTTACCACTACGAACCTTCTTTCCTCATTGACATTGTATATACATTGAAAATTTACGAATGACATCATTTGTGCCATCTGGTGGTGGTAACACGTAAACACATGCACTTTGGTCAAAGGGAAACCACGATATTTCTGTTTCGTGAAATTTATAGGACGATATTTCCTCTTCCTGGGTAATCTTTTGAACGAGGCAAATCATAATAGAAAAAGAAAGAAAAATGTTCCATTCTTTTAATGATAAAGTATTTTGTAACTTGGATGACTAATTAGGTAAATACCCATGGATTACCCATGGTTACCATAGGTATTATACCCATGGATGGCTAATTAGGTAAAACTTAAGATTATTGTGCAATTAGGGAATTACCAACTTGAACAGGAAATAGTATCAGAACTCTAAGTAAATTTGTAAAATTTAGATTTAAACAATAAAAAATATAATAATGAGTTTTGTTTCGGGAAAAATGGAACAAAATGAAAAAAAAATATTTTATCCAACGTGTACAAACACAATTCGTCAATATTGTGTCACATTTACTTGACGACAAGACCATTTACTTAGCTATTACATGTTTTTTTTATACGTCAAGAGTATGAATCAATATAATTATTTGAAAAGATTTGCTGACGATTTATAAAAGAGGATTTATGAAACGAACACAGAATATATGTATTACACCTTGTGTAAAAATAAGTGGAAAAGGCTGCTAAATGTGTCAGAGAAGCAAAATGTCTTAAGCAGTCAGCTGCCTTTTGTCGCAGTAAAAGGTGGTCTAGAAATTCCAGTAGAAATACATTATTTTCCAGTGAGAAATATCATAAATCTTTAATAAAACTCATTCCCTAATCACATACAAAAGATGTTTCGAAGAACATAATGATGGCACAGTTGAAATAATTATAACTGAAAAGATTTCAAACAAGTTATATGCATGATAGAAATTAAATCGGAATTCTGAATTAACTTACCATATTGAATAGTGTATTTTCATGCTTAATTTTATTTTTAATTTTCAGATGCAAATATAATCTAAAACATAACATTATAATTTGATAATATTTTAATCAGAAAATAGTATTTATTTTACATATAAAAATCATTAAAAGCGTCAAAAATCATTAAAAAATAGTAAAAAAAGATATACTTAAAAAGAATAAATAACTTGAGGTAAATTAAAATATATTTTTTATTCTATTTTAAAATTATATTTAAAAAAAGGATTCCTACATCAAGCGTAATTTATTATTTTGTAAAAACAATTTTATACGACGATGAGACTTGCACACTTTTTGTTTAAAAATTGCGTTTGAATCAACCCCATCGTGTGTTAGTGGCATGAAATTGAGTGCGTGTGCTAAAGGGTTAATAGACATGCAAATTATTTCACCTCGAAATACGTCAATTCGTTTTCAACAACTTAATGATTTCTATAATAGAATTATTATAATTAAGGAATTAACTCAAATTTATTCAGAAAATCTTGTTTTAGTTATCAAGATAGAAGAAACATTAGCTTTATAATTAAATTCAATGATACTAAATTAAATTTTTTTTTTCCTTTGCAGCTGGCAAACAGACATGGACATCTTTGGATGCCTATAAGGGCTGCACCGATGTTACTCACTTTGCATTACCCACGGGGCGCGTGTAACTTGATGGTAAGCCACGGACGCGGAGTAACAATGCCCCCGCAGCGCTCTACTATCCTGTTAGGACAGGGACCTACGGCTTAAAGTGGATTCCGAACCACTAAAACACCCATGGGCAAAGCCGGGACTTGAACCCGATACCTGTGGTCCGAACGCCAGAGCGCTAGCCATTCGGCAAACCGCCCGCCCCCCAAAAAAAAAAAAAAATTAAAAATATTACCTATAAGATTTCTTGACCGCAATTTCTCGCCCTCCCCCCCACACACCGCTAAAAATCTTAAAATCTTCAAAAAAAACTACCTCCATTTTTTAAATTGTTATCCAGATAGTGAAAACGTCAGCTTTATAATTAAATTCAATGGCACATCTCTACTAAATTAAAAATATTGATTATAAGATTTTTTCAGACTCAATTTTCCCCTGTTCTACTGAACTTCTTCTACTGAACACTCTCACTAAAAATCATAAAAATTGAAGCTAAAACATTTTCAAATAGTCTCGCTTTGAAATTTGTATCATGAAAGTAAAAACATTAATTTTATTATTAAACTCAATTTGCAAATTCAATTTGTACTAAATTTAAAATATTGACTATAAGACTTTTCAACTTCAATTTTCCCTTCTTTTTCTGAAAAACCCTTCTTAAAAACCTTAAAAATTGAAACTATCACCTTTTCAAATAGTCTTGTTTTGAAATTATTATCAAGATAGTGGAAACATTAGCATTATTATTAAATTCAATGGCTGATAGTCTGTACTAAACTATATATATTGCCTTTAAAACTTTTCAAACTTAATTTTCTTCTTCTGAAGTTAAAATTACTATCTCTTCAAATAGACAAATCTCTTTCAAATTTTGCTAAAGAAATTAATAGTTGTGGCTTATTAAGCTTAAAAGTATTTTAAGTTTATTACTTTTTAGCTTATTATTAAGTTAACGTAAAATAAGTAGGGGATCAAGATACTAAATATGGTAGAAGTGTGTAGTTAAATAAAGAAAAAAAAATTACGCCATGATACTACCAAATTTTATAAGAATTTACATTGTTCAAAATAATTTATGTCTTGCTTCTGCTTAGCACACTTTTATTAACTACATCTGTAAAAGAAAAAAGTTCCGAATCATAAATGACGTTTAATTTACTTTCCTCGCAGTCCTTTTGAGCTATCGCACTCGAATTCATCTATTATGCTGCAGCGTTTTGAATTTGAATTCCGACGTCAAGTAGGGCGGACTTTTTCGGAGTTGAAGTTATAGTGTTCTTTCGTGACCTAAATGATTCATGTCTTCAATTCGATTAACTTAAGTGCGTATCGTCCTATCACATGATGCCAAAATGACTGTTGAGTGAAAGAGTTGAATTTTTCTCGCTTTCCCTCGGATGCGTTGCTCGGACGAAGCTCTTAAGGAACGAACAACAAACCACAAAAGGAGCCGGCCGTCTGACGGGCAAGACAGCTTTTGTAATCCATTCCGAGAGACGCTAATGTATCGGAAAAGGGGTTGGTTTTTTTCGTCACGCGAGTATGGAAAATGTGGTTTTATTCGCCTTTAAAAGATCACACCCAGTCCGTTCGAATGAAGCGAGGATTCGAGAATGGTAAATAAAATTTGAATCAAGTCAACATGAAATTTTTCTCTCAAGAAGAGAAAAAAAGAGATTTTTTTTCCCCACCTTTGAGTGAATTTTACTGTTTTTTTACAGTGATATTTGGAGGTATTTTCTTATAACTGCGTCATAAATCATTATGTCAGTTTTGTTTTTTTACTTAATTGCTTGAAATGATTTAAAGTGACTAATTATGACATTTAATTTTATTTTAGCAATTCAATAAACATTTTAACAGTTTTTAATTCGTTATTAATTTTTCTTTTCCAGGATTATTTCATTAAAATGTTTAGAATTGCTCTACATGTATTTAGAAGTTAATAAATAGATTCCTTCTTTAGATCCTTTTTATTATTGAATATATTATATTATTAGGGGCTTGATTGGCGTTCGTTGCCGCAGGTTTCAGTGTTGAGTTCAGGCTGTATCATGATTGTTCGAAGTGGTTCAGAATCCAATTTAAACCATAGGTCCGGGTGTATTATGATAGTACAGAGTTAACCGTAAGGCTGACAACCGTACGCCTTCTCCTGTCTCGAAATCTGCCAGTAGGCTGACGGCCTTGGCCCACCACGGTGCTGTTGCGCCACTGATGCTGCTGATGATGATAACTTATGACATAAATTTTACTTTAGCAATTCAATAAACATTATAGCAATGTTTTTTTTTATTTTTATTATTGTTTTTTTCTCTCGATTGTTTTATTAAAAATTTTAGAACTATTCTACATGCATTTAAGAAGTTAATTAAATAGATACCGTCCTTAAATAATTTTTATATTGAATATATTTTGATTTAGGATCAAGATACTAAATATAGAGAATATATATTGTAGAAGTTTGTATTGATGTCAAGAAAAAAAAGTATTTTACACCACGATACTGCTAAATTTTATAAAAATGTACATTATATATTGTTCAAAATAAATTATATGTTACGATTTTCATGTCTGGCTTCCGTTTAGCATACTTTTATTAACTACATTTGTAAAAAGAAATTAGTTCCGAATCATAAATTACATTTAATTTACTTTCCTCACAGTCCTTTTGCAGCTATCTCACTCGAATTCATCCATTATTCTGCAGCGTTTTGAATTGGAATTCCGACGTCATGTAGGGCGGGCTTTTTGGGAGTCGAAGTTGTAGTGTTCGTTCGTGACCTGAATGATTCATGTCTTCAATTCGATTAACTTAAGTGAGTATCGTCCTATCACATGATGTCAAAATGACTGTTGAATGAAAGGGTTGAATTTTTCTCGCTCTCCCTCGGATATTCTTTTTCTTTTTTTTCTACTGAAGGAATATGCAATAGATTACAATGTTACACTATAGTGAGGAGGTTATACAACCAGATTGTAAATGGATGTAGTTCTGTTGAGATACTTGAAACACATATTTGAGAACACACAGCTTTAACTACATGTGCCCATACATCACAAACATACAATTACAGACATACAAATTTGGCACATTTAAAGACATATAATTACAGACTAGTGGAAGGATTTCACATGTAAGTCGAAAACGCAAAACTTGACTACGCGCAGGATGCGCTAAATATAATTTATCTCGGGGTGTTAGACTGTAGATCAACTGAACGTTTCTGAGCGGCAGCTTGGGAAGCGCTCTTACGTCTCTCGGATGCGTGTTTCGTGGCCTATTGACAATTTATCCTTTACGCCATAGGGTACAACTTGTCAATGTGTGGGAGGAAGCATGGGCCTGAATGGCTGAGTGTCTAGCACTTTGGAGCTCAATGCCATAGGTTTCGGGTTCGAGTGCCAGCAGGGACATAGATGTTTGTAGTAGTTCGGAATCTACTTTAAGCCGGAGGTCCCCGTCTCATAAGAATGTAGAGCGCCATGCAGCCAAGTCAAACTTCTACTTACGTGTATAAAATAAATTTTGTAGTGCGCAGATCGGGTAATCAGTTTTTAATTGGGTGTGGTAGATTGAAACAATTGAGGGACTGATTTGAGAACACACAGCTTTATTTACACGTGCACAAACACTAGAAACATACAATTATAATCATACAATATTTAATATATTTAAAGGCATCTAATTGCAAACTCGTGGAAGGATTCCACTTCTAAGCCGAAACCCCGATAATCAGAACGCGCAGGATACGCGAAATACACGTCTTCTCCGGGTAAGAGTCTGTAGGTCAACTGACAATTGATCCTTAATGCCACAGGGGCGTCCTTGCTTATTCAAGGCAGGAAGCATGGTTACATTACTTTATTGTTCTGCTATCACCTTTAACGTTTTATGGGTCAAAATAGATATTGAAAGATTTAAATAAGAAACAATAATAAAAGAAAAATATTTAAATTAAGGATCATTTAAATAAGAAAGATTTAAATAATAAGCTATTTGAAAAAAAAAATTAAAACAAATATGCATTTTTTATTTCTAAGAAATATCTGAAAATTACATAAAGGAAATGCATTGGAGCTATATACAAAATACGCGAACTGAAAATGTAAACAAGTATGATTGTGTTGTTTTGGATAAAATTGATGAAAACATCCAAATGTTTTGGATTGAAAGTTCCTTTGCCCGGAATCGTCAATCCTAAATTCGAATTTGCATTAGTCTGATTCAGTACCGAATCTCTTTCGCTTGAATCCACGAAAAGACGAATCTTCCTGAAGTCGATTTTCAAATTTGCATGCTAACAACGTCGACTACTACAACTACTTACGACTCATTTTGCTTTGAATCCGTAATACCAGAAATCATTCATGATTTGCACGCACGTTTAAATGTTTGATTTTCTACAAACGGCAGTCCAATGATGCACTCCAATGTTCAGGAAATGGAATGAAACAAGCCCTGCAACGAAATTATCTCCCTCCCTCTGTCCCAAGAATATGCTGTTAGCATTGCAATTCTGTTTATTTCTAACAATTGAACTGAAATACTTAAAATATTTTAAATGGCATCATTTTATTTTATTCTATTCTATTCTTTTTTAATGGAGAAGTGTATTAATGAAAATTTTTTAAAAATAGGTTATATATATTATTTTCAATATATTTTAACTTAGTTTCTTAGACTATAAATGCAGATAAATGTATTTTATTCGTTCTTTTTGATGCATATTTAGCTAATTATGGTTTAAATAGTAATAAATCTAGTTTGATCTGGACAGATTTTTTTCTTGTTGAGCACACAGAATGTCGGTACCACAGGTTTTGGGTTCGAGTTACGGAGCCATAAATGTTTGTAGTAGTTAGGAATCTACTTTAAACTGTAGGTCTTGTTTCTAATATGATCGTTGTGGATATAAGGTTATTCGCGCCATTAGCATATATTCAAGTTACACGTGCCTCCTGGGTAGTGCTAAATGAGTAAGTGTTCGTCGGTGCAGCTCAGTTGGGCTGCTCACAGGGAAATGGTCAATATGACCCAGTCCTCAACGTAATTAAAAAAAGTTATGCTTGTTTAATTAACATTTATTCTTTAATAGCGCAACAGTCCCATGGTGGGGTCGTGCCTTCTTAAAGATTCTGAAGTATGAGATTCTTTTTATGAGGTAGGGTTGTAATTCCTACGCCCAACGCTCTACACTTATATTGAACCAGGACCTACAGTTTAAAGTGAATTTCAAACCACTACAAACTTCTATGACGCCGTTGGGACTCAAATCCAAAACTGTTGCACTGAGACCAGAGCGCTAGTCACTAGACCATCAGGCTCCTTAACTAATACTTAATATATCAAAATATATTTATTGATAAATTAAAGAATCTATTAATTAACTTTTTAAATGCATGCAGAATGTTTATAAAAATTTTAATAAAATAATTGAGAAAAGGAAAAAAATTATAACAAATAAAACATTGCTGAAATATTTATTTAATTGTTAAAATAAAATTTTTATGATAATTATTCAAGTTAAATGATTTCATGCAATTTAGATTAATTATTGATTAAATAATTTCCTGCAAGTAAAAAAAAAAACACATGCTCAAATATTGCTGAAAAACAAACCCAGCAAACTTCACTCAAATGAAGGGGAAAAAAAACTTTTTTTTGCTCTTTGAGAGAAAAATTTCATGTTGACTAGATTCAAATTTCATTTACCTTCTTCGTTCAGACGGATTGGGCGTGATCTTTTAAAGGCGAATAAAACCACATTTTCCAGATTCGCGTGACGAAAAACAGCAAGCACTTTTCCGATACATTAGCGTCTCTGGGAATGGATTACAAAAGCTGTCTTCCCTGTCAGACGGCCGGCTCCTTTTGTGGTTTGTTGTTCGTTCCTTAAAAGCTTCTACCCAAGAAACGTATCCGAGGGAGAGCGAGAAAAATTCAACCCTTTCATTCAACAGTCATTTTGACATCATGTGATAGGACGATACTCACTTAAGTTAATTGAATTGAAGACATGAATCATTCAGGTCACTATTCGTATTGGGAAGAAAAAGAATTTACGGAGCTGAAATTCAATAAACCAATAATTCGTTTGTTCATATCTTTAATATGCATTTGCTTTCGGCTTTTATACAAAGTATTCCTCAGATGTTAGCATTCAAATTTAGTTTTTTTTTTTTCCGTCTGTTGTGATTTTTGTTTAGCTTTTTGTTATAATCCACTTCTGCCTAAATAATCTAACGAATTAATTTCGTATTCCATATATCAGGAACAGTAATTTCAAGCATATTTGAATAGCAATTATAATTTCTTTTGCAATATGTTGTTTTGGAAATTTAATTTTACACAGTTGTTTTATTTATTCATATATTTTATTTAATAATTGTCTATTTAGCATACAAAATGCCAATCATTAAATGTTTATTTCTACATAGACATTGAATGTATATATATATATATATATATATATATATTCAATGTCTTAGTCTATCTATGTATCTATCAATCTTAATTTAATATATACGTATATATTAAATTAAGATTGATCAGTTTCATTCCTTTGAAATAAATGTATTCCACATTTCACGGAGCCCCGTTGAAATAAAAACATTATTTATATGCCCAGATAATTTAAGATTAAATTTTTCTCCTTCATTCAAAACTTAGAAGATGAAATTTTCTTATTCAAATTGCTATCTTAACATTCCCTTTAGCTGTTTCAATCAACAACTAAGTTTTCAAACCATTCACCCTCAACAAACGTCCATTAGAAGTGACATTTTCAATTGACCCAAATAAATCCAAATAAACCCAAAAGACCCGACCGCCATATTTCACAGAAACAGCAGACCCGATAAAAACAACACTTTTACAAACAAGAAATTTTCCCAGATGAAATTCTCCTGTTCATTTAGTCCTTGATCTAAACCATCATTTACATAAATATCTCCAAAACTCATCTCCGTGCTTCAAGACCCAAAATGACAGCAAAAAAGAGACGCCGAGCAGTAGTTTCCCTTCCGAAAAACTATCACTTCTCCCCTCTCCTTGCTCATATGCGTATTATAAATTAGTTGTCATTTGTAGAAGACAGGGCTGGAATTCTAAATCTTGAGTAATGAGTATTGCCGGGGTGCTTCGTCTTTTCTTCGGCTATTTAAAAAGGTCTTGAGATATGGCCGCGCAATTTGAACATCGAATGCTTGCTTCATAAGAGACTTTTGAAAAGGGAGGTTTTGAGCTCTGCATTTAAAAGGTTTTGTGGAAGTGTAATGAGTTTGAAGTAAGTGTTGCTGCTTTATCGAATTAATTCTTAATGTGCTTGAAGCATTCAATTTTAATATACTCTGAAATCAATGCGAGGATCATTCGCCATTAAATGAAGTCGTTAGAAAATCGAAGATGGCAGCAATCGAAATGTCTCGTAATGAAAATTTATATGCTTTCATTGAATACAATTTACCACGCATTGTTGGTCACGAAAGTGACATGATGCATTCGTAAGATTTACTTATTTGCATCATTTCTAGTAAGATATGTAAGAAAATTTTAAAAATGAAATCTTCCGTATGTTCAAAAAATTTATTTTTAATACTATAATTAATAATGAATAATTTTAATCAATTCAATTTTCCTCAATTACACTAAAAATTTCATCATCATCGTCAATATCGCAACAGGCGCATGGTGGGCCAAGGACGTCTGCTTTTTTTTTTTTTTTTTTTTTTTTTTACAGGGTAGGTATTTCAGCCTTGAACCCAACGCTTTACAGTCATACTATCTCGGTAACTACTGTTTAAAGTGGATTCCGAAATACTAGAAACATCCAAGCCTCAGGTGGGACATGACCCTGAAACCTACAGTACCGAGCGCTACGGCGATAATCTTTTAGCCATCAAGCCCCATACAAAATATTAACATGGGTTATTTTCCAATTAAAGTTAATGACATAAAAGTGTATCGTAAGAAAATTAATATTAAAACTGTGCTTCCTCCTACACGCTAACAACAACACCCCCTTTTGGCATTCAGGAGATATGGTCAATAGACTGAGAGAGACTCACCCAGGAGGAAATACAAAAGCAATTAGAGAGATGATTCAGCTGAGACACTATAATTTCATAATTTGATTTGTAGTTAAAGTAAATAAGACAACTTGGAATTTCAGAAACTATTCTTCTTAGAATATTATGATAAATTTCTTGTCTAATTTATGCTTCTAATTCCCCTTGTTATGCATTAAATTATTTTATATTGCGTCAAAAAAGAATTACTTAAATATTTAAAACAAAAAATAAATAAGACACACAGCTACTACATGTGAGTTTTTTCTTTGTATTTATTTAAAAAATATTAAATCTTATGACATTTTAGAATTGCAAATTGAATCTTGAGTCAAAAAATCTGAAGTAATATTAAAACAACCTGAAAGAGAAAAAAAATTTTATAATTAAATTGTAGAGCAATAAATTAAAAAAACAGATTTTTAATATCAGATATTAGTTGTTATATTCAGATAATAAGATTAAACCGAAATAAAATTGAGTTCTTTATAACATGATTTACTATATAAAAATTAAAAAATTGTGCTCTACTACTTTTTTACAATTGTATTATAACACAAATAGAACTCCAACGAAATATCTCAGTTGCGAATCAATCTTTTTTTTTTTTCTAAACTATCGCGCTGTTTTACTTTTGTAATAACTTTGTAATAAATATAATTTTGTTTTTTATTTAATCGTAAGAAATAATTTCGAAATTTTAACTCAAATATGAATCAAAATCGTTGATTATTTACAGCAATGCAGTGAATAAAAAAAATCCGGAATTAATTTTCATGTATTGCCATAAAATAAATATTTCCATGATCTTCACAAAACAACAGTATTTTTAGTCCTTAAAATATATAAGTTTTTTTTTACAATTTCAATGATTTATTACATTATTTGAATCGAAAAAAGATTAATACATTTTTTATGTAAACTCCTCGTATGAATATAAACAACCTATAGATACATATCAGGCAAAAGTAAATATTTTATGGAGATACAAAACAATTTATTTTCATATTATATCTGTTATGACGAAAAGCTTATACATAAAGAGAAATACAAAACGCATTTAAAATGAAAATAAAACTTACAAAAGGGTTACTAAAACTCATATCAATGATAAAAAAAATCAAAATTGTATCCCATCTAAATAGAACTTTAGTTATTTTGTCATTATTCAACTCTTTAATCGTATTTTCAACTATAGCGATCCAAACTCAAACTTTTTCTTACATATTACGTATGCAAACGAGAGATGTCTATTACATTGAAAGTGTATTCTGCCAAGGGTTGGAAAGAAGGAAAAGAGAAAATAATCCTCTCCTTCAAGTCTCTGGTCAGGCTGCCGCTGAGAAATCTTTCTCTTCCAGACTTATTTGAGCGATGAAAATGGGATTCTGCATGCAGCGGAGAACTGTAACACTGATCTTCTTCTCGAGAAAAGCGCTTCTTCAAAAAGATTTCCCATCTGTATTGGAAGCAATAGATCCGCACTGAAGAAGCGACTGTTCAGCCTTCTTTGTCATAAGCTCCCTTCAAACAGAAAGACCATAGACTTAATATTTAAACAGAGCCTTAAAAATGCATATTATTATTTTTGAACGAGATTCTCAACGTGGTCCTTTTAAATATACTGGAGTATCCTATTCTTTGGTTAGTGTTGTTGAATAATGTTGTATCTATATATACACTGCAGTGACAAAAGTCATGGGATACCTCTTAATATCGTGTCGGCCCTCCTTTCGCCCGGCGAAGTGCAGCAACTCGACGTGGCAAGGACTCAGCAAGTCGTTGGAAGTCTTCTGCAGGAATATTGAGCCATGCTGTCTCGATAAACGTCCATAATTGTGAAAGCGTTGATGGTGCAGGATTTTGGGCACGAACAGACCTCTCGATGATGTCCCATAAATGCTCGATGTGATTCATGTCGGGTGATCTAGGTGGCCAGATCATTCGTTGGAATTGTCCAGAATGTTCTTCAAACCAATCGCAAACTGTTGTGGCCCGGTGACATGGCGCATTGTCATCCATAAAAATCCCATCGTTGTTTGGGTCCATGAATGGCTGCAAGTGATCTCCAAGTAGCTGAACATAAGCATTTCCAGTCAATGTTCGGTCCAGTCGCACCAGAGGACCAAGTCCATGCCACGAAAAAACAGCCCACACCATTACGGAGCCACCACCAGCTTGAACATTGCCTTGCTGACAGTTTGGGTCCATGGCTTCGTGGGGTCTGCGCCACACTCGAAACCTACCATCAGCTCTTACCAACTGAAATCGTGACTCATCGGACCAGGCCACGGTTTTCCATTGATCTAGGGACCAACCGATATGCTCACGTGCCCACGAGAGTCGCTGCAAGCGATGTCGTTCTGTCAGTAAAGGCACTCGAGTCGGTCTTCTGCTGGAATAGCACAAGAAAGCCAAATTTCTCCGCACAGTTCTAACAGACAAGTCCCTTGTACGTCCCACATTGATTTCTGCGGTTATTTGACGCAGTGTTGCTAGTCTGTTAGAATTTACGACTCTTTGCAGACGTCGCCGGTCTCGGTCGTTAAGTACAGGCGGTCGACCACTGCGCTGTCCATGGTGCGATGTTATGCCTGACATTTCATACTCTCGGCACACTCTTGACACAGTGGATCTGGGAATGTTGAAATCCCTAACGATTTCCGAAATGGCACGACCCATGCGTCTAGCTCCAACTAACATTCCGCGTTCAAAGTCTGTTAATTCCCGTCGTGCGGTCATCATCACGTCAAAACCACTTCACATGAATAACTTGAACAGAAATGAAAGCTCTGCGAAAGCGCTGCGCATTTATAACTGTTCTACGCGATGCTACTGCCATCTGAAAATTTGCATATTGCTATCCCATGACTTTTGTCACTTCAGTGTATATATATATATATATATCTATATAGACAGATAGATAGTTAGTACATATATATATGTATATATAAGAAATAAAATTTCTCAACGCACTTAAATGAGTAAAATTCTTAAAATATTATTTATAAACAATTATTCAATATTTTTCACAGTTTCCTAAATTTTTTCGAATAATTAAAGTTGGGTCTGATAACGTAAAGTTTAAAATATGTCAAAAATAATTGCTTAAAACATTAAAAATTAACGAAAAATATATTTGTAGATTAAACAAAATATTTGAATAAAATAAAGCAAATCTGATCTTTGTTTAATTTGAATGTTCATCAGGTGCGACTAAATACAATTTGTAATGTAAAAAAGGAATTAATCGATAAATAAATTTTTTTTCTCTCATAATAATTTGAGAAATAATATTGAAAAATATAAAAGTTTATATTGAAAATATGTTTTTACTCTGAGACTTTTTACTGAGGGTGATCAGTTCAACGTATTACAAGCAAATGCAATTTTTAGAAATCTATGTTTACATAAAAGTTACGAGTACGATAAATCAATAAATGAAAAAATGCGTATTAATTAGTTAAGAAACAGTGTCATATTCGATTTTACCATATGCTGCCATTACGGTATTGTTTTTTTTTAAATTAAAGTCTCTGCATGGATCACTGTTTACTGATAAATAGGTGGGTATTTGATGAGAAATTAAAAAAATATTCTTAAATCTGAAATGAAATAATACTTTTTGTGTTACTTATTCATTAGTTTTTGGCATACGGCATTGATCCATCTTAAATTTTTCGATCCATACCAAAAATATGTTTTCCATAAGATCCATTTATAATTAATCCCTTCCCATGAAAAAGTCTGATTGCTATTAACTTTTATATTGATGGGCTTGTTTCATATAGTTTAATAAATGCTTGTTGATAAAGTACGTAAAATATTAGATTTGGTTTGGTTTGTCAGTCTACGGTCTTTTCTGTTGCAGACTTCAGCTTATTTAGACCTGGACCTGCAGTTTAACGTGGATTGCAAACCACTATACAACAGAAGTTGTTGTTTGTTGTTGTTGTTTCTTATCCCACTTGGCTGGCCAAGCCCACGAGCCCATATGTACTCATGGTTGAAGGGGAAGGAAGCAGCTTCTGTTGTGATGGAGCACCCGTAGGTAGAAGCCTGACTTTTGCTCCGTGACAATCTTACAGTCATAGAAGACCGGGACCTACGGCTTAAAGTGGATTCCGAACCACTACAAACATCCATGGCACCGCCGGGATTCGAACCCGAAACCTGTGGCACCGAGCGCCAGAGCGCTAGACACTCAGCCATTCAGGTCCCAAATTTGCCAACGGCACAACAGAAGTAATATTACAAAGCAGAAACAACCAGGAAATTATTACATGAATAAACTTTTTATATGTTTCTTGTGTCCACCGTCTTTTACATTGCATTTTTGGTAATTTAGGAAAGATGTAAGGATTTAGATATTTCAATGCACATAAGGGATTTTTATCTATTGCTATAGTTACACACACGAATACTTGTTTGCTGTAAATTGCTTGGATATTTCTCGTGACTGTAACATCTGTTCTCCAAAACAGTTTGAGTCTTATATTTTACATTGATTTTACATACTCCTTTGAATGCAGATTCTAATAATCAGAGCAGACGTAAGGAAAAAGAATAATGCATATTTTATAATACTTATTTTCTATAGTCACATATTTTGGACTTTTTAGGGTATTTCCATGAATAACATTTCTGATTTTTGTCTAGATAGCAATTTACAAATTGTTTAAAGTATTTTAGTAAAATTAATTTATGTTAAGTTAGTAAATAAATGTTTATATTAAACCTTAAGGAAAGGGTTTAATTAAAAATGAAAGAATAATGAAAATCATAAATTCTGTGTATCTCAATAGTATCTAATCCTCGGTCTAATAATCATGTAGGCTTTTTAAGCTGTTTTTAACGTGTCTTAACAAAAAAAATCTCAAAATTTCTTTAACATATAATTATATGTTATAACATATATATATATAATTATATATTATAACATATATATATATAATTATATATTATAACAATAATTATATTTTTTTATAATTAACAAATTTATTACCATCGAAAGCTTTTGATTTATATCAGGATCTAACATAAATTGAATTTATTATAAAATTGTATTAAAAAAATTAATTTTGTATAATTTAGTATAAAAATATTACTATGTACAATTAAACAATTCTAAAACAACGAGTAAAGATTTTGATTATAAAAAAATATAATGTTTAATACTGCTTTATATATTATGATCATTTCAGGAAACGACCCAAGAAGTTTTTTAAAAAAATATTTTCCCTTCAAATAAGTAATATATCCTACATTTTATAAATCTAACTTGAAATATCAAAAGAAGCTGAAATGTACTTGAAAAGCAATAAGTGAAGATGCCGGAAATGTCACCTTCGTACTTCCGAAAGTGAGCAATTCCCTACCATAAGACATTGGATCATACATCAAGATGGGGACATATTTTATTTATCTGACAAAAATGAAAAAATGCATCCTGTAATCTAGTTTTAAAATTGTCTGATCCTGAATGAATGTATAATAAAACGATTGAATGTTTGTATGCAAATATATAGTTATGTTAGTGCAAATATAAGTCAGATTATATTTTTTACCATTCAAAAATTCTTTACTTTCTTTAAAATCATTATATTTGTATTTGGTTTTAGTCAAAAAATTAAATAAAACTAAAAAATACAACATACAAACTATTTTTAAAATTGTCTAATCCTGAATGGATGTACAATAAAACGATTGAATGTTTACATGCAAAGATATAGCTGTGTTTATGTAAATATAAGTCATAATATATTTTTTAGCATTCAAAAATTTATTTATTTTTGTAAAACATTGTATTTTTATTTGGTATTTAGCCAAAACATGGCTCCATGATGGACAATTGGCTAGCACTCTGGCCATTGGTACCACAGTCTTCCGATTCGAATCCCAGCAGTGGCATGGATGTTTTGTTAGGGGTTCAGAAATCAAGTTAAACTGTACGTCCGGTAGCTCAAAATGGGCAAAAAATTACCGTAGAGCGACAAACCAAACTTTTTGCTAGAAAATGTGATGTGTTTTTTATTTATTCTCTTTAATTCAAAACTGGGTTCGATTTATAAAAATGAATTCTTTATGGATGATTGTTCAATTTATTGGATAATGTATATTTTTCACAATTATACCATTATCCAAGTTTTTAAATAAAGAGAAGATAGGAATGGTACAGCATAATTAATATAACTTTTAAAATATATTGTGTATTTTTTGTAATAAAGTTTATTAAAGCAAAATATATTATGTGTATTTAACATGTGTTTTTATTTAATATTTATAACTGATTGTCTTAAAAAGTTTTAATATATATCTTACCCCATACTTCAGAAAAATATAAATGATAGCATAATAAATTCAGTTACGAAGAAGGTGAATTTACAAAAATAATTCAGTTTTTACTTAATTTCATGCATTCATATCTTATACAATATCTTAATAATAATTTTTGTTAATGGAAAATATCACAAACTGTGTTTTATAAATAACAAATAATAATTGTAGCCTAGTTAAATCGGTTAAAATAACATTACATTATGATTTAATATTAAAAATTATTTTCTTCTTAAAATGTTTATTTATAAAATTTTATTACTATATCACATATATAAAAATTTAATTTTTTAAGTTTTTATAATATTTTAAGATTTAAATGCATTTTGTCAAATAAGATTCTTATTCTACAGTTCTTAATATTTTTCGTTCGTTAAATTCGCTTATTGTTGTAGATGAAATGCCTAATTTGATAGATATATTTAAAACAATAATATCTCTATGGAAATAGGCATTTATTAATAGCAATAGTCACTATTTGATGCAATAAATTTCTCCCTTTGAGATACCAGAGCATTTATGACAGTTATATAGAAGTCTGGCATTCTAGACCAAATAAATTCATCAAAAGCGTTTTTGACAGTTATTTCATTGTTAAAGAAGTGTCAGTAGATTCGTTTGAAAGTGTTAGGATGAGTCTCATAGAGCTAGTTGTGCAATTTTTGACAATTATTGTGTAAATATCTGATTTAAGTTGTCAAGACGCAGTAGAGATTTTTTCAATCTAGAGCTTAGAACTCGCAAATTTTGATGAATATTTTAAGGCAAAGCTGTATTTATCTGCATTAATAGTTCACCACTTGTCAAAAATTAAATGAGGATACGACCAGATGTGCACTAACAATTAGTCAACGTTCACTAATCATTTTCTTCAACAACTAATCACTCATCTTTTTCTACTACAACTAATCATTAAACTTCTTCTTCTTCAACTTCATCTTCGAATGAACGATTGAATTTGATCTCATTGATATCATTTCGAGGCTTCATCAACTTCTACACATCATGCACATCACAACGAAAATTGTAGAAGGTCCATTTATCATGTTGTCTCTACTCTGTGCAAAAACGAGGAGAAAAAAGTGCATAAAAAAGTGCATATTTGCGAACAACGTTTCCAGATAAGTTTATGGATAATCAACAGATGCATTTTTTTTATTTTACCAAATGGGTGAAAGTGAAGTGGAACTGTAGAATAGTATACGACTAAGTTATTTGACAAGTTACTTACAGTTTAACAAGAACCAGGCTCAATTATTGTTGGAGTTCATTGTTTTTGGTACTGGCTGACAACCCGATGCATTTTCCAGATTCATATCGCTTGATCAAAACAATTAAAACCTTCTTGGTACGGTTTGTTCTGTAACTCTACCCTCTCCAATTGATTTTTAATATTTTTGAACTGCCTCTACTGCGTTATGACCCAGTTTGAACACATAAGAATTAAGTTTTCATAAGTGACTTACTTCCATATTGTATCTATACTACGAACTTCGATTCCTTGTTCCCATGCATATACAATGAACATTTACAAAAGACACCATTTGAGCCATCTTATTGCGTTAACTCGTAAGCAACATGAGCCATCTTGTAAACACACACACTTTGGTCAAAAGGAAACCAAGATTTTTCTTTGGCAGAAATTTCTAGGAATTTTTTCGTATTTGTAGATGATATGCTTTCTTCCTGGGTAGTTTTTTGAAAAGAGGCAAAGGAAGACGATATGGAATTATGGACGAAATTAAATCGGAATTCTGAATTGATTTAGAGTATTGAATAGTGAATTTTTAATGCTTAATTTTTTTCAGAATTTTCAAATGTAAATATAATCTAACAGTATTTTAATCAGAAAATGGTATTTATTTTACATATAAAATCATTAAATGCTTCAAAAAGATAGTAAAAAAAAGTTATACTTAAGAAAGTGAATAAAAAAAAATTGAGGTAAATTATTTTTTTTTATATTTCAAAATTTATATTTAAGTTGCATAATACTTGTCTACTATAAAAAAGAGGTTAAAATATTAAGCGTAATATATTTTACTTTACTTATTTATTATTTTTATTATTATTTTTGCCAAAAAGAGCTTTATACGTCGATGAGACCTTAGCTTAATGATTGTGTTCGAATCAACCCCTGCGTGTGTGAGAGGCATAAAATTGAGTGCGTGTGCTAAACGGTTAATAGACATGCAAATTCCTTCACCTTTTCGAAATATGTCATTTCGTTTTCAAGTCTTTAATGAATTTTATAATATAATTATTTCAAATTAAGAAATTTGTATGAGATTTTTTCAGAAAGCCTTGTTTAGAAATTATTATTGAAATCATTAACTCAATAACACATCTGTTCTAAATTAAATATATTGCCTATAAGACTATTTTTCTACCTCAAGTATTTTATACCACAATACTACCAAATTTTATAAAAATTTACTTTAGATATTATTCAAAGTAATTTACATTGGTAAATATTTTATGTCTTGCTTCTGTTTGGCAGACTTTTAATAACTACATTTTTAAAAGAAAAAAGTTCCGAATCATAAATGTCGTTTAATTTACTTTCCTCGCAGTCTTTTTGAGCTATCACAATTGAATTCATCTATTATTCTGCAGCGTTTTGAATTTAAATTCCGACGTCAAGTAGGTCGGACTTTTTCGGAGTCGAAGTTGTTGTATTCGTTCGTGACCTGAATCATTCATGTGTTCAATTCGATTAACTTAAGTGCGTATCGTCATATCACATGAAGCCAAAATGACTGTTGAATGAAAGGGTTGAATTTCTCTCGCTTTCCCTCGGATGCGTTTCTTGGGCGACGCTTTTAAGGAATGAACAACAAATCACAAAGGCCTCGGAGCCGACAGTCTGACAGGGAAGACAGCTTTTGTAATCCATTCTGAGAGACTGCTAATGTATCGGAAAAGTGGTTGCTTTTTTGTGTCACACGAGTCTCGAAATGTGGTTTTATTTGCCCTTAAAAGATCACACCCCAGTCCATTTGAATGCAGCGAGGATTCGAGAATGGTAAATAAAATTTGAATCAAGTCAACATGAAATTTTTCTCTCAAGAATAAAAAAATTGAAATTTTTTTTCGCCTCTTTTGAGTGAATTTTGCTGATTTTTTACAGCAATATTTGGAAGTATTTTTTTTTATTGTTGCATCATGAATCAACATGACAATTTATTTTACTTGATTGTACGAAATCATTTGAAAGGATTATTTATCATATAAATTTTACTTTAACAATTCAATAAATATTTTTAAAAAATTTTATTTGCTATTATTGCTTTAAATTTGTTAACAAGATAGTGGAAATATTAACTTCATTATTAAACTGAATGCAATTCAGCAGGCTGTGAGATTCTCACCCAGGAGGAAGTACAAAAGCAATTAGAGAGACGATTCAGCTGAGACACTATAATTTCATAATTTGATTTGTAATTAAAGTAAATAAAACAACTTGGAATTTCAGAAAGTAATTTGGTGGAAACATTAACTTTATTATTAAACTGAATGTCACATCTGTACTAAATTCAAAATATTGCCTATAAGACTTTTTAGCTTCAATTTTCCCCTCTTCTTCTGGAGGCCTGATGGCCAATTGGCTGGCTCCCTGGCCTTTGGTACCATAGGCTTCAGGTTCCAATCCCGGCGGTGGAATGTATGTTTGTTGGTTGTTCGGAATCCACATAAAACTGTAGGTGCCTCTCTAATTAGACTAAAGTGTTCCCAAAATTACCGTAGAGCGTCAAACCAAACTCCTTCTTCTGAGCAGCCTGGCTAAAAGTCTTAAAAATTAAAATTACCACCTTCTCAAATACTCTTGTTCTGAAAATTGTTATCATAATAGTGGAAACATTACCTTTATTATTAAATTTAATAGCACGTATGTAGTAAATTCAAAATATGGCCTATAAGACTTTTCAGCATCAATTTTCCCCTCTTCTTCTGAACACCCTCGCATAAATTTTTAAAAAATTAAAACTATCACCTTTTCAAATAGTCAAAATTCTTACAAACCATGCATAATGAATATGTGGAATGTGGCTAATGGAACATGGCTAGCGTATTATGCCTAACAGCATTTTAAGCGTATTAATTTTTAGTTTAAAATGCTATTAAGCTTAAAATGTAAGCTTCAACTATTCAAATTTTATAAGAATTTACATCGTATATTGTTCAAAATAATTTATGTCTTGCTCCTTTTTTAACAGATATTTATTGACCACATTTGTAAAAAGAAATAAGTTGCGAATCATAAATGACGTTTAATTTACTTTCCTCGCAGTCCTTTTGAGCTGTCTCACTCGAATTCATCTATTATTCTGCAGCGTTTTGAATTGGAATTCCGACGTCAAATAGGGTGGGCTTTTTCGGAGTTGTAGTGTTGGTTCGTGAGCTGAATGATTCATGCTCCGCGTCTTCAATTCGATTAACTTAAGTGCGTATCGTCATATCAGATGATGCCAAAATGACTGTTGAGTGAAAGAGTTGAATTTTTCTCGCTTTCCCGCGGATGCGTTTCTTGGGCGAAGGCTTTTAAGGAACGAACAACAAACCACAAAAGGAGCCGGCCGTCTGACAGGGAAGACAGCTTTTGTAATCCATTCTGAGAGACGGCTAATGTATCGGAAAAGTGGTTGCTTTTTGTGTCACGCGAGTCTGAAAAATGTGGTTTTATTCGCCTTTAAAAGATCACACCCCATTCCGTGTGAATGAATTGGGGATCTGAAAAATTTAAATCTACTCACTCTTTAAATAAAATTTAAATCTACTCATCATGAAATTTTTCTCCCAAGAAGAAAAAAGTTGAAATTTTTTTTCATTTCTCTTACTGAATTGAATTTCACTCATTTTTTACAGCAATATTTGGACGATTTTTTATAATTGCATAGAATTATTTAAAGGGACGAATTATCATAGAAATTTTGTTTTAACAATTCAATAAGCATTTAAAAAATTATTTATTTATTATTATTTTTTTTTCTCGATTATTTTATTAAAATTTTTAGAATTATTCTGTATGCATTTTAGAAGTTCATTAGTTACTTTAATTCATTTTTATCATTGAGTATATTTTGATATATTAAGCATTAGGAAAAGGGCCTTGTTTGCCGAGTAACTAACACCCTTGTTTCGGCACCACATGTTTAGGGTTTGAGTCCCAACGGTGCCGATGATACTTCTAGTGGTTTAGAATCAACCTTTATCTGTAGGTCCTGGTCGTCTAGTCCTGGTCCTGATTGTCTCCTAGATATAAATGCAGAGCGTTGGGCGTAGGACTTACAATCCTACCACGTAAAAAGAATTTCATGCTTCAGAATCTGGCAGAAGACCTTGGCCCACCATGAGACTGTTGTGCCTTTGAAGAGTATATATAAATTAAACAAATGTAATTTTTTTAATTACGTGGAAATCTGGGTCGATTTGACCATTTTTTCCATATATATATATATATATATACTCAGTCAATGAGATATAAATATATGAGAAAAAATTCATGAGTTGCTAATTACTGATGTACCACATGTATATAATGAACTACGAAAAATAACTAATCATAGATTTTCTGAGGTAAGAAAATAGACTTAACAATAATTCTCTAATTGTAATAAATTTGGGAATATGAGATTGCTTTGTTAAAAAACATCCTTATAAAATTATTCTTCTAATTTGCTAAAGTTAGTTTTCTAATTATTTTCGTTTCTTTAGCGTATTTTTAAGACATTTTTTTAAATATTTTTAACATATTATAATATATATATATATATATTATACGTATATATTTATATATACTCAGTCAAATATGAAAAAAAATATTTATATCTAAAATCCTGGCTATGCATGAAATTATGGTTAAATATGATACTTTCTCTTTTGTATTTCTTACCAAACCATGAAACAGCAGTTCACAACAAAAGAACAAAGAAACTTGAAATACCAGCATCCGTAAAAATAGAAAATCACTTTACTTGTATGAATAAAACATATCTTTCGAAGCATCATGGAATTTTCGGACAGTGTAAAATATAAATGTAATAAAATGGAATAAATATATCGGCCAATATCAAAAGTAACTATATCGGAAGTATATTTTAGCAACTTTTATGCAAATGAAGAATCAATCAATTTTCTTCTTTCTTTAAATTCGTGCTTCCTATGAACAATAAATTTTAACTTAAAATCAACAGAATATTTTCTTAAGTAGCAATTATAAAATTTTGACAATCATTGATGTGTAGCAACTTGATACAAATAAATTTATGTCCAAAGTAAATTCTTCGAAAATTTAAAAAAAAATAAGTTTGAAATTTATTGTACTTATAATTTCCAGAATAATAATTAATGTAAACATGAACAAACAATAACAACAAGGTTTATTCCACATAACATAATTATAAATATGTTATTAATTATAGACTTATACGGTGGTATAAATTACGGCTGTAAGTATGGCTTACGTAAGTGTATACGGCTGTTAAATACAGGGGGGTTATAATTAAAGTCTCACTTTCAAAATGCCCGTAAAAAAAACCACTCTTCACAATGAGTTCAAATTTGAGCTGAAGATACTTGAAGAAGGAGGAAACGGTACAGCATCAAAAGAGTTTCAAAGTGTATTAATAGATGGCGCTGTACGCTGCATGGAGAAAGTGAATTCGGTTGCCAGTGATATTTTGAATCGAAATTACAACATATTTGCATAGTTTGCAACTGTAGTGTTCAATGTACTTGATTGTTTCGGTATTTTGACGGAAAAAATGACTTCCAAGTCAGTTAGTGGATCCACCACAGCAAGGTCATACCAAATTGAATGGGAAAAATAGGTGGAACATTTTCTGGAACTTTTTTGATGCCATATCGTGTCTCCCTTCTTCAAGTATCTTCAATTCAAATTTGAACTCATTGTGACAAGTGGTTCTTTTTTAATACAGCATTTGCACATTTTACAGCATTTTATGGGACTTTTGGGATTTTTTAGGACAGACAAATCACCCGTTATTAATCATTCTTTTAAATGATGTTTAATGATTTTTTCTAACAGTTTTTTAACTTCATCAGACAAAAAAAGTAATAAAAATGTTTTTAATTATTGACTTTAAAAATAAATAAAATAGTTGCAGATTGTAATCAAAAACTAAATTTATAAATGCTTTGAGCTTTAAAGAGTATTATTGTTTTTTTTTCTATTTTATATTGAAGCACGGATAAATACAAAAGCAGCTGATTTAGGTAAAACATTTTCAAATAAAAAAAATTGAAATGTTTTTTTTTTTTTTTAACAGCATAAAATCTTAAAATTCAGTATTTTCAATGAATACGCTTAAATAACTTGTGTAACTACAAAAAAAAAAACCCAAATTTTCCAAAAAAAAAGATATATTTGTCTATACTCAGTTGATTAAACTTATAGAATTACTTGGATTCTTCATTACTTAAATATTTGACAATTTATTCGACTTTTTTAATTAATTCTTCATTTGATTAGTTTTGTATAAAGCATTGTAACTTTTTAACAAATCAGTTAGATTAAAGAAGATATAAAGTAATTTTCTTGTATGTAGTAAATCGATATCATTCAAAATACACTTTTTTTCATCTTCTTTAAATAGCGATATAATTTTTTGACGTCATTAATTTAAAAAGTCGTAGTTTATTTGTTATTTGATATTAAAAAAACGTAGATATTAATTCCTTAATTGTATTCCAAAGACAAAAAAATATTGCAATTAATTGCAACAATTAAATAAAGATGTCTGGTTAATTGCATAAATTGCTTTAATGAAAATGATAAGATGCATTTAATACTTATTAAATATTTTCGTTCTTTTTTTCTTTACATTTTTTTTTTTACTTTCTGTGAAAACCGGTACATAAATAGATAAATTTTTTATATTAACAAGAAAAAAATTTTTTCAAAATAATAAGATGGTTAATTTATTAATGTCATATTAATTTGCCGTCTGGAAGTTCAATTAATTGTTAATTAATTAATAACATTTAATTGAGCAACTAATTTAGAGTAAACTCATGTTTGTGAACATTGCAACACCATGAAGGACTTACGCGAGTGAGCTGAAAATTTCAAGAAATGCAAATTAGCGCATGATATGCAAATGACTATAATTTCACATCCGTAGCGCATGCGTATGCTGTGCAGCGCCCTCTGAACGGCGGATGGATCCGAATAAATAGACGGCTGTAGCGAGGCGTGTATGGTTATTGGTGGTTATCTGCTAGTGGAAAACGTTAGCTCAACCGTTACTTATGCCTCTTCGACGAATGAGAGCGAGATTTGAACAACTTACAGAGTTTGAACGGGGGAGAATCATCGGCCTTCGTGAAGCTGGATTGTCTTATCGTGCAGTAGCCGCTCGTGTGCAGCGTAACAGCAGCACAGTGATGCGTCTTTGGAAGCAGTGGACGGACGAGTGTCGGACAACTCGGAATCCCGAAATGTGACGTCAGCTCGCGATGATAGACACCTGGTCCGCATGGTGCGGACGGACCGTACAGCTTCCTATAGACAATTGGCAGCACAGTGGTCAATAGCTACAGGTGTTTCATTGTGTGCTTCATCAATTCGTAGACGTCTGCTGCAGTGTGGACTGCGCACAAAGACTCCTTTATACAGGATCCCTCTCACGATAAACCATCGCCGCCTACGGCTGCGATGGGCCGCTCAGCATAGAGAATGGTTTTCCTGGGGAACGCCACCTTCCGGAGTGCATTATCGAACGCTACAGTGGACGAACACCCGGAGTTATGGTCTGGGGTTCCATAGCATATCATGGACGATCTCAATTGCTAAGAATTGTGGGCAATATGAACAGCAACCGGTACATCAGTGAAGTTCTACAGCCCCAAGCTGTTCCCTTCCTTCAAAGATTGCCAGGCGCTGTATTTCAACAGGACAATGCCCGCCCTCATATCGCTAGGACTGTTCAATCCTTCTATGCAACGCGGCAGGTACAGCTTCTTCCTTGGCCTGCATATTCCCCGGATATGTCGCCGATTGAACATGTGTGGGATTTCGTTGGTCGGCGTCTCGCTGGTGATCCTCGTCCTATTGCTTCTGTAGACGAACTTTGGGTGCGCATACAAACAATATGGAATGCTCTTCCTCAGGCAGACATTCAAAATTTGTTTGACTCCATGCCACGTCGTGTATCAGCACTTATTGCGGCGCGTGGTGGCTACACAAAATGCTGATTCCGATCTCTTGTTATTGTTTGTTTGCTTTGAACATTTAACCATTTATCTGTACCACTACTACTCAACTGTGTATTAAATTTCATTCAATTATGACGATTCCTTCATGGTGTTGCAATTTTCACAAACATGAGTTTATATTCGATATGCATATGCTGCAGAATGGCTTGGTTTGTCGCTCTGAGGTCATCTTGTGCACACTTTAAGCTAAATAGACTGGGACCTACATATTAAAGGGGATTCCGATACACTCACAAACATCCATGCCACGGCCAGGATTCGCGCCTGAAGCCTGTGGTACCAAAAACCAGAGCGGTAACCAATTAGCCGTCAGACCACCGTATGCTGAAGAAGAACAATAGTCTAAGAGTTTATTTCAAATTAATGGTAAAGTTAATGTTTAAATAATATTCTTGGTACTGAAATTTTCATTGAATATATTTTTCCAAAGAGAATTAAATCAAATCCTTTTTATTTTTATTTTTATTGCTTTTAGTATATTATAAACTAATATAAATAGAATCTTTAAAATTTTTAAAAAATGACTTTGTCGCAATGATTGTAAAATGCTTTAACTGTAACCGTTCTTCCTCCTACGAATTGAAAGAACGTCCCGTGTGGGTTTCAAAAAAATGGTCTGTAATCCTCGAGACTCTCCACCTAGAGGAAGTACAGAGCAATTAGTGCTGCCGCTGACAAACATTTTAGTACAGCGCTATCACACGCTTCTGCTGAGAAAAGTTTATTTTAAAGTCTTCATCCTGAGAGGAAATACATTTTGCACAACCTCCGTATTAATTGGCCTATAGACTCTCACCCAGAAGGAAGCATATTTTGCACATCCTGTGCTTAGCCGAGGCTTAGAAATGGAGTTCTTCCACGAATATAGTATTACCTGAGTTATCATGAGTTAAATATTGCATATCTCTAATTGTGTATATGTGATGTTTATGTGTGTGTAAATAAAGCTGTGAGTCTTCAGACCTGCGTCTCAAGTCTCAACACAACCACACGCAGTTACATTCCAGCTGTACAACTAACAACACTGCAGAACAAAATTCTAATTTTTCCTTATTATAGAATGCAATTTAGGTATATTTTAGTCTTATAAAAAACGCAATTAGTGTTTAGTAGAAATTTATAAACAATGTTTCAATATATTTTATGATCAACATATATAATTTGAAATTGCTTCACATCTAATATTTGCTGTAGTAATTAAATTGAAGAAGATTATCAAGAGTTTCCTATCCGTAAATGTGAAAATAAATTTGTTAAAAATATTTCAATTTAATTTCCAAACTTCCAAAGTATATAAATTAATTAACTGCTAAACATATCTCCGGAGAATTATTAAAGTTTTCAGTAAATGAAAAAAAATATATTTAATTGATTAAAATAATCCGCAATATTTTAATAAATTTATTACCATGCTTCGAGCCATTTAAAAGGAAAGCTAGAGAATGAAAGAGAAAATTTATTTAATCCTCAGTTTAATAAATGAAAATATTTTAAATATAGAAATATTATCTGCATATCTCAAGTTTATATAATCGCTTACATGCATGTTAAATTGTTAGAAAAAATTATTATTATTATATGAATATGATATTTAAAGGCACTTTATATAATATGTGAACCTCATTAATAATTATTTGGAAGGAAATTTTAAAATAACGTGAATTTTTAAGTATATTGCACGAATTAAAATATTGCTTAGGTAGCAATTTTTATATTTATTAATTTTATAAATTTAATTTATCTAATTTATTATGTAAAATGTTGTTACTATATGAAAATTGCCTCATGTATACTAAATAAATAGCAACAAATTAGCAATTTTGCCATTTAAGTGATAATTAAAGTGTAAAATTAAAAAATTAAAGAACTAACTGTAAAATTAAAGAACTACTTTATTTTAGAAATTGAGATTGAAATAATAAATTCATCAATTGATACAATAAAAAATTAAATTTTAATATGTGAACCATAACAATGGTTCGCATTTATTTATAACAAAATTAGTAAGCCGATGCATGTAATTATGTAAATGTTCAAAATTAAGAAAACTTAAATTTTCGTCGATTATCACCCGAACTATTAAGCAGATTTCAATGAAATTAGATACGAGCAAATGTTGACATAATACAAAAAACAACCACACAAAAATGAGGGCCTGAGTGGCCGAGTGGCCAGCGCTCGGTACCACAGGATTCGGGTTCGACTCCCGGTGGTGCCATGGATGTTTGCAGTGGTTCGGAATCCACTTTAAAAAGTAGGTCCCGGTCTAACAGGATCGTAGAGCGTTGCGGGGGCATTGTTACTCCGCGTCCGTGGCATATCTTCAAGTTACACGCGCCCCCTGGGTAATGCAAAGTGAGTACGTCTGTGCAGCACTTACCTTAAGGCATCCAAGACCAAGCTGTCTATTTTTGCCAGCTGCATTAGAAAGAAAAACCACACAAAAATTGTGATTGAAAATTGAACTTAAACAGAAAAACAAAAAACAGTTGAATTATTGTATATTTTTCACTTGTGGAAATGGGAATTCATACTGGAAATCAAGTCGTTTGTGAATTCCTACAGAAATCGCTTTTATTCTTACAGCAGAGCGGTCTCAGGCCCTAAATGAATCTAATATGTAGAAATTTTATTCCCAAGAACATTTCATTATTATATTCATGATGAAATCCTGAAGATCTGTTTTTTGGACAAATCATCGGCTAAGATCCCAATGAATAAAACTTAAAGAAAGGAATGATTAATATTTATCTTTAAATGCATACGATTTT
>BPLQ01000850.1:1077-16529 GCA_021605075.1 Caerostris darwini | reverse complement strand
CTACCGATCATATAATAACGTACAACAAATTGAAATTAATATGCAATCACATTATGATATTACGAAACTTGATAAAAAATTACGTTTTTATTTCATCGTTAAGGTCAGAAGAAAACATTTTAACAAAGTTATAAGAAAATTGCAATAAAAAATGAAAGTTGTTTGTTTATGATTCAATTTCTATACCTTCTTTTGAAATTATTTTGTATAAATTTTACGATATCATATTTACACTTAAATTATCTTTATAGTGATATATTTTATCTTTATACATTTAAATCTGTAAGAACTATAAGATGTATAACTCGAAAGAATGCATGTGTCACAAAAAAATTACATAATTTTGGCAACTAGTGTATTACAAGCATAAACAATTTAAATTTAAAACTACACTATCATTAACAATTTTGAATTCAGTGCTATGGAGCGCTATTAAACATGCTACGTCACGACAAGACATGTCCAATATTTAGACCCACTATCATTCACAAAATTATGAACAATGCAAATTCAGTAAGATGATCCGAAAAATGCATTGCTTATCTCAAAACGAACTGAATCACTTGCATAAAAAATAGTTGTTAAGCACAAATAAATTTAGTATAAAGAGCAAAGCAACAAATAACTGCAAAAATGAAAGAAAAGAGGTTTATAAAAGATAATATTAACGAGGAAAACTACATTCTGATGACCTACCTCGACATTGCTTTCTTTTTTCTTTATCAATTATAGTAGTATTCTTATACAGTTAAAACAAAATTAAGCAGCTTATGAATTGCAGAGGTTTCAACATCCAAATTATCATATTAAGTTTATAACTTTGAGTGTTTTCCTTTTATAAAGTAGATTGTTATACATTCAAACATATTGACAATTAGCGTTTGTGGCTTTTATTTTAATGGAAGTCATGTCTTTAAATAAATTTGATAAAACTGAAATTAATCAAGTTCAAGTTTTTTTTTAGAACTGCAGAATGAACAAAAGCCATTTTAAAAAAAGACTACCAACATCTTGGACCATATTAAGATTAAAAACTCGAAATTTGAATTGGAGAAAAAAAAAAGTACAGGAAGTCGGTCAAAATCGGCCTAGGTATCTAAATTGATCCTCAAACACAGGCAAGTATAAATATGCCTTCGAATGTTAATGAACAAGTCATAAGCTATCAAATAAAACATAACTTGAAAAAAAAATACTTGTTGAAACCCAATTGAAATTGTCTAAATTATAAAGTTACATAACTGAGAATTCGTTCAAGCTCCATCGATAAATGCAGCTGAGAGAAAGTAGCGACAATTGATGTCATGCATCTTTCTCTCTGATATAAGACAAAATCTAAAGTGCAATTCGTGAGGAGAGGTCAGAATTGTCAAGTCTTAATTCCCTCAATTCTAAACGCCAAAAGGTGTCATGGTCATTTTTGTAAATGGAAGCACTAAACCTCGTTTTGAGTAACCAGGAACTAAAATAAATTCAAAGCACTACATTAAAAAACAATGTAAAACTTTTAGAAGGGTCGGTTTTTACATTGTTATCTAAATGGTCATGGGATTTCTAATTCAAATACAAAAAGATATTGAATTTTTCATCAAGATTTGACACCTTTCACATACTGTTGAAACTAGGAGAAAATGCAACTTGTAAAGCCTTATTTGTGGATACCAAATAATCCTGATGCTATATTATGTAATTATATTTGTTTGGATATTTAAAAAAAACAGTAAATGCAAAAAAAAAATTTCAAACCTGAATGATTTAAAACTATTTCAAATGAACAAATAAAATACATGTTAAAACAAAATTGTAATCGTCTAAATTATAAAGTTATATAACTAAAAATTCATTCAAGGCATGTATTCAAGCTTCATCGATGATGCAGATGAGGAAAAGTAGTGATTTGATGAGGAATGTATATTTATCTGTGATATAAGACAACAATCCAAAGTGTAATGTGTGAGTAAAGGTCAAAACAAGCAAGTCTTAATTGTCTCAATTTCAAAAGCCAAAATGTATCATGGTAATTTTTGTAAATGGAAACACTAAACCTCGTTATGTGCACCCAGGAGCTAAAATAAATTCAAAGTACTACATTCAAACAAATTTAAAGCTTTTCGGAAGATCGGTCTTCCACATTGTGATATAAATGGTGATGGAATTTCCAATTCAAATCCAAATGAAGATGGAATTTTTCATCAAAACTTTACACATTTCGTATACTATAAGAGGAATATTGAAAGTCTTCAATGAGGAGATATTGCAATTCATAAAACCTTACTTGTGGATACCAAATACCCCTGATGCTACATTATGTAATTATTTTTGTTTGAATATTTAAATAAACGGAATACAAATTTTTATGTCAATGATGGAACACTTGTAACTTTAAATCCATGTTTCAATGATAAATATTTAATAAACATAAAAAAGGAAATTAATCTAAAATAACAGTATTTAACCTATAAGAGAAACAAAAATGCAAACCTAAAAAAATAGCAAAATGTTTAACAGTTAAAAATATTTGTTATTTACCTATATTATACAAACATGCTTACTATATACTTACATAATAGACATCCAAACAAGAAAATAAAAGTTACAAGGAGTTTCATACTTTCCTCTAAAATTTTTTACTTCAAGACTTTGGAAACTATTCTGTAATGCATAGGGTTATGCAGACATATGACGACTGCTTATTTTTGTCTCTCTAATCAAATGAGAGTTTTGATTTGGAAATGCTAGTAAATAAATTTCTGTGATAAAATAATATCTTGAGTTATGAATTTTAAGCAATTATTAAGATAATTCATCCTTTGATTCAGCTTTTCATAATTCCTCCTTTCCACATATTCGACGCCATGCTGTCATCATGCTTTAATGATGCTACTTAAAAATATAAGGAAAGTCTTTGTCTCCGAAACTTATGGACGATTTTAATCTAGAAATAGTGGAAGTCATATCCATTTCCTGAAAATAAAACAAAAACACTTTTAAGTAAGACGTCACAGACAAACACCCTATTCATAAGCATTCACTTTCCGATGATTGACTTAACATAGAGGAAACTGTAGAAGGATAATTCAAAATTTTAATTGGATGATAAACTATGAAAACAAATATATATGATACATAAAATTGAAAAGTAAATACATGCGCGTATTTTCTCTGAAAAGAAATGGAAGTCATTAATTAAGAAGTTTCCAGCAGATGAAAAACTTAATTCTACTCATCACTGATTATGCATTAGTTTATTATATAAATATTTGGACAAATCTGTGTACGACACTTTATAACCAACACAATAAATTAAATTTAATAAAATATTTGAAATATAAATAAACTACTAATTTATTAAAAGTAAGAAAAAATTTACATCTAAACTAGAAAATTGTGTTATATTTTCCCTCCTCATGAAACAACATTAGTACACACATTATCAAATTGCAATGTACAGTTTTATATGTACTGTTTGGTTTTTTTTAGATTCTCATCATGAATATCCTTGTGTCATGCCATCTGTTGAATTCTGATTATGTCCCCTCATGCAATTCACTTTCAAGTAGTCTCAGTTCAACATCTTCTTTGAATTTGTGTCTTTAATCTTGTAATCATAAAATCAATTAAATTTTGCCGTGAAAATCCATACACTCCTTCATTTAAAGTCATTTCTTTAGTGGCTTTGTGTATAGTGGGTTTACTCATGGCTTTATTAGTAGCTTCACATGGTGGCTTTACTTATGACTTTATGTCTTGCACGTGCAAAGATTTTCTTCAAGGCCATCTAAAAGATCATGTGGTAGAGACAATCTGAGTGGTTTTTAATTAAAAGAAAAGTTGTTAACATTGGAGATCCCCCACTTGCTATTAGGTCTTCAGAAATATGACTGATTAGAAATCCTTTTACATTTTATTATCTTCCAGTCTTGCAGTGATTTAAAATGACATTTTTATTTACATGTGGGTTTTTTATTTTTTTTAATGGTAACATTTTTTGTTTGACCCTGTGTCCTGGGCGACTGATCTAATTTTTATACTCCTCAATCGAGAAATAATAAAATATTTTCTCCAAACTTCATTATTATTATTTTGTTAAATTTAATTTGAACGTAGGATAGTAGGAACATAGGAAGATATTTTCAGGCTGAAATGTGAGCTGACCTGAAAAAACAATTTAGAATGTCTGCAAATATCAAAATAAAGAGTATTAGGAATTATCAAAATAAGCATTTTTGTTATACATTATGTGTGTGTATGTACTAAAATGCCACGTGTAAGAGCTGGGGATGAAAGAGCAGCAGACAGCAGATGTTCGGATGAGTAACCACTGAAATGATGCATGAAATTCTCTCACATATTGATCGAAATTCTATGCATTTGTTCTGAATGCGTACAGATTTTAACACTCCCAAAAATTCGAATTGTAGTTACTAAAAAGTGTCCCCTTGTAAATCTATTTGTTGGGACGAATGGCAGTTACTAAAATGTACTTCTTTAAGGGAAAATCAATCTGTAGTGCAGCTTGTTGCAGATATCAATCTTCTAACTATGCATTTGGAGGATTTTTTACTTTAAAAATCTACATTCTTTGTTGATAAAATTAATACATTCCTTCATCATATAAAATCTCACATATGAACGTGTCACATCAATATCATGCAAAATATTTGTGTTGTTGATGAAACAATTGGATCAATTGCATGAAATTATTGTTTTTTATTAATTCGGATATTTTATAACATCACATATCCAAATGCTAGCACTGAAAAATTCCACTTTCGCAGTTGGTGCAAACGTTCTGACATTTACCAATCCAGTATTTACTTGACTGGACAACGTTACCTGTGTAGCTTCAGTGCTAATAATTATTTTTAGTTTGCAATCTCATACACCGTTTGTATGTATCTGAGTTTTGTGTTTATAAAGGGACGCATGCAGTTACAAATTCTTTTGGCACCAGAAGCCTTTCCCAGATATCCGAAAATTAGGATGTTAAGCACAATTTCTAACCTGTACGGGTTAAAATTGCTCTTAAACTAATAATTTCTGGACATACATTCAATGACAAAAAATATGCTTATTTTGATCCACCCTTTAAAATTTTGGAATATACAGACAAAACAATTTTTATTTATATGTGTTTCATAATTTTCAAAATTTCCTAGTAAAAAATTATGTTTAGTGTTTCTGTTTTTAGTTCATTTAAATATGACGAAAATTGTTTATTGTTACAAACACTTTTACGCAGAAAGGATGATTAAAAATTTACAGCACATTTTATTACATTATTTGTTTTACTTTTTGTAATTTTAACATATACTTAAGAATTAAAATGTGCTTGAATATTATTTCTATTATGAAGAAAATTCTATCAATAGCTTTTAAATAACAAATAAAATTAAGGAAATTACATTTAACAACCTTAATAAAATGTGTTTCACCCAACAATAATATCTGATGTCTCACTCTTTATGTATGATATACGTATACCGTTATTCCATTGTTTACCTATATTATATATATAAAGTTATTCCAATGTTTAGGTATATTATATATATATAACGTTATTCTGAACGCATTTGTTATTTATGTTATATATATATATAATAATTACGTATACATGCTGCAAAATTAAAATTAATGAAATAATAATACAAAATAATACAATAATAATAAAATTAATTAATAATAGTTAAAAATAAGTATTATATTAAAAAATAAAATAATAATAATATTAATAATAAAATAATTAACAATTAATAAGTAATATAAATAATTAATACAAAATTAATGAGATTAAACTTAACAACTATAATAAAACGTGTACCGTCCAACAATAATATATGTTGTTTCATAGTTTATATATGTTTACATATATATATATATATATATATACATGTATATATATACCATTATTATATTGTTTACGTATGTTATGTATATAACTTTATTCCATTGTTTTCGTATACATACAGACAAAGCACCCGAATTGTAGCATCATCTTTGTACAGCTTTTCATACATGCAATAAACGATTTTACTGTATCGCTTAGATTGAGGTGCGGTGGAGATCTTATTTCAAAGGGAAGCCGAATTGATTACAGATTAGTAGAATACATTTCACTTGCAACAGACGCAAAGAAGAACAAGATATTCGAAATCATATCATTTGAATAACAAGCGTTTCGTCTGTGGAATGTTTCTAAATTTCGGATGTTTCTAATTCTGGAAATGATTCTAAATTCTGGAATCCTGAATTCTTTACGGATTTGGTATCTTTCAACAAAACAATTATATCGATGAAAATTTGTAAATGTGTACAAGAACTTTAAACTAAAAATGCTTAGAGTAAGTTAACTTATTGATTAGTTTATGAAATACCTTAAAATAAAAATGCAAGATGGGTAAGATAAAAAAGAAAATTACATCTAGTGAAATTTAGTAATGCATCTACAGCAATTTACTTGTTTTGGTATATATTATGGACCCATATAATTTTCTTATCTTAAACATTTAGTCTGAAATTTGTCTTTAAAATGAATATATATATATATAATTCAATGTATTAGTGAGATTTTGTTTATTTTATACTGGTAATGCAATAACATAGAGTACATTTAAAAATAATACATACACAAACATTATTATTCCGATATATATATGAGCCATAATAATGGATTAGCAGCTAGAAATTATTCAGATCATAGTGTTTATTTTTTTATTTTCACAAAAATAAAGAGTTTGTTTTATTGAATTATTTTTACAAAAAAAATAGCTTTGGGAATTTTATTGCTTTTGAAGGAGATATTGTAGTATTTTATGCTACATGGTTTTCTAAACAATACTACTAAGTGTAATTAAAATTATTATCACTGCTGACATTTTGAGTTCTTTGTTGCATTCTTCAGGGATATTATAGTCAAATGTTCTTCAAAAATGCTTTCATGTTTTTTTAGAAAAAGTTAATTTTATATAAACATGATTGTTACAGTTTGTTTTTTATATATTTAAATATTCAAATAAATTTTATGTGTAATTTTCATTTGGCTGATTTGCCACTGAAACGGCAGGCATATCAGAATCATCAATACTATTTAAAATGCAAAACAATGGTTATCCTGTATATTTCACTCATATTGTGTAACTGCAATTCAGGACGAACATCATTAAGGGTGATATATAGATCCTGCACTATCTTCCCTAGATTCGAGTATGATTAAAACGTTTTCCGGTACAAAGTTTTAATGTGCATATACATGACACTGACATAATCTTTAGTTTAACTTCTTTTATTGAATTTCGAACTGAGTAGTTTCAATTCTAAAATTCAAAGCACTATATACAGGCAGATCCAACAACAAAAAAAGAACACATAAGTTTCAAGTTTTTTTTAAGATCATTCGGATTAGTTCTATTGGTTTAGTGCCCGAGCATGAAGAAGGTTTTAAGAACGATTCCTACTTAATATATTAAAAAGTCAGAAGTCATAAACGACGTCTCTCAATCAGCATTAAATACTGATGTGTTTAAATTTTCTGGTTAAAAAACCTGAAAAAAAAATAAATAAACTACAATTATGACATCAACGAAAATAAAATTCATGCTCTTCGATTTTGAAATTTCGCACTTTAGGAAGAGAAAAATTTGAAATTATATTATCCAAAATATATATTAAGGTCAGAGGGGTCCGAATTGTATTTCAATTCTCACCTATGAAATCAGTTGTGATAAGAACTTGTTGCATTTATTATTAACCTTTGTTTTCCTTATTTAACACAGAATTTCTATAAATCATTCATTCAGTGCAAGAATTTTCTGATGAATTGCATACAATTCTAGATTTTTAGATTTTAATGATAATTTTAATTTTTTAGATTTTAATGTTACATTCCTATGTTGAAGATTAAGAGTTGGATTTCAAAAATGAGCTTTTTTAAAATCCTACAAGAAAAGTTGAACCAAAAGTTCCTGTGTTTATGAGATGGGCATGATAAACTTGTAACCATAAATGAATCTAATAATTCTCAGTTGTAATCTCTGGGTTTGTTCGCTAAAAACTGTAGTTGCAAAATCTGTATGCAGTACAGCATTTCTTCCATCCTCCTGTTTTGAACTGTTAACATAGAACCATTTAAAAACGTAGAACTATAGAAAATTAAAAAAAAAAAATATTTTCTAAAATATATAATAATGTCAGAGGGGTCTTAATAGCATTCCAATTATTCAATTTGTGAAATTTTCAATTCCCACTTATGAAATCCTTTGTTATAAGATCTTGCTGCATTTGTTATTAACTCTTGTTTTCCTTACTCAATGCAGAATTTCTATAAAATATCCTTTCAAGAACAAGAATATTCTTACCAATTGCTTAAAATTAAAAGAAAATTTTTTTTCCGGATTTTAGTGTTACATTCCCCTGTTAAAGGTCAAGAGTTGTATTTCCAAAATGAATTAACTCAAAATCTTACACGAAAAGTTGAAAAGTTGTACCAAAAATTTGCTGTGTCTATGAGATAGCCATGGTAAATTTGTAAGCATAAATGAATCACATTCAACTTGAGAATGATAAAAAGAAGGTTAACACTTCTAAGTTGTCGTATCTGGTCTCTGGGTTTGTTCGCTGTATGCTACAGTTGCAAAATGTTTGTGTAGTACAACATTTCTTCCTTCTTCCTGTTTCGAACTGCTAACATTGAACCATTTACATGTTTGCCTTTCCGGTAGCGGAATGTTTTCATGTCAAAGTATAAGCGTTAGAAATGATACATTAGATTTTCATAAAAATTTCACAATAAAATAAAGAAACATAATGTTAAAATCCATTCGTAAGTGTATAGGATTAAAATCTCAAAAAAATATGTTCCATTTCACTGAGATTAATGCTATCGTATATTGCTTTAACCTGAAAAAAATTTCAAACAAGATCCTTACTCTGTAAATTGAAAAGTTACAGAAAATAATCGCTCCCACTCAAGCAGTGGCAAATATTTCTATTTCTATTTATTTGCCAAGTCTTGAAAAATAAAAAAAAATAAAAGAAACCGAGTTCAAACCAAAAAGAGTAACTAAATAAATAAAAGAAAGATGCACACGTGTCGTCTCCAATTTCTGGTTCTTTGATAGCTGTTCGGAATGCAATTCCACATCGCAGAAACTCTAAAAAAAGGATCCTCGAAATATCTTATCTGATATTGGTGGGACACTAAAGATAGATTTTTTTGAAGAAGGTGACGGTGTTTTCGAAAGTTTTTCTTTGATTCGCCTGGAAGGGTTATGTGTACAAAATATGTCCTGAGATAGATTCCCTCGTTTTTGCTTTTGCTTCTTAGTTTACATATAGAGAGTTCTAGAAATCGTTTTGTAAAGTTTCAAGAAAAAAAAAAACTGCATAACTTTTGCTACTTATTTTCTAATACACTTTTATTATTTTTTTTCCCAAGAAATATTATTAGCTTACACTTATTTTAGATTTATTTCTTTTATATAAGGCCTATATATTAATTTTTAACGTTTTTATTTCTGAATATTTCTTTTAAATCTATTTTTTCTATTGTATAATTTTTGAAAATAACTAATTTCGAACAGCAATATCTAAAAATTTAAAACTGCAATGTTTAGAAATTAAATTTGCAATATTTTTTTTTTATTATTCGAATATTCGAAGTGTTTTTGCCTGATGTACGATTAGGCAGAAACACTTTGATTAACTGAGTTTCTAATTTTGAGCGTTATTGTAAAAAGTTTATGGTCCTTTTATTTTATTTTTACCAGAAATATTTACGTCTTTTCTTTAACCTTTTATTTCAATGGCAAACAGCGCATGCTTGCTTGGAAATAGAAATTGCAAAAAGGTTACCATCTCTTAACTTTCTCATCATTGAAGTGGGAAATGTGAAATGGTCTTATAACACCAGCGACTAGTTATTTCTTGCCAATTCAAGACCATGTCGTTCAATTAGCGGAACAGCAAGAAAATAAAGCTAACATTATTGTGAATATGAATAAAAAATCGCTAGCAAACAAGTGGTGATGATTAAATGATATCAGTCAGAAGAAATTGAACAACCCTAAAGACTAAGTTCAATTAAAATAAACTATTGAATATATTAAACAACGATGGAGACTACAACTGCAATTGTCATTGTGAATATTCTACAAACATTTCACCAAAAACACGTTTATCATCTTATAAAAAAAAGGTTAAAAATCAAGGATTTCTTGAAATGTGCAACTTCATTCATTTGCCTGAAAGAGTTTTAAGTGTACACATAAATACTGTAAGCACATGTAGTACTGTAAAAATTAGCAAATCGTGTGTAAAGTTTTCATGTCCTTATTTAGTATTAAATAGCAATCTACGTAAATATGGTTTATCAGCGTTTTTTGCTTATCCGAAGCAAGTTTGGTAAATTAAAAATAAATAAATGAAAAATAATAAAAATGGGATATCCTCAATAACTTTTGTTATTGTTATCCGGTCTTTGCATAAGTGGTTTCGTTGAAAATAGTAAAAAGAGAACCAACTTATTAAACAATATTGTTTATTAACAAAATTAATTAACATGGTTAATTACGTATTAACTCCAATTTTTCCGTTGCGGAGCTCAATGGATTCAGCGTGTAAACTATACCTACCAATTCATGTGATATAATTGCCATAACTAAGTTTAAAAAATGCGCAGTATATGCTACCGTATTCTTGTTATGATGTCTAAAAGAAATTCTGGAGTTTATTTTATGATGTGGAAAAAACTAAATTTTAGTAGATGAATGATAATTAGAAATGATATAAATTGGAATGTTTAGATATTATCATGATTTCTTTTTACATATTGCACGAAATGAATTTAATTTGCAGTAATATGATAAAAATTGTAGGTAAATTCCAAAAACTTAGCATTATATTTTTAAAGGTATAATGCATCCAGATACAAAGACTAAGTCTTTTTAGGAGTTAATCTATTCAAATACAATGTATTCATTTGTGTACAATGCCAAAAATACAAATGTACAATTGTATAAAAAAATACATTGTATGCAAAGGAATACAATGTCCAAATACATAATGTATCTATTAAAATATAATGTGTTCCTTTGTATACAATGTCCAAAATATTATGTATCTATTAAAATATAATGTATGCCTATGAATGATGCCTAAAAAGTTTTAACAAACCTACAAATATTTAAAAAATATATAAATTTTAAAATTTCTGAGAAGATAAAACGGAATTTTAATGAGATGAAATAGTTTAAAAGCATTTAATATTTATGTGAACTGCATTTCGTAAATGAAAGATGGAAGAGTATTGTAAAAAAATATAAATTAATGAAGGATTTAGGTTTCCTGAAGTTTAAATAAGATAATTTCGCAGATTACTTAACTTAAGTGGTTCTCGTTCAGAACAAAATATTTATAATGGATTTATAATATGCTGTTGTCTTGAATAATTATCATCCTTGAACTAGTGATGTCCGTCGCTTTCATGTCTGATTGGTATTTGAAATTAGATAAAGCACTCAGGGAAAGCTCATTTATTTCTGATAAAGACATGGAACTTCATTAACATAGAGCTATCCAGAATTAATTTAATTTCAAGAGAGTGAATAACATTGTAAATGTATTAAGTCTTTTTAGAAGACAAACGAAGGTTGATGTTATTTACAATATTTTCTTAAATAAACATACAGGAATTATGGAAAATTATCATACATTTCAAAAGTATGGAAATTAAACAATCTTGCCAAATTTAAAAAAAATAGATAAATAAACACATTGACTTATTATTATCGATGTAATATTAGGAAAAATTGTTTTTTAAATTTTTGAGTAATTTCAAACATATATTAATTATAAAAATCGAAAATTATGTATGTGTATATAAATGTATTCTTCATTATTAAGTTGTGGCCTTATTAAACAGTTTCTTGTAAAGGTTTATATTGGAACCCGAATCCCAACTCTAAACCCGATGAAATGAAATCTGTATTTGTCCCTTTAAACAACTATTTATCCTTGTTTTTTTATTCTATCTCTATTATTTGACTCACTTAATATATTTCATAGATAATCTGTAAATCTAGAATATTATTAATTGTTACTAAATCTTCTCACTTATTGACTATACTTCATACCACCAACAGGTTTCCCAAATACTGAGCTTAGATTTAACATAAAAATCCAACTCAGTTCTTGAAAAAAATATATTTATCGGATATATGATAAAAAGTGTTCAAAATAAAATATAGACGTTTAATTTTTATTTCTAAACTAACAATCTTTGTAAATTCCTGCAATGAATCCTTATTTTCTTTTTCACCTCTATAACCATCCATAAATATAAAAGCTAGAAAGGGTAAAATTTGTCATTTGTTAGGGTGAAAGAAATTGATGAATCTACCTAGATTACTTGACTCATGTAATATAATCCATCGATAATCTAAAAATCTAGAAGGTTAGTAATTGCTATCAAATCTCCTCAATTATTAAAATATTAACTATAATGTATTCCGCCAACAAGTCTCCCAAATATGGTGTTTAGCTTTAAAATTAAAAAAAAAAATCAGTTTTTTTGTTTAAATATTTTTTTTATATATATAAATTTAATTTTAATTTTTAAACAAACAATTTTCGTAAATTCCTCAAATGATTTATCCTTATTTTAATTTTCACCTCGATTATTTGACTCACATAACATAAACCATCCATAACGTGAAAAGCTAGAAGGTGATAAATTTGTCATCTGTCAGGGTGTATAGAGAAAAAGAAATCGATGAATCCAAGTCGCGGACTTGTCATTTCAAACTAATAGAGCAGAAAATTGAACTCGCCAGCAACTGGAAAATTTCGATGCATTCTCTATTTCTGCCACTGCACTCAAAAAGTAAGTTACCCATTCAAGCCCTATTCTCGGGGGTGTTATGAGACATTTCTCTGCCCAATGTCCGTCGTTAACGGGCACATTGTTAACTGAACACGAAATAAAGCATTTCATTTTATGTTTCGTCAGACAATTTTACAAACATAACGGCATACACAAAGAAGGTTGATGTCTGGTGTAATGCTCAAAAGAATGTCATCAAGCAACGATAAAAGGAGACTACTTACTGTATTATTGGTTCTAAAATTGTGGAAGGAAGATAATGAAGCACTAAGACATGCGGTTTTATTCTTGTTAAAAATGAAAATGCTGCGCTGGGCTTCTACTTTAGTATAGCTCAAATAAATTGCATCTGTCAGTAAAAGAGCTATCTAATAAAATACCAATCAAACGCTAAACTTTAATACGATATCCTCTGTTCTTCATATTTTTTAATCAAAGTTTTGATGCAAATTTTTTAACATTCTATTGAAAATTAAAATATAAAAATTTATATTAAAAACTCAAAGTATAATTACTTTTTAAATAAAAAAAATATTAATTTATATATATTTTTTTTAAATAATAACAATTCCATGTTTTCTGGCATTCTAGTATTTACATGATTTATTAAATGAACAATTATGGGTTTTCTTAAATTGTAATTTCTAACAATATTAATTATTTAAGACATTTAGTGAAAGTTTAGAAATTCAAAATATTCAAATTAATATTCTCTTTTGATGAATATATTTTTAAGTTAATATTATATTATGTGAGTTGTATTATGACTTCCTTGAGGTGTATTCATGTAAATTATATGGAAGCATAATATGTTCAGCATTTCCTGCTCAAAAGAAAGCAAAATACCTCCCCAGTACAGAGTGCAATTTGGACAGAGAGTATAATTTTCATGGATACAAATCTTCAAGGGTTTAAACTTTTTCTTTTTTTTTTTCTTTTTCCTTTTCTTATACTTTATTTTTTAACCAGATCTGAAAATATCTTGTTAGTTTGTTTATTAAAATTTTTCGTGTTTTCACAGATGTATTTATATTTAAAAAAGCACAAAATATATTAAAGAATTAAATCCAAAAAAAAAATTGCTGACATAGACGGAATGTACATGTAAACAATTCAAAATACATGAAAAAAATATACATAATTTATAAAAAAAAAAGTGATACATATTGCGAAATACTTATTTCCCCCACATTAATATGTGTGCGACATAATAATTTGCTTAGAATTACAAATTTCATTTCAGAAGAACAGCGAAAAAAGATACTTTAAAAACAAAATCAAAAATAAAAACCTTACTTTTTTTCTTAAGATTGTTATAAAAATACCATTTAAAGTTACTTGAAAAATTATTTAAAAAAAAATTTTTAAAAAATGAAAGAGTCAGGTAAAAGAAAGAGTGAATCATTAATAAGAAACTTTTTAAGAATGTTTTTGAAAGCAACAATTTAATACATTTCCACTTCAGCAAATTCCTTCGCAGTTTTCTATTTACGTTATCTAAATATGTCGAGAAGCAAAAGATGAATTTTTTTTTTTAGAAAACGGCATACTTCATTAAATATTTGTGGAATTTTGAAGACACATAAGAAATAAAACTTCTGAAAATATTTTGCTATTTGAATTGGTAATGGAATTATTCCACTTGCTTATGAATTCTTATCTCATTTTTTGTGAATTAAGTAAACAATTTATTTTTTGAAGATGCTTTTTTTTTCAAAATGATATAAGGTAGCATTAAAATAATGTCTGCAACATTCGAAACTATTACTTCTTATTGTTGCAAATGTAATCAACAAGTTAAATTCTTCAAGAAAAACATCTTATATAAAAATATTCTAAACACCACCAATTTTTTTTGCCATTTAATAAAACTAATTAATATACTATTTTTTATTTATAAAAATTAAAGATTCTGGTTTTTATTTAGTTTTAAAGTGTTATTTATTGAAACTCACGACTGACATGGCTAAAATATATGCCTTAATATATTAAATAAGTTGTTAATACTTATGTTAAAAATAACATTTTTATGTATATTTACATCATATATATTAATATACAATTATTGATAATTCTCTTATTACAATATAATTTATTTTAATCTAAATTAAAATAAATTAAATCATACTTTCATAAAAATAGTGTGCGCAAAAAATATGTGATTGGAATTGTATTTAAACATATTTCCCAATTACAAAAGTTACTCTTGATTACCATTCAAGATTGGTATCCATATTTTTTTAATAATTGAATGGTTCAAAACGTTTTCCATTTAAAAATATAAACTCAAATTGTGTGGTACGACAAATATATTATCTGAACAGCTCATGGTTTCCTTCTACATCAAACATGTTACTGGACTTCATATTATATTCATGTGTTTTCAAGGTATAAGTAGATATGTTTAGAACTTCAATCGTATTTAATTAAAGATAAACTATTTATTAAAAAATGAGATATTTAAATAATTAAAAACTTTTTTATCATAATATTTTCCCTTAAGTTCGGATACTGCACCAAGCTATTGCTATGTTTATGTAGAAATTCTAATATATATATATATATATATATATAT
>BPLQ01000849.1:0-19675 GCA_021605075.1 Caerostris darwini | reverse complement strand
TATTTAAATTCAATTTACAAATATTTTGAAATTTTTTTTCTCTTGTTTAATACAAAAATATGTAAAGAAAAATTAAAAAGTTCAATTTACAAGAGTAAAGGTTTGACAAATTCAACTCGTGGCTGATTGGCAACGTGCGCCGCTGGTGAGCATTAGGGCGGAGGTTTAATTGTTGTAGTAGACATTGTTGTAGATACTGTTTCGAAAAAAAGATGAGGTTCGATGGTGTTTGTAATGTTCAGCATCTTGCTTCACTAGTAGAATCACCTAATAGGAGTCTTCAGGGTTTTCTCGCATATGATACGAAAATGCCTTTCATGAGACAGCCCGGGTTACACTTGGTTCTAAGATGTTGCTATCCATGTGGTTGCTATCCATGTAACATTACCATGTGGGGTGGTGAAAAAAAAAGAAGGATTCGAAAAATTGTGCAAACATTTGGGACATGCTAGCAAAATATCTCTTTCAAACGAAATTTTTTTTTAATCTGGTCGTATACAAAAATATACACAAAGTGAATTTTTATTTTGGCCAAACTGGGAAATGGAGAATATTATTCAAAAATTGTAAAACTTCATGAGATATTCGAAAAATAAATTATTTTCTATATAATAAAATGCCCTTTTTTACACACAAGAATTCAACAAGAATTTTAAGGGACAAAGGGTATTAAATTAAAATAAACTTAAAATAAATTCATTAAACATTCTTTTGTTGTATAAATATTTTACATAAAGTTCTTTAGATTTTGTAGTTAACAATACAATTTTCTGGGAAACAACCTTAAAAATATACTTCATAAGTAATCAACTTTTAACTAAAAACCTTATGAAAGGTCACACAAAGGCAAATACATCATTCTAGACTAGCATGAAAAAATCGTACTGTTGACTTCTAATTTCAAATGCTATGTCATCTTGATTGAAGATATATCCACACACGAAACACTTGCTTTTTCACACTGCAAAAAGGAAGCAGAAAGATTGATTCGATTGTCCCGGGCAGGCTTAAGGGGAAAAAAATGAATTGCCGGTAAAAGGTAACGTTGAGTGTTCTATTCCGACACTGCCAGTTTAAATGTATTTCGTACCATTCCTTGATATTCAGAACAGTTACGGTTTCAGTAATTATTCTCAATTACCGAGGGAACGTGGATTACCTACAAATTAGGAACGAAAGTGCGATAAAAATGTATATTTAATTTTGCATCTATTGTTAGGTAACCGTTTTGACAAATTTTCCAAAGAATGGGAAACCGGCCACATGTGGTTTCAGAATGGTTGGAATTAAAAAGGCGGATGCAGTAACTCAGTTAAGTGTTTTATGTTTTTTCGTCAGATGTCACTGAAGCAGAACATTTGCGTTTTACATTCTGTTTTATACATTGTTTAGGTTTTTTAATGTTTTATTTTGCCTACTTGGCTTACAATTAGCATTCATTTTGTGGAATAAGACTCTAAATCGATTACATGGTTAGTTAATTCATTGCAAGTTATTCTTATTCTTTGTATAGTAGTCAGACTCTCTGTGCTTTAAAAAATAATTTCTTGAACAGATAAATTGGTCACATATTAATAGATTACTTGATTTTTCAAGAACATAAAAAGAATATCCTTTAAAAGGATAATATTTAAGGTTTTCGGTTGTCAAATTAGCCTCCATAATAGAAAATACATCAATATCCTTCTCACACAGAGTCAGCAAAAGTTCTGCACGCTTGGATTGAGACAGTCCACCGGTATTCCACTGTAGCACACGAAGAGGGGAGGGAGACATAATGCCAAGTTGTAGATCTTTTAGCCACTGAAAAGTGTTACCAGGTGTACCACGGGGAGGTAGATCTACTGAATACTGTGGGAAAAGATCATCAGAGTACCAGGATGTTTTTCACTCTGGAATCAAGTCAAACAAGACCTGATCAGAAATTTAAAGACTCAGATGGGCTTTCTGCAGGGAGTCCTTCAGCTAAAAAATTCACTTGGTTTAAATCACGAACCAGAATTACTCATTCCACCCCAAAATCCAGTGCATTTGAAATCTTTCTGCATTAATCTTGATTTGGGCCAAAAGATTACAAAAATAATACAGACACTTCTATTTTGAGAGCCTTTGCTCTAGAAATGTTAAACATTCTTTACCCTGATCCAGAGTTGCTCAGAATCATTACCGATGGATCCCTCCTGTCTGATAGCCCTAACGCCGGTGGCGGAAAATTCAGAAATCTTTTCTTTCTACGTCCCTGCTGGACGAGGTACTGCGTTTGATGGTGAAATTGCTGCGATTCGCACAGCTCTGTCCCAGCTGCAGTGCCATCTGGAAAAATTCACAAGAGCTGTTATCCTCTGTGATTCTAGAGCTGCTCTGTTAGCTATTGTTTCTAACAATAATCATAAAACCCAAGACATATTGGATTGCCGTTATCATCTTGAAAACCTGGCATCACTTGAAAAAACTATAGTCCTCCAGTGGGTTCCTGCCCACTGTGGGGTTCCAGGCAATGAGAAAGCCGATTTCCTGGCTAAAAGGGGGCTTTAATCACACAAAAAATATCTCGTCCTATATCCTTCCACTCTATCAAAAATCTCATCAAAAGATAAATTAAAGTCCGCGCTCAAGAAGACCTCTATAACCGTGTTTCCCAAAAGTCCTTGAAGAATGCCATCCCAAATCTATGTAATGTTCCAAGGCGTAGAGCAGTCGCTCATGTCCGACTAGCCACTGGACATGACTGTCTGCGTAAACATCTTTACAGACTCAAAATTGTTCCTTCCCGATATGCAATCTGCGCAGCTCTGGAGAGGCTATGGACTCCACACATCTACTGCACTGTCCTGCTCTGAGGAAGACATTTCTCGCCGAGCGATATTAAGAGGCTTGAGCTATGTTAGATTAATGAACTCTTTTGCAGCATGTTTTGTTGTTTTCTCTGTTCTTTTTTTATTTTTCGTTGTTCTGTAACTGTTCATAATCTGCCATTGGAAATAAAAAAAATTAATAGATTACTAATTTTTTTTTTTTTTTTTTTTCAATTTCGTTAAAAATTTTTTTTGCATAAATTGAATTGATTTTTAAACAAAGATTTTAATATATATTATTAAAAAGTTTTAAATGAAAAGAAGTTGCCAATTGACTGGTTAGAATTTCCTGACTTGTTAATTTGATTACAAAATTGTTAAGTTCAAAAGAAATATCTAATAGAATAATAATTATATGTTAAACATTTTAATTAATCTTTTTAATGAAACTGTTGAAAATAAATTGTAGATCATATGTTTATATGCATTATTTGTTCAAATAATTGCTGAAATTCAAATTTCAAATTACTTCAAATTTTAAAATATAATCATAGTATTAGTATTTCTAAAGATAATCAATTTCAATACATATGATCCACAATAAATATATTAAGATTCCATTAAATATATTTTTGAAAGAAAATTTGAATATTTAAAAGAAATGGTTTTTCATAAAAAGTTAAAATAAAAAAAATGCATATTTAGTGTATATAATTTGAAAATTCTAGATAAAAACTAATTATTCTCAAAATCTTATAAAACAGTAGGAATCGAAAGCTTCATATTTATTATATGAAGTTTACAATGAATATTCAACGATAATAAGTTGTGAGATAAACATTTTGCACATATTTAAGAATCAACAGATAGCAGAACATGTAAAGTATGATTAGAAGATAACAGAACTATTATTACATATAAAAAATATGTACAGTATGATTAGAACATATCAGAACTATTAATACAGATCACAGAACATGCTGAGTAGATCTAAGAACGCGTAGAGTATGATTAAAAGATATCAGAACTACTACTAATACAGATATTTATATAGATCTTCTCAACAAGATAATAATACAGATAATCAGAACTAATAATACAGATCTACTGAAAAAGATAATAATACAGATAACAAAACATGTAGAGTATGATTAGAAGATATCAGAACTCTTAATACAGATATCAGAATTAATAATACAGATCTACTCAACAAGATAATAATACAGATAACAGAACACGTTGAGTAGATTTAAGAACGTGTAGAGTATAATTTAAAATTAAAAAAGCCACAACCAAATTATTTTTAATGATAAAGACCTCATATTTATTAACATTCTTTTTCCTAACCGAAAAAAAAACTTCATTATTTAATATCGTTCATATTTTTGCATTAATTTCTTTGTGTGCTATTGTTAGGTTTTATAAGATATCATTCAGGGAAAAAACTTTTAGAATCTTTAAACGTTCCATTTTCTAAACGAATGATAAAACAACTGGATAATATGAGAAAGAATAAATTCAAAAAAAATATGCATGTATTTCTAAACGTCCAAAATCGAATCCATATCTACTGAAAACAATGAGCAATCATTAGTTTTGATAAATGCATATAAAGTGAATGATTGAAAAGCACAAAGCGGAAAGAATTATGACGTAATTTAGCCGGGACATTGAGATATTTGCGGGGACAAAAATAAACGACAAAAAAGTAAACCAATAAACAGTTTGCTAAATGAGATTCCAGTTTATTTATCGGAAAAATCAGTTTGGTGTAAGTTGGGTTATTTAGAAATATGGATTTTATTGAAGATAGCTGTACTGATATCGAAGATTGAATCGAATAAAATACGAAAAATATTATTGTTGTTACACATAAACTATAATATCTAAATAATGCCTGATATAATTACTTTTATGCCCAACTATTTATCGCTTTAATGCAGAATTTAAATGAATGAACACATTGAAATACAACATTGATTTTTATAAAATAAGCTGAAATATCTTTATCTTTGATAGACAAGTTACAGAGCATGAATAAATTCTTACCCTTATACTAGATTATGTAGATATATATTTCTTTCAAATGAAATAAAATTTTTATATTTCTTTTGAAATTAATTATTTTAATATCTTAATAATTTTAATACTATGTTTACCTTAATAATTTTAATACTATGTTTATATATACTAATAATAAACATAATAAAAAGAAAGTTTTATATTTGATAAAAAATCATTATTATGTATTTTTCGAATGAAAAAAAAATTAATTATTCAAATTCAAAAATCAGTTTTTCGTGAATTAATATATTTTGTTGTTTAGTTTTAATTTCCTGTTAAATATGAAAATAAAAAAATAACAAAATAAAGTTGCATTAATATTCTACTAATTAAAAATTTATCTCTAAAGAAATTAAAGAATTTTTTTATGTGTTTTTTCCCAGTTCAAATGAAAACTGCTTCCCGGCTTAATGTTAACCTGCACAAAAAAAAAAAACCCTTGAAAGACGACACAAATTCGACTCCCATTGCTCCAATAACTTTCGAAAATGAAAACCTCGAGGACAACTGTACCAGTGATTGTGGGTGTCTCACACAAATATTCGAACATCAAGAAGTACTTTCCGGTTTCTTCCATAAGATACGCAAATTTGGATCATTTACTCCTGAAAGTATCCCAGGAAAATCATGCCATCATATTTTTTCCAGTCTGTAGATAGTGCGTTTTATACATAAAAGAAACACAAAGTACATGATAATTTTATAACTTATTTCTTATTGTATAATTGAAAATTATAACTCATTTGCAAATGTAGTAGATGCCTGTTTATTCGTTTGTGCAGCTAGATCTGGGTGTGGTCTGGTTGAAGAACACACCGATTTATTTAAGCACGTATACACGACACACGTACAATAATTAATGCGCAACATATAACTCATCTAATCTAATTAGAGATCAATCGAATGGTTCAACTTCTAAGCTAAAAATAAAGTTACTCAGGTACACACTGGATAGCGAAATATACTTCCTCTCAAGACGAGAGTTTGTAGGCCAATAAATACACAGGATTGTGCTAAATATTATTTCTCTCGGGATGAGAGAATGCGAAGTAAATGTTTCTCAACACAAACGCGTTAATTGCGCTTCTTTCAGTAGCAGCGCCGGTTGCACTGTACGTCCTCTCGGGTGAGAGTCTCGATGCCTACTCACGATTTCTTCGAAAAGCCGCAAGAGGCGTTCTTGGAGGGCGTAGAAGGAAATATGGTTGTATAGCTGGAACCACGGTTACACAAATACATTTAAAAAAGTAACCCAAAAAGTAACAAAGCAAAATAAATGAATAACAAGCCAATTTATTTATTCTTGTAATATAAGATGATCAGTGATTTTATATATAAAATTCGAAAATGATATTCCATCGTATATCTTCAATAAAATCCATTCTAAATACAACATGAAATGAAAGATTAACAATTTTTTTCAAAACTAAAGAATATTTAAACTAGTTTTCTCTTCCAAAATATGATGAAATCTCTGCTCCATGAATTTTAAGTTACAACATTTAAACTAAATATGTTTCTTGAAAGCAAGAATTCACATTACAGATAAAATAAATAAACATTCTTGAAGAAAATGAATGCAAAATTATTTTCTTATCATCCCTAAAAGTAACCTTTTCAGAAGCCCGTCATAATCAAAAATTTGTATCGCAATTCGCTGAAAAGATTATTTTGTGTATTGAATATCTGCGAAAAATTTAAATGATAGTTATCTTTTATGTAAGAGTTTTGATAAAATTATAAAAAAGCACTTTTTGAAAAAGTCATCGCAAAATGATTATAAATTCAAACAGCAATTTTAAAAATCATTCCTTTTTTAAATTTTACAATCCGTAATAAACTTCCTGACTATTGATAATAACTTCTATTTGTGACTTGGTACATTTTTATTGGATTACTTTTTAATGGAGTATACTTTGGTGTTTTTTAATGAGGAGTTTTTGATTGATTGTGAAGAATGAATTTTTTTCTATTTTTCTAAATGTTTTGTTGTATAATGTATAAAAAGGAAGGATTTTCTGATGAATTATTATAGAATGAATAAAAATATTGCCTAGCATTGAAAAAATAGTGAATAATTATTTATAATATAGTGTAAGCTTGTGGTAGTTTTATTTCTATCTGAAAAAGTGCATAAAACCTCTAAAGGATTACTTCGCCATATTTAAAAGTCATTTATCATAAACTATGAGCCGTAATCATTAATTTTCGATGTAAGCCATTTGAATTGTTATTGTAAATTTTGAATTTAATTTTAACTATTCTAAATATAGTTACGCGAATTTTTAAAACAATTTAAACAGTAATATCATTTTTGATTATAAAAATATAATAAGTTCTGAATAATAAAACAATAAATTACTCAGAAGTAACAGAGTTTATTGGATCTTAAACTAGAGAGGGGCAATTGTAAATTCATGAAGAGAAACCAAACAGGAAGTTCCTTTGACTGCATAGGGGATGGGCCCACTAAAGCTATATGTTTCAGAAACATTTCATCTATTCGTAATGCTGTTTTCCAAAATGTGTAATCAATATGGATGTAATGAAACTGATTCGTATAATTGTGGATAATACTATAGATTTGCTTCTTCAGTGCAGAGCATATATTCTCGTGGTAAACTCACATTTTTTTACATATCTGCCGTTTCAGTGCAGGTATTTAAATGGTGAACACTGTTTTTTCTACATAACTGCCGTTTTAGTGCCAATATTATAGTGACGAACACTGTTTTTTCACACAACTGAAGTTTCAATGCTGATATTCTCGTGAAGAACACTGTTTTTCCTACATATCTGCCACTTCAGTGCTGGTATTGTGGGGAACATTGCTTTTCTACATATCTGCCATTTCAATGCTGGTATTGTGGTGAACATTGATTTTCTACATCTGCCTTTCAGTGTAGGTATTCTCGTGGGGAACTTTGTTTTTGAGAATCTGAAGTTTCAGTGTAGGTATTCTCGTGGTACACACTGTTTTTTTTTCTATATCTGCCATTTCAGTGGCGGTATTCTCATGGTGAACATTGTTTTTCCACATATCGTCCGTTTCAGTGCAGGTATTCGCATGGGGAACATTGTTTATATTACATATTTTCCGTTATTTATTAAATTATAACCTATTATTATAATTTATTAAATTGATAAGTATATTATAGTTTATTAAATTATAATGTATACAGATTAAAAACATTAAAAAAACTCAGTATAATAGTTTTTAAATTGCGGAAAATATTAACATACTTTCAACCATACGCACATGCATAATTTAGTGTTATATAGCAGATATTTGCATCGAAATTTATTTTTACATCCGTTTTTGTTGGAATTCTTGAACTACGAAAAAAGTTGCTTTCCTTTACGTGTACTATCTTAAAATAATAGATTGCAATGTACCTAAAACATGTAACTGATCGGTGCAATATTCACCAAAATATTGAACATTTCATTTCTTTTTCTATGCTGTTATAATAGCTATACCTGCCTAAAATCGCCTATGCTGTTATAAACAACAAGAATGTCGTTATGTACAAAAATGTTATTATAAAATTCAAAATTGTTATGTAGATGTATGTAGAATGTTGTTATGTAGTTGTACAAAAATTTGTTATAAACAACAGGAATTTTCATCAGCAATGTTTGAAATAAGCATCTACAATTTTATAAAACAGTAATTAAATGTTTTATCACATATTCTTTCACTCAATTTTATCTCAATCTGAAGATTTTTTTTCAAAATTTTCAACTTCTTCATGTAATTTTACATGAAGCTTATGAAGCACTCAATCATTGAATTAAGAAAAATAAATAAATAAACGAATGTATAAGTTTAAAAAGTTATTTCGAATTATATGCATTTGACAGTTTACAAAAAAAAAAAATATTTAAAATATATATGACAAAACACAAAACAAAATAATGTCAAAATGCATCTGAGACTTTTTTTTTTATTCCATCTAGTTTTCAAATATTTATTTTAAGGAAGATGAGATATAAGATATTTGTATATGTATAAGCCACTCTTAACTTCCCGCTTTTGCATCGTTTGTTGCGAAAAGTAAACTGCATGCCACCATGTGTTTTGATTAGACAAGATATTAAAAATGTTTCCTGAAATGCCGTTATTGCCCAGTTTTTTAGCAAACAAAATAAATACGCATGCGAAACATGGAGATAAATTGTTATTTCAGACTCCATATATTGCAGAAAAGACATGATTCTACCTCGAATAGTGAGATTAACTTTTCAAAATTGCAAACTTCAAAGAAAAAAAAATTCAAAGTGTTTAAATAAATGTATTTGTTTGAAAAAATAAATACAGTGTAAAATGTTTCGATAACTCAATATATTTGTTAATTTATTTTTCAACGTCTAATTCTCGGTAAGCAATAATTAACAATAATGGATATTCATATTTCTAAATTTTGAAACATACTACTACTAATATATAAATATTCTCAACCATATTTTTAGCAATGGGGCCTGATAGCCGAGTGTCTTCAACGCGTTCTCTGTCTTCTTTGAACTGTTTATACCACTTGTAAACATTTCTTTCCCATATAGGAATGCTCACCGAATGCCTTTTGCAACATTTTATACGTTTTCGCAAATAAAATTTAATGTTCTGTTCTTTCCGTAATTCTTTGCTCAATTAATTCAGACATTTCAAAAACCGCCGGAATCAGTTTTAACGTGTCACAAAGCCAAGTGTAACTCAAACACTAATGAATATTTTGACGTCAAATTTCACACAGATGTCAAGCACAGTGCCAGTTACCTGAAAAAAGAGAAAAAATTCAAATTCCAGAAGCCATTTAAATTGAAAATTGCTCTTACATTTCGGGCACAATAGTATTTATATGGACTATTACACTGTCGGATGTTGGACCGGATAACACCGGCTACTAACCGTCGGATAACATCGGCTTTGAGACAGCGTTACGTTGAAACATGTTACACTGTCTCAAAGCTAGTGTAATTTTAAGAGAGCACTCACGCAATGGCGGCCTTTAGAAACTTCCAACTATTCTTTCCGTAATTTTAAAAGTAGGATTTTCCTTTAAACTAATGGAACAAATTTATAGAGACCATAATAAACAAGACTATATCGCCTAGGCCATATTTACAGATTTATGGAGGCTGTAGACAAGAAAAAAAATAGACAAAGAAAGATAGCGTTGCTGCCGTTTAATCCACCTTATTTACGAGAATTTCGAGAGGGTTTAACGAAATCGAGTACCTTAAATTTGTTTCGAAAAAAATAAGAGAATATGTCAAGTTTTCGACTTTGGACATTGTGTTAAAATGATTTTTTACCAACATTTTTAATACATTGTTACAATGAACTATTAAAGAATTAAAAAAAATTATAATTTATTTTTCTTGTAAATTAATTCGTAATTCTGAACAATGCATGCGTACTGTAAAAAAAAAAACCCCTCCTAAAATACACTATTTCTCTCCTAATTACCGGTAACTAGGTTAGATATTGTAGACTAAATACAACGCTCAATATAAATATGGAATACTTTTGGCAAATTTTATTATACATACAAAATTATTCATTTAAAAAAAAATCTTTCTTTATTTTACTGCTTTTGGTATTTAATCCTACTTACTTACTATTTTTTAAATCATATAACGCTAATTAACAGAACACAAGATTTTTTAGGTAGGAACAGACCCAATTTATGACACGGCATGATAAGCGAAACCACAAAGGGTTCACTTTAAAAACCGGGTGGAATTTCTGGGCTGTTCAGTCTCTTCAGAGAAAAAATCAACACTTCTGGTCGACTAGTCGCAGAACTCTCTCCCTTCTTCAGCAAAGATATCCTTTTAAGACAATCTGTCAAGAGGGGGGTAGCTTCCCTCACTCCTCATTGGAGCAGACATTTCTAAGCTCCTGGTCTATTACCAATCACGATGGAATACCTCATGGGCAGTCCATATTCCACCTGTAATTATTTCCACATGTAAAGGTACTCTTTAATTTTTTAAATCTCTTTATACATGATAACGAATATTTGCTATCATATTTGAGTGATTGGTTATTCTTAATAGTACAAAACACTAATTGCTTGTAATATAACTACTTACAATACTGCTTGCCTGCTGAGTTATGGGTTTATTATATATTTGTCAAATAACATATATGTACAATTGTACAATGCTATTATTAAAATTATCTACAGTTATTATTTTGTATTTTGTTTTACAATTATGTAAAATGTACAATTATTATAATTATGTACAATTATTATTTTGTTTTACAATTATGTACACATTAAATACAATTATGTTTTTACTTACAATTACTGTAAATTTTAACACTTTAAAATCTCTTATTCTTAATTTTTCTTTTTCTTAAGTGACCAAGCAGTGTTATTAGCATAACTACGACAGTAAAATGGAAGATGTTTCAGCGTTTAAATTCAGAAGATGAACTAAATCAAGTACAAAATCTAAAATAAAAAATTATGTCCATATGGTGTCTTACAGCAACAGCGATAATCAGGTTTAGAGAACTTATTCGGTATTATTAACAGAAATAACATGCATATTTCTTTTATGTGTGATCATAAAAAAAAATTCAAACACGATAAATATTTTGATTATGGTGACAAAGAACCAAGTCCCATTCAACCAGTCTTGTGGCTTCAAACAGGCAGCGAGCACATAATTCCTGACTTCAGTACTAAAGTGTGCTGGTGCAGTATAATGCTCGAAGAAGATTTTCCTTCGAATAAAATAAGAAAAATTATATGTTGTGAAATAGCAGTGCGTTATTTATCGATTATGTTATTATGCGACAGTATTTTTTATTTTAAATCTTTCTTTTATATCCTCTTGTAAACGCGGTATCCCCGAACACAAATTCTAGAAAACTTATTCTTTTTGGTACCCTTTACCACTCTACAATAGGACACAGATATTTTCTAAGAATGTTATTTATAAATATAAAAAAGTAATAATGCTCTTTAATATTTAACAGAAATTACTTTGTATTATGTTCTTGTTCAATAGTTGATGTCCTTGCAAATTTTTTATTCTGAACTACATGTATCTATTCTTACAAACCTAGACCGATACGAATTCTAACACTGCTGTTTAAAATTCGCGAACAAAAATTGAGAAAAAGAAATATTTGACGTTAACAGCATTTTAAACTACGGTGAAAATAATTTCCGAACTGTGAGAAAAAAAATAATCTCAGTGCCAAAGACAGAAGTAAAAAAGAAAAGAAAAAAAAACCGGTAATAACAGCAGTATAAAAATAGAGTCAAATAAAAAAAAAATGAGGAGAGAGATAAAGAAAAAACAAAAAACTGGAAGCAAAGAAAGGAAAAAGAACAAGGATCAAAATTGGAAAAAAGATTTTATTCAGGGTGTCATTTATTTGTTGTTGGCAAGCTTGAAAAGAAGAGAGTTTTATTCCCTTAGACTATTTGAAATACAAGAGTTATTGCTATGACTACAGAAGCAAATGGAATGAGAGTTGACGCGAGCAATAGAAGTTAGACAGAGGATGTTATTGGACGTGCTAGCACATTGGACAGCGGGGAAAGTGCCTTTTTTATTTATTGAAAGCAAGATGAAAAACAAAGAAGGATACAAAATGCTCGTATTCGGCGGAAAACAAAAATTCGATTTCCGCAGTTTTGCATTTTGTTCCTAATATAAGAGCTTTAAAAAATGTTTCCTCTTATTTTTATTTCCTTTATACGTAGAAAATATGGGGAAAACAAATTTTCCTAATGCTACATATATGTTCATTTGTGAATTTTCTAATTTATTTTACTAAATTGTTTTATTGTTACAGTTTCTGCAAATTAACATTTCAAAATTTACCAAAAATTTGTCTTGTGATTTTTTTAAAAAATATTTTAACAGGCATTTTTTTATCTTTTAATTTGCCATTAATTTCTCGAACGTTAGAACAAATGTTTTAATTCAACTAAATTAATTTTAATTTAAATCACTCGAGCATTGATTAACAATGCTCGAGTAAAATACTTTCAACTTAATGTGTATAGGTAAGTTAAATTTTGTAGGACATACCAAGGATTTTTAATGCATTATTTCTTACAAGAGATTGGCCAAGCACGCCGAAAAATATAAAGTTAGTTAGTTAAAACATTGTGAAAACAGCGGCATTTCAAATTATATAATTCGGTACTCTAATAATATCCAACATATATTGAAATGTTCACCAATAAATTCTATTTCGTTCGAACATTCCACGTACGTTTTTCTGAAAGTGAACATTGACTGTATCATGACCTATGTCAATTTTAATACACACAGGAAAAATCTTGAATTATAATTTAGGAAAGAAAAAATAAAACGCTCTGCTATTTCCCTTCAATACCATATCCCTATATACCATATCCTATTCTACTATCCATATATACCATAATCTATTCTACTCTCCCTATATATTATATATTCTATATGCCCTATATACCATATTCTATTCTACCCTTCCTATATACCATATTCTATTCTACTCTCCCTATATACCATATATCTATCATACACACACACAATATAACCGTCTTTATGTTTGACTTTTCCAAAAGAGTTAAAAACCAAGTAGTTCTCTTACATATTCATAATTTAAATAAATGAATTTCAACTCGAACAAAACTTTAATGGCAGATAGTACGGTGTCCTCAGTCAAGATCATAATCGACAATAAAATCAGAAAATAGCAAAATGGCGACTTGTACGCGTCAAAGCGAATTTCACTAAACGTCCTTGGTGGCCTCGTCTGCAATGGTTATTAATGTAGACAACCAACAGAGGTTAGAATATTTAGTTGCCAATTTGGATGTTGCACCAGAAAAGCACGCTGCCTTTCCCTTCTCATTAACGTTGGCTGTCGAAGCTTAATTTAAAAAGAGGCATTAAGGTGGCTATTTCGATTTCCAGAGGTATTCGTTGAATGTCGTGGAATGTGCATTTTCTTTTTTTCATTTTTTATGGTCTTTAACGAGCATTAAAAAGGCATTGTAAGGGGATGGGGGATAATATCAATTAACTTTCATTCCGTAGCGAAGGTTGAACAGGTTAGCAAGGTGTTTATGGTATGTAATGAAGCGCGAAGATAGTTTATGTGGTCTCTCGCTGTTTCAGTATTATTCAACCAAGGAAAAAGGGCTTTATTATAGTGTTCTCACACTGCCTAGCATATGAATATTTGACGAAATTCTCTATCTTTTACCGTGCATTATTGTGTTAATGAGAAAATAGTGATAAATAGAATTTTTGTTCACTGTTGTCTGGCTTACCTAGATTTTAATAAGGTTAAATAGAAATATGAAAACTGCAATTTAGTACTAAATACAAACGCATACACACATATTCTGATTTTAATTTATTTTATTATACTTTCAACTTCTGAGCAGGAAAATATGTAGAAATTAAGGCGATTTTGAGATTAAAAGTAATTTTAGGCTTACGTGCATGCCCTTCTATAAAAAAAATCACACTAATTCTAATACAATGTTAATTGAGCTTAGAACCTGTATTCATAAGAAAATTTCGCATATCCCTATACTATTCAATCTGGAACACAAGCGAAACTTAAATGCCAAGACAAACGCAGCGACCTAAGCCGAGAACGCAATCAACAACAAAAGGCGGAATTTACAAAATGGCGACTCGCACGCGTCAAAGCCGATTTTACTAAGCGTCATCCGCGCCATCGTCCTTAATGGTTATTAATGAAGACAACCGCCGGAGTTCCGAATATTTAGTTGCCACTTTGGATGCTGCATCGCAGAAGAATGTCGTCTTTCCTCTCCCATTAACGTTAGCCGCTGAACCTTAATCTAAAAAGAGGCATTAAGGTGGCCGTTTCGATTTTTCGAGGTATTCATTGAATGTCGCGGAACGTGTCTTTTTCTATTTTACACACTTTTTTTTATGGTCTTTAATGCTCATTAAAAAGTGTTATAACGGGGATGTGGAATGATCACAATTAACTTTCATTCTTTCGCAGGTTAACAAGACGCTTCTGGTATTTGAAGCTCCAAGGTGGTTTAGGCCTCTCGCTGTTTTATTATTAATCAGGTTTAAAAAATTGCTTTAGAACAGGGCGTTTTTTTCAGAGTGATTGGTTACAATTGTATTAAAGGAGATACCAAGAATATTATTGAATTAAGAGATTGGAAGAATATTATTCAAGTTCTGATGTGATAAACATGTAGAAATATTTGGATTTTAATTTATGTTATTATGCTTTTAACTTCTGAGAAGGAAAAATATTCAGAAGCTGAGATGATTTTGAGATTAAAAGTAATTTTAGGTTTAAAATTATTCAATACAGTACATTACAATTTAATTTAAGACGTAAATATACTAATGGGTAATATTTTTCTTAATTGTGATGATGTTAAGCCGTTAAATTGACCTTTGAATTTTATTTCCTTTCATCGAAATCTATTTTGTGGTTATAAATATTGATACATTGAGGAGAAATTTATGTGACAAAGCTACACATAATATTATAATATATTTATCGTAGTTAACAGATAGTCTTATAGACACTTAGCTAAATCGTAATGAGTGTGGAAATGCCCAATGTCATGTGATGACATATCTATTTAACTGTGTAATCACATGTACATTTAACTGACCAATGATCTGGTGACGTTGCTAACCGTGAAAGGTATCACAGTACAAAGATAATCAGGTGATAACTAAAAAGTATGGAACATTGACTATCTTGCTGGAAATGACACCAAGATGATGGACTATGAAGGGTCAAACGTCATATTTGTAATCTTAACATAGTACATCTCACATCATTATACCACTGATAGGGTTTGTGTGTCTGTAAAAAAGAGGTTATAACTGTGGCCTGCGGGCGTTGCACATACGAGCAATTAAAGATCATCTGTTCCTAAACGGATTCAAGATTAATCACTGAATCATTGTGTGTTGCTAATCTTCTCACAGCCATGATACCTACTATATTCTATTGATGTAATGAAAAACGCTTATTTAAAAGTTTGTAGGTTGCAGTGAACCTAACACCATCTCCTCCAAGCACTGTAAGATGATTTAAGTTATCACTGTGATCCGAAAGATGAGCAAATTAATGTTAAAATAGATACTATATGCTTACAAAATGCTGTTGCAAAACCAGCCTATTTTGCCTGATATTCATATAGCTAGGCTTCCCAGACCCTTCCTTCCGCCTATGAATCTCCAACAGCAAGCATTGTTACCAAGTGTTTTGCATAAAAATGTTCATACAGTACAGGTGTTGGCTATTTTGTAAATTTTGAAGCAAGCTTCGGACTCATTGGAAATTGTCCAATTATCTATAACACCTTAGACAACATTGTAACGGCAGTTTCGGCTGTGTTTACAAAAAAGAAACGAATATGACAAAAAAAGGTAATCGTCATATTATGCGAAAAAAATCTCATAACTTAGTTTTATACGGCAGTTTCGGCTGTGTTTAAAAAACTGATCGAACCCGAAAAAAATTAAAAATCACTTTGAAGGTAATATAACCATAAAAGTTTTATTATATGCTAAAGAAAAGAAATCATTAACATATATAGACCATAGAAGTTTATTATAAAATGAAATATTAATATAATGTTAAATATTCATGAAATTTTGAATATTGTTATTAAGAAATCATCATGAAAATTGTTGAAATTATTGAACGGTTTGTATCTAATTTTTGTTCCATGTATATGTGTGTGAAAATTTCGTTCACAATTACTCTTAATCTAAAATTTGGGTTTACTTTTGAATATCATAAAATATCAATTGGATTAAATTCTATCAACAACAGATGACAGTTAAATATTAAATTATACAGATAAAATCTTTAAATTATTTAAGCAATTAAATTATATTATGTCCAAAAAGTTAAATTTAATTCACACACATATATATATATATGCATAACATAAAAAAAATTGCGCAGCATACCTTAATTAAAATGTAGAAAATTGAAAACCTTAAACGGAAGGCCATTATGGAAATGATTGATTGAACTACAGTAAATATCTTTCAATACCAAATAATAGTAATCTGTTCGTTGTACTGCTAAGTGATATTTAAATAATAATCAATCAACTGCCCTATATTTTTTGTCAGTTAATATGCATTAAATAACAATTAGTAACATTATTCGATTTTTGTAAATTATGCACATGCCTATGAGCAATAAAATGCTGTCTCAGCTCGTTATATCTTTCATGTTTTAGTGATGCAGCTTATAAATAGTTTTTGAAAAATTTATTTTATATCAAGTGTGTCTTAGAAATATAGTAGAATAGTGGATAATATAACGTGAAGAAGACTCGCCTTCTATTATTATTTTGCTTATTCGCTTTTCGGTATTTTATTTCTTATTTTATTAATTCAAACTTCAATAATTCAGTTTATGTTAAGAAACTTAATTTTAAGCTGCTAAATTTAATTTTTTCTTGAAAAAAAATTACAAATAAAAAGTTTTTAAAAGATTGAGGCAGGTTGAAGAGAAAAAATACTAAGGAAATATACTTATTTCGCTTGATCTTATAAAGCACACACACACACAAATACTCATAAATGAATGAAATATATACATAAATTTGAAAGACTTCACTTGTTTCTTTGATGCCTGGTGGCTAATTGGCTACCATTAACGCCTTTGGTACAATAGGCTTAAGGTTCAAATGCTGGCAGTGATATGCATATTTGTTAGTGGTTCGGAATTCACATGAAACTGTAGGTCCAGGTCTAATTAGCTTAAAGTGTGCAAAAAAGGATAATAGTGCTGCAAACCGAACAAATCATATTTCTTTCTTCTTTATTTAAAATAATTTAAGATTTATTTTAGATATATATTCATCTAGTTTGAGTATTCAGTTGTTGAAAAAACCTCCATTTAATTCCAGTATATAAATGACCTTATCTACTGCATATGATATATATTACAATTTTAACAATTTATATTGCAATGTATTTATATTGTAAGATTAACTTAAAACAAATGGAAAAAAGAAGGAAAAACTTAAATGAAAAAAAGGAGCCCTTAATATTTCAAATAATTTCTTTTGTAAAAAGGAAATCAGTGAAATAGTTATGAAAAACATTATTTTATTCTGATATTAACATTTTTACAATTTATAGAGACTTTTATATATCAATGAATTCACGAATGCCATGAAAAATTCACCGACAAGTGTTGATGGAAAATATTACTTTTCGTGATTTTCCGAGGTAATTGCCTCTATTTGTGTGCTTACATATGATATCACAATCATCAATGAGTCTCCTCATTTATAAAATCAGTGATTGCAAGGCGTATTCCATCTTATTCCTCCTATATACTTGCTGCACATGTTACCTCTGACCCTGTTGTACGTCAGGTAGAGGAATTTAAAAGAAGAAAAATTGAATTTAGGGGATATTTATCTATTGATGATTTTTTTAACAATGTTTAATTTTTATTTTAGTTAAATTTGATTTTTATTTAAATTTAGTGCCCTTTTAGTTAAAATTAGTGCTTTTTACTAGTTTTTGAATTTTATAAATAATAAACCTAACATTCCTGAGCGCTTAAAAGTGACTAATATTTTCAGCTGTATGATTTAATTGAAATGCTTGCAATTATTTTTAATGTAGCCTGAAAACCAGAGCGATTTGCATACAAAACGAAATAAACATCGATGCCTCGAGAGCTGGCATTTTATATGACATAAACATATATTGAGTATTTTTGCTGCCTTTTTAATTCCTGGAGGGAAAAACGACGGGGAGAAAAAAAAGGTACGTACATGACAGAAGGAAAGACAGATTCTAATACGATTTAACAAGGGGAAACGCGAATTTGCAGCAAAACAACCTTAGGCTAAAAAACGTTGGGCCTGCCACTGCAATTTAAAGAAAAAAAGAGAAAAAAAAAAAAAAGAACACATTCCATCATTGAGCCACAAATTCTGCTTTTCTGTCCCTCTGAAATTTCCCTTTTATGGAGGCACAGATTTGTAAAATCCCTTGTTAAAAAAAGAGAATGCCTTAGAAGACAAAAGCAAAATGGCGTATTGGAAAAGCGAATGAAGAAAAAGAAGGAAAAGTTAAAATCGAATGTGAGAAGTTATGAGCAATTTCGTTGCCTGCGGGAAGGGATGGGAAAAATAAAAATAAAAATGCATGATCCGGAACCAACGGAAAACGTGTCCGGAATTTTTATCCGGAAAATATATCCAGTTGAAACTCCAGGAAATAAAAAGCTTCTGCAGGATAACCTTCATAGACGCCTTCCAACATTGTGGCTTAATTCTTTTATGCTTGTTTTTCCCTCTTTTATTTAAGAGATGTGAAACTTGGCGTTGTCCTTTTTATAAGTATAAGAAAAGACATAACTTGGTGGATTTTCGGATAATAGAAGATGAAGGAAATTGTGAGTAATGATCTCCGTAAGCCTCTCATTTACCGCCATAATTTATAATGAGAATATTTATTTGTTAAAGAAGCACAGTGTTGTTGGGAATAATAAATATTTGACACATTATAACGGAAGGAATATGCTGTTTATAAATCAACGGAATATGATGTTTATAGCAGTATTTTAAAACTAATACAAGATAGGAACTTAATATGCAACTCTTTATATATATTAAAGATAGGTTTAAAGAATATTTAAAAGAATATGTAGTGGATAATTATAAAATAATAGCTTAATTAGGCACTGATAAATTCTTATTGCTTAGTAGGGTATGTGGTTATTGTAATTGAATTTAACTGTTTGGCTAATTTACTTGGAGAGGATAAGATTTGCTTAGCAGTATTGTAATTTT
>BPLQ01000848.1:0-19411 GCA_021605075.1 Caerostris darwini | reverse complement strand
GGGCACCTCGCAGCTTGGAGAGGCTGCCCAATGTTTCTCAAGCCACGTCTCCCGCCCAGAGCCAAGCACCATCAAGACCTGCCTTCAACAGCCGCCCAGTTTCTGAGGGAGTATCCTTTGCAAGTCTCTTACAAGGAACCCCGAAAACTCTAACACCATGCCATCGGTCTCAAAAAAACAACCCTTACAAAATATTAATGCTAGCAATACTAACTCTAACCCTTCTAATCTTACTGCCGATTCAGCCACTAAAGCGCTTTATGTACTTTCAGAAATTGTAAATATCTTTAACATGCTAGGAGGTCTAGATAACTTTTACACGCAACTTAAAAATGCTAATAGTCCCATTGAAGAATTACAACTTCTTTTTAAATACCTCAATTAATTGCGCTTGTTGCTTTCTATTTAATTATTTTATAATTGCACCATCCTTTTTAATTACTCCTTGTTTTATTTTTATTTTGTTTTTATCTTACTAACATGGACTTACATTTTGTTTTTATCTTACTAACACGCTCACTGCCTTTTGTTACCAATGTTTTTTCTTATTGCAATGAACCCTAGCATACCGGATTAGGAGTGAATAAGGCCATAACCGGCCAATGTATTCCGTGAAAGTTGAATGATGATTTAATCGCAGCAAAATTTGGTTGTTTAAGAAGGAGTTTCTTTCGCCAGTATGGTGCAGAGAGCTCCATGTCAAACTATTAAAAATTATAAACAAATTTTGTGTTTAATTTTCAAAGTTTCCCTCATTAGCCATTTTCTGTATTTCTCTACGTTATTTATTACGCCCTTTAGTCATCATTTCTAGCAGCGGTTCCTTCATTTCGTAGTGTTTAATTTTTTGTTTATATTTCTTAACTTTTTTATTTGTGTAATTGCTACTTTTCATTTTTTTAACTTTTTGGTATATATTCTAATTCTTAACTTTGGGGACTTAAATTCTTGCTCTCTTACTGTAATGCTCATTTTATACTGTTCATATTACCAATGCCTTCATCCCAATAAGCGATGTGTTTTAGGCCCTATAGTTGGTCAAGGAGCACTGAGAACCAAAGACTGACTTTAAAAGCAGCTTATTAAAAAAGATTCTTTCGCCAGTATGGTGTAGGGAGCTCCATGCCAAACCACCATAAATTATAAACAAATTTTGTGCTGGCGTTTTTCCCATCCCATCCCATTAGAAAATTTCCCCCATTAGCCATTTTCTGAATTTCTCTACGTAATTTATTTCTAATATATTTTCAAAAAAAAAAAATTCTTATTTTCAATTTAAATTTTTTGTATGTTTGTCTGCTTTAGGGATTAGAACCTATTTCACTAACCCTGTTTGTATTGACAAATTTTACTTTTTTTTTTTACATGTTCCCTACGGAAGATATGAATTTAAGGCATAATTCAGGGCTTTTGCGGCGACGCCGCTCGCAATCACAGCCAGCTCAGCGCTCTTGCCACTAAAGCCACTGCGCCGTATAAAGACGTTCCAGCATCAGAAACTGAGAAGCAGTTACGTATTGCTCTGAAAAACAATCCCCCCACAGGGAGTTTGCCACTACATCTCCTTAATACAACGGAAAATACAAACTGCTGAAGACTGCTTCACTTGCAAGACAGGAGAGAACGGCTGCTTCGGTGCCAAAGTACTCTGTTACACTTCAAACATCATAATTGCATAAAACAGTACTATTCTTCATTCTAAAAAAATTTGCTATAAGCATTTCAAGACAACAGATAAAAATTGTGTTGCATAACAATTTTGGGTACTTACGTATTAACAGTACCTTGGCGACAGACTTCGCGTTTTTAAGTGTCGCCAATGTAACAGCTACGAATTTGGCGGTTTTTAAGTGGCGCCAATGTAACGGCTGCAGATTTGCTGAGTTTTGAAGCCATTTTGTAGTGCTACGAAAATGAGTATTTTGAATTTGCCAGAAACAGAACAAGATGCAATTTTATTTTTTCAGGAGCGAAATATTTTACAAAACAACGAAAAGGCAGTTTTGAATCCATGTTAAACAGTATATCGGCCTGTTTTCCACTGATATCCGTTTGACTACTTTGCGTTTAAATGAAGTGTTTTTGACTAATTTGTGTTTAAATACAGTTTTTTGAATTTTGAAATCGTTTTGATTTTAAATGAAAGGTTTTATATATTTTATTATTTGGAATAAAAATATTTTGAAAGTGTTTTGATTTTAAATGAAGTGTTTTATATATATTTTATTATTTGGAGCAAAAATTTTAAGTGTAGATTGGCGCCACTTAAAAACCGCCAAATCTGTAGCTGCGGTTGGCGCGTTTGCACTTTATTGGCGCAACTGTCGCCAAGGTACCGTTAATACGTAAGTACCCAATTTTGATAGAAGCATATGACGAAATTATGTTATTAACTACAGTATATTTAGTATTTTATTTATTTATTTATTTTTCCATCTATGAGCAATACAGCAGCATAAAAAATAATTATAACTACGACCATGAAAAGTAAGCCAAGCAAGAAAAGTTGTCAAATTGGCTTAAAACTTAACGGGATAATTTTTAAACGAATATTGATCCGATTACGAAAATTTTGTCAATTGATCTAGGCTATTTATTAGAAGTATTCCAAATAATTTGGTGAAATTTGGATGTAAATTAGAGCCGTTGATAGGCGGACATATGCAAACAAACTTATGTTTTAAAATATATGTGAAACTTTTGATTTCCATAGCATTGCTAGTAAACAAAAAAAAAACAGCTGAAAATAGATAGTATATGGCAAACAATTATTTTATTCAGGATAATTTCAAGGAAATTTTAAGATATTTGTAAGAATATCCGTTCTTTAACAAAGCCATTTTAATAAATAATTTATCATTGTAGAATTAAATAATTATTTTTTAAATAATTTAATTAGGAACTCTTTTTTAAAAATGTATTCTGTAAAGCTGTTTCTTCTAAACAATATGCCTATCATCATGATCATCAGGGCATGCCTAGCATCATTTTCACATAGCATATTTTCAATAAATAAACGGAAATCATCTGTATTATAATATAGATACCAAGAATATAATAGATAAGTCGCACTAAATTTGTAATAATCCAAGTACATGAATTCTTAATTTATAAAATATGATACAACAAATGAGAAACTCTAGGCTATGATGAACCAAGGATAACACAAATACTTACAGTTTTTATAACTAACAACTCTAAATTTAAATTACTAAATTTAATACCTTTATTAGAATTATTCAGAGGGAGATATATAGAGGGGAAAAAATATCGAATAATCCAGTGCACTAAAGTTCATTGCAATACAAAAAACATTCATAACAAAACAAAAGGCAATGAGCATAATTATGTTCGTGTTAGTAAGATAAGAAACAAAAAATAAAAATAAAACGAGGAATAATTAAAAGAATGGCGCAATTAAAAAATAATTAAGTAGGAAGCAGCAAGCGCAATTAATTAAGACATTTAAAAAGAAGTTGCAGTTTTTCAATGGGGCTGTTAGCATTTTTAAGCTGCGTGTAAAAATTATCTAGTCCACCTAGCATCTTAAAGCGATTTACAATTTCTGTTAATACATAAAGCACTTTAGTTGCTGAATCAGCAGTAAGATTAGTAGGGTTAGAGTTAGTATTTACATATTGTGAGGGTTGCTTTGAGACCGATGGCTTGGCGTTAGAGTTTTTAGGGGTTCCTTGAAAGAGACTTGCAAAGGATACTCCCTCTGAGACTGGCCGGCTGGTGAAGGCGGGTCTTGATGGTACTTGGCCCTGATTGGGCGGTAGGCGTGGTTTAGGAAACATTGGGCAGCCTCTCCAAGCGGCTTTATAGAACCACGTACCATAAAACCCACCATGGATGGACTCAAGAAAGCCGAAGATGCGCTCGCAGAAGCTACAAAAAGGGTAAGTGAGCTTGGTTTATGTCCGCTAATTAACTGCGCTAGGCACAGTAATTCTCAAGTTAGGATAAACCCTAAAGGCAAACCTAACCCTAAGAATAAAAAAACTAAAAGACCCGCTGCAGCTGCTCCTAGTGATGGCTTCATTAAACCACCCAAAAGGCATACGGCTAAAATTAGAGTTGGCATTTTATGCAGGTGGGGTTTTCGAGACGCTCTCTAATATGGCAATCCTTGAGATGGTGCTCACCCCCGCATTTGAGGCATCTTTTCTTGTAATTACAATTCTTTGAGGAATGATGGAAAAGATTACAAGAGAAGCATTGAGATGCTCCTGGCCGTCGATCGAATTTTTCGACTCTAACCGAGAAGTCGAGTAGTCGATTAACCTCAAAGATCTTAACGTTCTCCGGGGCTTTTCTGTAAGTAATTTGCCACACCGGGATGGGGGCCTTGGTCTTTAGATCAGTTAATTGTCTGACTTGGTCTAACTTGAGACCAAGTTCAGAGAGTCCTGCTGCAATTTCTTCCGTGGAGTAGCTGACTGGGAGTCCTTTAAGCACCGCTTTGAGCGGGCGTTGGTTTTTCGGCGTGATGGCATAGTATTCAAGCTGATGTTCAGTTAGATATTTTTCGATGGCTCGATGGATATCAGGGTTTGCTGGGAAGATTTTAAGAAAGCAAGCTTAATACGAATGTCATCTTTCTGCTGGTTGCTGATTTCAGCAATCTGTTCTTTAAGTTCATCCTTGTAGCGCATCATGGTGGGCGGCAGTCTAGGTTCTGCAGCTACAGTCATATCAACATTAGTTACGGCATCGGTCTCATCATCAGTTAATTGTGCAAAGTTATTGTTAGTTTCTACGGGGTTATTAATATTAGTTTCAACTCTAATTTTAGCCTTATGCCTTTTGGGTGGTTTAATGAAGCCATCACTAGGAGAAGCTGCAGCGGGTCTTTTAGTTTTTTTATTCTTAGGGTTAGGTTTGCCTTTAGGGTTTATCCTAACTTGAGAATTACTGTGCCTAGCGCAGTTAATTAGCGGACATAAACCAAGCTCACTTACCCTTTTTGTAGCTTCTGCGAGCGCATCTTCGGCTTTCTTGAGTCCATCCATGGTGGGTTTTATGGTACGTGGTTCTATAAAACCTCCGTCGATAAGTATATTCTACTTCTTGATGATTTGGTGCATCATATCGACAGCCTTTTCCTTGTCTTTGAGCTGGATCTTGGCTGCAGTGATGTTCATGCAGTGGTCAGCTTTAAAGAAGTTAAAGCGTTAAGAAACCATCTATTTTGGTCCTGGTTGTCCTGCCATCTATCATTTGGAATAATAACTTAAAGAAGGTTGATTTCTACAATTAAAGATTTTTAGAAGTTTGGATAAAATATTATAATTAAAAAAAATTAATTTTTTAAGTTATAATAAAAATAAACAAAAAATTTATAGTTAATAAATATATATGAATTAGAAAAAGATTTAATATTTAAGTAATTATTTTCGAATTTTCAAGGTTTAAGTGTTTAGAATGGTCGGAAATAATTAGAAAGGGTTTCAATATTTAAAATAAAATGAATAATCGAGCAGTGACGTGCTGAGAAGGAAATTTTTTCGACCCGTTCGTACCGAAGTGTCAGAAATCGCTTTACAGTACGCCGAGTGAAGTTCCAGATACTTCTACTAGATGTCAGTTTCGATTGTTTATTTTCTAGCTATGATTTTGGGCGCAGATCACTTCTTATTTGGCTCGCTTACGATTAGAGATTCGAACAGACTATCAGAGATTTGAGATTATTAATATGGATCTAATCTATAATCTATAATTTCACTTAAATAAATAAAAGAAAAGTTTTCATTTATTGATTTACATTTTTCCTTCTTATGTTAAGATGCTATTTTTTTCTTTTTTATTAAGTTCATTAATTGTTTATTGCTTCTAAATATATATAATTTAAGTTAGTTATTAGACGTTAACTTTATATAAGAATGAAATAAAAATATCTATTTACACCAAATTTTTTTTTTTTTTGTTTAACACGAAAATATGAAATAGTATGGTTCATATCTTCATTGATTAGATTCCCCCACCACACAACCTTATATTCCATTTATGCCAAGGCATTTGTAAAACAGAAGGGAATGTATTATTTTTACAACAAAAATGAAATAAAATTATAATGAAAGACACAATAACAATTGAAAAATCTTTGAATATAAGAAATTAAAATAAGTAGCACTAAGCTTTTGATTTCATCACAAGAACATGCGATTTATTCGCTTGAAAACAATTAGAATGGACTCTCGATAAAGTAACTAGAAAATGGTTAATAGATATCTATGTAATAAAAGAGGTATTGAAGATATTTAACGTAAAACAAATTGCGTTTTCTTTTGATGCTGTATGTTTAAAACCCAATAACCAACAATATAATTTAATATTACATTTAAATTTATTGTACATTCCCAGGTATTGAGTTTTACCATCATCAATAAATATTTAACTCATAGTTTTTATTATGATCTTATAATACATTTCTTTAAATAAAATTTAGCTGATATAAAAAATTACTGATTAAAAGCTTGTTGATTGGACGATATTTATATGTTTTAAGAAAATACCATTATGTATCCTAAATTACAAAATGCCAGATATAAGAAAACACAGAGAGCTCCATGGAAACTACCATAAATTATAAACAAATTTTGTGCTGGCGTTATCCTCTCTCTTTAGAAAATTCCCCCCATTAGCCATTTTCTGTATTTCTCTACGTAGTTTATTTCTAATATATTTAAAAAAAAAAAATTTGGATGTTCTCATTTTCAATTTAACTTTTTTGTATGTTTTTCTGCTTTGGATATTAGGACGTATTTCACTTGCCCTGCTTGTTATTGACCAATGTTCCTTTTTTATCTATGTTTTCCTACAGATGATAGGAGTCGAAGGCCGCTTTGGGGGCCAAAGTACTGCGTAAACCCAAAACTAAGGATGATGATGCCTAATTCAGGGCCCATGTGGCGACACCGCGCACAATGACAGCCAGCTTAGTGCTGTTGCTGCTGAAGCCACTGCGCCATATAAAGACGTTCCAGCATCAGAAACTACGAAGTTACTTATTGCTCTGAAAGTCAATCTCCTAATACAAGCTGCTGAAGAGAAGAAGACAGCATTCGCAAGGAAATTGAATATGTGGCGGCTTTGTAAAGGTTGCGTAGTGTTATTAAAATCCAGACGACAAAAAAGACGATAATCAATTTTCACATTTACAACATCTTTTACTTAATTTCTAACGGCAACTACATTGTGTTTTCATTCTAGCGGGAAAATTCCCTTTTTAACAGTGAAAGTAAAAGTCGTTCAATTTGTATTCCATTTTCCATCAATAGGTGTCGCTACAAATACAACAATGATCCCTTCAATGATGTAGACATTCCAGCTAACTCTAAATGGATTGATGAAACTTGAAATAACATTCCAAAGTACATTTATCTTCTAAAGCATATCGGAGACTCCCATTTCTGATTGCCAAACTCACTCAGTTAAAATTGAAGACCAAAAAGTATTTCATAAACATATGGCTAAAAAACCAAAAATATTTGCGCAGGAACCTGAACTATCTACTCACAATTCCTTCACTCCTTTGGATGAAGCAGTTGTCACGATAACGGATGAAGAATTAATTATAACTCTATCTAGGATGCCACCAGTGATAGTCAATATTGAAAATCAGGACTTTAAACTTCTCATCAATCTAATAAGCACTGAATTTTCAAATCGAGTACATTAAAATTTCTCCTCAAAATTCATCAAATGTGTCACCATTAATAACCAAACTTATCAAGACATAATTGTCTTTCTCTCACTAAAGGAACTTAGCTACTTTGAAACGACGCCAAAGTCACTACATCCTTTTAAAGCGGTAATCAAAGGATTACCTGTTTAAACCACTCCCCATTAAATAGAAGATGAACTGAAAAGTGATTATCCAAACAAAAAAGTATCTCAATTAAAATGTAGAGAAAAAAAAACCAATATCCCAGTGTGGCAAATAATTTTACTAAGGCAAAAGAGAAAATTAAAAAAAAAAATCATTGATTAATTAGACTACTGTAACTTAGGGTAAGAGTTGAAGCATTTTATAGAAAGCCGGGGGGCAACTCAGTGCTTTAATTGCAATAATTTTCATCACGGAAGCAGCAACTGTGGATCAAAACCCAGATGTCTAAAGTGTGGGGCCCACTCTTCATAAAAGGATGTCCTATAAAAGGATTAATGGAAACACCAACATGCATCAATTGTGTTAAGCAACGACACCTCGCCTCATGGAGAGGCTGCATCAAGTTTCCCAAATTCACTAACAAATCTTCTACTGGAACTGTCTTTCCCCATAAAAGAACCGTCAATTTCAAAACAATAGACGAGCACATCTCCTTTGCAGATGCATTTAAAAACCAACAGCGAAGCGTTCCAAATAATCCTACCTCATCTATTTAAATCATTATCTCCGCTACTGAAGATCCTTATTTTCCAAATAAGACTCTATTCTTCATGAAAGAATTTGCTGCATTATTCCAGCCTCTGGGAGGAATATTATCAATCTATGACAGACGTCTCAACTGCAAAAAGCAAGCAAAAAAATGACAAGTATTTGATCAAGTATAGCAAGATTCGATCAAACCTCCAAATAGACTGAGTTCTACAAAAGTATCAAAGATTACAAGCAAATCCCTCCTTGATCGTCAGCATTTTTAACTCACTTCTATAATGGCACTCTCCAGGTAAACGAAACTAACAATCCTAACACTGTAATTGAAGTGGAAAACACTATCTCTTCTTTCCTTGCTCAGCCTAATGATAATATTCCTCCTACTAAAGCATCCTTTATTATTAATTGCATCTCTAATCTTAAAATTAGTAAAAACCCTGGTATTGACTGCATAACCAATAAAATGCTTACAAATATTCCCTTTAAAATTATTCTTATTTAGCATACTAATCTCTCAGCAATTTGGTTTTACAAAAAATTGATCCACTACGCATCAACTTTATAACATTTCCGAAACTATCTCAGAAGGGTTTTCCGGGAAAATTGATACAGCAGCAATCTTTCTATATGTGGCAAAAGCCTTCGATCGAGTTTGGATCAACGGCCTAGTTTTCAAGATGATTAAATTTCAGTATCCTTCCTTTTTAATTCGTACTATTTATAACTATCTCACAGGTCGAAATTTCGTTGTTTCTGTAAATAATATTGACTCAAGAAACTGCAAAATCCTAATCAATCAATCTCAATATGCTGGCCTATCAGTTCATAAACATTCTAAAATATTTCTACGGGTTTACTTACAAAATGAAGAGAGAAGTTGACTTAGATTAGGTATTAAAAAAAATTGTAAGTTTTATATTTATTTAAAAATATTTATAAAAAAATTATTATTTTTAGAATAAGAAGTATTTATAAAAGTAAAGTTTATGTTTCTAAGGTTTTGTTTTGTTTCTATTCTACTCAATAAAATTTTGAAATAGTTAATCAGACGAAAATAAACATTAATTGTAAGTTTGGTAAATTAATTCCCAGATAATTATTTTATGTAGATTAAAATATGTTTAGAAATAAATAAAATTAAAATAATTATTCAAATACATAAAATTTATGTTCATAAAATGTATGTGTAAGTGCATATGTTCCTGCTTAACTTAAAAAAAAATATGTTTAATTTTTTTCACTGTATTGTATTCACTATTCATTTGTGGGGTATGTAATCAAAAATCCTAAAAAAAATTATCAGTATGCATGTTTTATCTAAAGAAAATTTAATTTTGTGTCTAGTAAATCTGCAATTCACATTATAATAATAAAAATAAGCTTCTACTTTCGAAAATACAATTATTCCCCATTTCTTTTCTAGCACATTTGTTGAATCTTACAGTAATAAAATGATCATTTTTTATGATGATAAAAAATCATTTTTTTTTTTTTTCTGTAGTCATTTTAACTATGTGCTAAACCTTGGAAAACTGCAGTAATCCTTGTTAATCTTAAACTGGAAAGGATCCTACAAACCTTGAAAATAACATTACTTTCTCACATCAGCAAAATAACCCAAGGGATCCTTTTCAACCATCTTCATCACCCTATTGAATGCTTTAGATATCTTTTTTCTAAAACAGCTGTATCTGCTTTAATTGCAGTTATGGTATACAAAATATTTCAATTTTTGAAGAAATAAAATTTTAAAAATAATAAGAAGATAAAAAAAAAAAATAAGAGACAAAATAATGGAGGCTGGTTTTTGTAGTAATTATTAGCTTCCAATAGTGTCTCTAACTCTTCAAATTAAATAAATTTTGAATTTGAATAAATGTATTTTTCGATATACATAGGATCAATTTTAAATTATATTCAATATCTTACTTTATATTTAATGTTATTTTTTGTCATATATTGTTATATGACAAAAAAATTTAATATATTAAAATTGCTAAAAATATTAAAATTATATATGTGATATTAAAATATTATATTATTAAAAAAAATTTAATTGTGATATTAAAATTACTAAAAATATGTGATATTAAAATTGCTAAAAATATTTAAGTAAGTATAACTGGATTTGTCTGTGGGTCACCTGACTATGTTCATCTGATTCCAACTGGGAATTTTTAGTCTACTCTCTATTTTATTAGTATTCTATAATATGAACATGTTTTAAGAATTTTTTCTACAAAATCAAAATATGTAATCCAACTTGAGAATTTAATTAGCTTATTTAAATACCTTTGTGTTCAAACATAACATCAAATATACAATCACTCTATACCGTTATAAATTTTTAAGTAAAAAACAAACAATCATCTGAAAAGCTCTGACATTTTACATTTTCTGCTTTTAAGTATGTATTTTTAGACTCAAAATCACACTGCATAAAAATTCAAATTTATTTTAACCTACTGTTATAATTACAAAATTTCTTTACATAAATTTTCTATGATCTAATTGTAGTGTTTGTGAATAATTTTGCCACTAAAGAAAGTGCACTCAGTGTTTAATTAACACTTTTCATTATAAATAAAACTTTACCTTTTCTTTGTGTTAACCAAACATTTTAAGGAATAGGGTGGTTATATTTTTCCGTTGTTCATCAAAAATTGTTTCTAAAAGAGATCTATAAGTAATTCATGCAATACATTTAAATTAGTCAGAAATTTAGGGATGCATTTGATAATACTTGATGGTAGCCATGAATTATTAGATTAATAACAAAAATTATTTTGAAGATTCAAGTATATGGATGTTCCTTCTCATTCTATTGAACAAAACATATTGTTTAATGAACAAATGTTAGAAATTACATTTCTGTTGTATGATTTTTAAATATCTCGTATGTATGATTTTTAAACTAGTGCTTATAAATGTAAAAAAGATTAGATTCATTCACTTGACACATATTTATTCCATGTCTCCTTCATGAATTACAAATCATTAGATTAATAACAAAAATTATTTTGAAGATAACTTAAAAAAAGAATCAAGTATATGGATGAGGAATAATATGTTCCTTCTCATTTTATTAAACAAAAATATTGTTTAATGAACAAATGTTAGAAATTACATTTCTGTTGTATGATTTTTAAACTAGTGCTTATGAATGTAAAAAAAGATTAGATCATTAATTTGACAAGTATTTATTCCATGTCTCAATTGTTACTAAAAACATTTTTTTTTTTCAAATTAACTGCAATATTTTACCAAGAAAAGCTTAAGTTATTCTTTAATGCTCAGCAATTCTTTTTATATTTGTGTTTGTATGTATACATAGCACACTAAGATGTGGTGGAAGATACCCAAATGATTTTTCATAGTGTTGGTAGATATGGATTTTATGCATATTAGGAATAATTTGTATGAAACATTTTCCTGGTCTTTTGAGAGAAACAGTTTTTAAAAATAAAATATTTAATTGCATACAAGCAATTCTGTTTTCATAATTACATTTATTATACAATAAGCACTGCAAGGTGATACAATCAAAATTTTTCATGTTAAGACTGCCAGTGTTCGAAAAGTTGAATTAACTCCAAACACTGACAGCCTTAACAAAAAATACTTTGCAACCAACAAGCATTTCTAAACTGCAAGGTGATACAAGCAAAATGTTTATATAATTTCACAGTCTTAACAAAAAAATACTTTTCAAATTATACAAGAAAATTTATCTAAATATTTTAAAGGATTTTTTTTTATCCTAACATATACAACTTTCTGTAAGTAAATCTAAAGACAACTATTTGTGAACATTAAAGGTTTATTTTAACAAAAATTCTTAAGAAGATGAATACTTACCATTATAACATCTACAGAGTAGATAGAAGAAGTGGAATAAAACAAGCAATCATAATTTTTTTAAATAATGGCTGCTTGTAGAGAATTTCATCGTAATATTTGGGAAATCTTTTTAAAAAATGAGTTTTATCTCAATTATGCATCTTGTAAATATTTTTATCCACAACCTCTGTTTTTCAAGATTCCAATTAATGTAGAAAATGTATAATAATGCAATTGAAGCAACAAAAATTTATATTGATTGTTATTGATAGCTAATTAGAATAACTAAGAACAAATATAGCATTCTTTATCTTTCAAGAAACCTTTAGAATAATGGACAATTTGTAAAAGCTTAATGGATGAAAATTCATTTCCCTTATATATTCTACACACCTTAAATAATCTCATTGTAAATGTGCTGATTTTAAGAAATTCAAAGATATGCATTCATTTTAAAATAGCATTATTTCGTTTTTTAAAATCTGGGTATATATATATATATATATATAAAGAATCACCAATAGAATCAAAGTGCCATCATGAATAGCGAAATAATGATAAATTTTATCAATAGCTTGACTGTTGATAGAAAATATTCTGAAGAAGTTATTGTCAAAAAAAGTACTAGTTTTTTATTTGATCATGAATTTATGATTAGACAAAGTTTAGAAATTATTAATTACACATTATTTCTGAAAAGAAAATGAATCGACAAAAATTGTTTATTTGAATAGTTTAAAAAATTATTTTTACATTTATAAAGGAGATCCTGAAAATATAAATTTATCTGCTTTACATTTAAAATGTATAAAAATTAGATTAAAACGTGGATTTGTTAACAAAATATTAAAAACTGAATTTGAAACCTTTGAAGAAGAAATTTATACTTTTATAAAATATTTAAATTTTGATATAACTAAAATAAAATCTATAATAAATTTAACATTTAGTGATAGCACATGATTTGCTCCTAATCATTTAAAACTTTGGGTATGCAAATATAAACCTTAACCTATAAGACCAATATGTAAAAAAATTTATTATTTTGGCCCCACTCAGGATATCATTTGTTGCAGATGGATTCAAGGTAAATTAAGTGAATGTCAATCTAAAAATATATTTATATCTTATAATAATGCACAAAGTATTAAAGATGATAATTTAATTTTCAGGATATCATTTGTTGCAGATGGATTCAAGGTAAATTAAGTGAATGTCAATCTAAAAATATATTTATATCTTATAATAATGCACAAAGTATTAAAGATGATAATTTAATAGATTCAATGTCGCCATATACTTTAAATTATGATTTATATAATATGCATATGTATATATTAAGGATAGTGATTGTTTACATGGCTTTGACAAGTATTATTTTATAAATAAGTATCCAGATATATTAAAAAACGATAATAATACTTATGTTATATCTAACTTAGAAACATTAGTTTCCTGTGCAGTAAATTTTGAATTAAATATTTTTGATATTGGTAAAAATTTAAGGGATCCAATGGGAAATACTCTATGGCATATAGTAGTTATGAAAGGTAATTCTCTTCTTGAAATATTAGATGGCTCATTTAGTAATAATACATTAATTAATAATAAAAATCATTTTGGAAATACTCCTTTGCATATATGTAAAAATGAAAATATAAAAAAACAAGTAACAGAGAAATATGGAGCTCATGAAGATTGTGTAAATAATAAAGGTCGAATTGCTTATAAAAAAATATTAAATTTACAGTGTATTTCTGCCAGATTTATACCAAAAGAATCTATTGATAATGTACCAAATTTATTAAAATCATTTGTAAAATTGCATGCTCCTGATTTTGTATAAAACTAAAAAAGTTTTATTTTGTATATGAAGAAATAAACTGTAAAACTATTGTTTTTAAAAGCATTTGTTTATTTCTTTCAAATAATATAATGATAAATACATATTTAATAAAATGCATATTCAATAGCATAATAATAAAATTTCCAATAATAATAATATGATAAATATTCATGTAGAATAAAATACATATTCAATAGCATAATAATATTTCAAATGCATCCAATTTCATACCCGCGTTTGAAGTACAATAAAAGAATTTTTTTATTTCTTGATGAAAAATATATGTGCAACATTTAGAACATCTTGTATCTTGTGATAAATAATATGTAAGCAATCTTTGTGAGACACATCTATTTTAAGACTGATGACTGCATTCGTCGGGTGACCACTTCTGAACGGTGAGAGTGCCTTGTTATGAAAGATAACCAATAAAAGTTTGGGTTTCCCTGCAACATGGAAACTGTTAACCATAACATGTACGAAGATTTGATGGGTTATTAACATGAAAAACTATCAGAAATCGAGATGTGTTGAAACCTTTGACAAATGCAGATGTATCAATGTTATATTCATAGTTCTGCAGCTTGAAATTAGATGCAAATGCAGAGAACAGTCAAGGAATGCATTTGCACTACAGCAATGAAGAATGATTGAAGGTCAAGTAGTTCATTGATTTCCTTAAAATGGAACAGATTTTAAATATCAGAGTCAGAAAAAATATCCTCTTGTCAATGTTTTTGTATTCACCTTTTTCATTTATATATTTTTTTTAAATTTTGTTCTAATTATTCATTTTATTTTTTAGAATTTTATAAATTGTTTTAGCTTATTTTCCTGATTTGATTTCCAAGTTTTTAAAATTTAATAAATAAATGGATCTTGCTTCAGTTCGAAGAATATACTGAAATTTCTAAGATTAACAATAATAATTTTACTCTATCACATTATATTTGTAAATTGTCATAAGTAATTTTGAAGTTGTACGTTTAAATCGATTTTTTTTTCTGTTTGTAATGATTGTTTTAAAATTTAATACCAACAACAAATTTTTCATGAAAACTTTTAAGACAAAACAATAATGGTTTAAAATTTTTTTAATTAAAACAAAATAATAAAATAAAGAAAATTAAAAAGATAGAAATAAAAAGAGAATCCTTCTCTTAATATTCCACTTAAATGGACGTTCAGATGGATGATCACATATTAGCTGCTATGTAAAACTTTGAAAATAAATATGTGAAATGATCATAGAATATTCATATGAATGACATAGAATATTTTGACAGTTAATTATGCATTGCATTACAATAGTTATATGTAAAAATGACATTCAAAAAGGTATTTAAAAATAAAATAATCATTTTAAATAATCAGTAGTTCTTAACGTAAGTAAGCAGTACTTATTTTTACATTATAATTTTTCATTTTAAGGGATTAAAAGAGTTTCAAATGATGAATTATTTTTGTGAACTAAAATTGCAGTTTACAACATAAGAACAAAATTTAAAAAAGAAAATGTGATTATTTTTACGGTTATTTTAAGCTGTACTGAATGGAATAATTATATTTTTAAATCTTATGCCATCTTCGTGATAATTTCTCATTTTTCAAGTTTCAATTTGTTGTCTTTACACACTATGGGTTACTCCGTGTTATGTTTCGTGCACTCTATGTTCATGAAAAGATGGTTGAAAGATTGTTGTCTGCCTACTCATTATGACTTCACTTGCAAAATCGAATCCTATTTCTCACAACCTGCAGATGCATTGAACGTAGAAGGGCGCATTCTTCTGAATTACCAGTGTCGTGGATATCATTCCCGTAGATCGCGAAGAATCCATCCTGACTGCTGCTTCTGGAATATATTTCTCAGGATGAGGTTTTTCTTTGTGTTCATGTTCTAAGGTTGAATTATGATGAGTTTGTTAGCTCAGTTTTGTAGAAAAATACATATAGAACTGTGCTTTTTTTTTTTTGCAACTTTTCACAAGAAGTGTTGTTCCTCTCATTTCTCATCTTTAAGGCGTATTTTCTACTTGGGTTCGTTTCAATTTATTTAATGTTCCATATTTCTAATAGAATTGGAGAAATCAGAATTGAAGATCTCTCATCCAATTTTAAACCCCGATTAAAATCAGTCACCAACTGTTGTCCATCAAAATTCTCATAGTACGCCTTCTTGCAAAAGCAATAAATTTTTAAAATAAAGAGCAATCAGAATCGAAAATTTGGTACTGAATATATTGCTGTCGTTGTTGTTGATGAGATTGCACTTTCGAAATAATTTATACATTTAGACTATGAATCAAACCACAAATTCTATAGAGAGAATAATACCTGAAACTTGTAGGCTCAGGTTTTTAAAATGTGATTGCTTCCAATGGCGTCTTGAAGAGTACAACTTCACACAGTTGCACGGAATCATAGATGCATTCTTCTAGTAGCACAACTTTGTCAGATGCATCTAAAATATCCGAGTGATGTCTTTCGGCACATTATACGACGTAGTTTTAACACGAACTTATTTTTTTAATAAAAATATTGAAAGGAAAAATTATTTATGGCAAATGCTAAGTTTCCTAATCAGTACTTAACACTGGCTTTTGTTTGTTCATAAATAGAAGAGGTGTTGTTAATTATTTATACAAAATGTGACATTAAATAAGCATTCTTTTTTTAAAATACGTCTTTTTGAAGGTTAACATATTTATAATATTATATTTCGATTCATTGTACATGTCCAGGTATTGAGTTTTACCATCATCACTAAATATAAACGCTGCTAGAAATGGTGACTAAAGGAGCAGGTCAGGGTCAAATCTACAACCTCGCGGTTGCAAGAACGACATGATGTATCATCATTCAACTTTCACGGAGTACATTGGCCGGTTATGGCCTTATTCACTCCAAATCCGGTATGCTAGGGTACTTTGCAATAAGAAAAAACATTAGTAACAAAAGGCAGTGGGCGTATTTATGTCCATGTTAGTAAGATAAATAAAAAAAAAAAACAATAAGGAGTAATTAAAAAGGAGGGCGCAATTATAAAATAATTAAATGGAAAGCAACAAGCGCAATTAATTGAGGCATTTAAAAAGAAGTTGCAATTTTTCAATGGGACTATTAGCATTTTTAAGTTGCGTGTAAAAAGTTATCTAGACATCCTAGCATGTTAAAGATATTTACAATTTCTGAAGTACATAAAGCGGCGAGGTGCCCCATCTGGTGGCAGTTTATGCAGGTGGGATTTTCAAGGCGTTCTTTAACGTGGCAATCCTGGAGATGGTGTTCACCCCCCACATATGATATATGAACCAGTTCATCTAGGAATTTTGTAATTTATAAAGAACTGCCCTAGGGCATTTAGCATTTTTCGTCAGAGTGAAATCGTAAGATGAACGAATTTCATCATTCGTGATATGAACAAGATTTGCGTGGAAATGTCCTGGAGGCTTCAGCATAAACTTTTGAATAGAAGACTGAGACGAAGGTCGTCGTTTCTAAAGTACCACAGAGAATCAGTGACCCTTCCAATAATCTATTTTCAAGTCTTTCAATAGAGTTGACGTGGTACTTTGCAGCGGAACCCCAAATTGGTCAGAATACGTGATAATGGGACGCATAGAGTACATGTGAATTATTAGTTTAATATCTAAGGATTTACTTGTACTATGTGTGTCCTTATTATTTATTATCTTCAATTTTCAATAAGAGTGATTTTCTATTTTAACTCGCATATTTTTGTTATGATCTTATAATACATTTTTTTTTTTTTTTCCAAATTAAGCTGATATAAAAAACTGCTGATTAAAAGCTTGTTGAGGGGACGATGTTTATATGTTTTAAGAAAATACTATTATGTATCCTGAATTACAAAATACCAAATGCAAGAAAATGTATTGATTAAATAACCACTATTTTTTTAATAGAACTTTTTATTAATACAAAAAAAGGGGATCTTCTTTATTCTCGCAGCAAAATTGGGTCGTCTAATGAGAAGGAAAAACTTTCGCCAGTATGGTGCAGAGAGCTCCTTCTCAATCTACTATAAATTGTAAACAAATTTTGTGTTAAATTTTCAAAGTTTCCCTCATTAGCCATTTTCTGAATTTCTCTACGTAATTAATTTCCAATATATTTTCAAATAAAAAATTCAGATTTTCTTATTTTCAATTTAACTTTTTTGTATGTTTTTCTGCTTTAGGGATTAGAACCCATTTCACTAACCCTGTTTGTATTGACACATTTTACTTTTTTTTTTTTTACATGTTTCCCTACGGAAGATACGAATTTAAGGCATAATTCACGGCCCTTGCGGCGATGCCGCACGCAATCACAGCCAGCTCAGCGCTCTTGCCACTCAAGATTGCTTCACTTGCAAGACAGGAGTGGAAGGCTGCTTCGGTGCCAAAGTACTCTGTTACACTTCAAACATCCTAATTGCATAAAACTAATACTATTCTTCATTCTAAAAGATTTGCTATTAGCATTTCATGACAATAGATAAAAATTGTCTTGCCTAACAATTTTGATAGAAGCATTTGTCGAAATTATGTTATTAGCTACAGTATATTTACTATTTTATTTATTTGTGCATCTATGAACAGTACAGCAGCAAAAAATAATAATAATAAGCCAATAAAAGTTGTCAAATTGGCTTACAACTTAATGGGATAATTTTTAAACGAATATTGACCCAATTACAAAAATTTTGTCAATCGATCTATGCTATTTATTAGAAGTATTCCAAATAATTTGGTAAAATTTGGATGTAAATTACAGCCGTTGATAGGCGGACATATGCACACAAACTTAGGTTTTAAAATTTATGTGGAACTTTTGATTTCCATAACATTGCTAGTAAAGAAAAAAAAAAAACCTGCTGAAATTAGACAGTATATGGCAAACAATTATTTTATTCGGGATAATTTCAAGGAAATTTTAAGATATTTGTAAGAAAATTATCCGTTCTTTAACAAAGCGATTTTAATAATTAATTTATCATTGTAGAATTAAATATTTATTTCTTAAATAATTTAATGAGAAACTCTTTTTTAAAAATGTACTCTGTAAAGCTGTTTCTTCTAAACAATATGCCTATCATCATTTTCACACAGCAGATTTTTAATAAATAAACGGAAATCATCTGTATTTATAATATAGATACCAAGAATATAATAGATAAGTCGCACTAAATTTGTAATAATGCAAGTACATGAATTCTTAATTTATAAAATATGATACAACAAATGAGAAACTCTAGGCTACCAGGCCTAGGATAACTTACACAAATACTTACAGTTTTTATGATTAACAACTATAAATTTAAGTTACTAAATTTA
>BPLQ01000844.1:0-130493 GCA_021605075.1 Caerostris darwini | reverse complement strand
TCCAATTCTGGATCGAAAAAGACAGTTTAAAATTTTGATATTTATTCGATAAATGCAATTCTTGGTGATTAACGCAGTTAAGATTTTTTTGTACGAAAGACTCATCTATTAACTTGAGGAGATAAACGTTTTTATGTGACGCATTTTTTGAATTAATTTTTACCTATACTTAAGGGTTGGGGTGGGGACATGCTATACTTGCAACATATTGAATTCACCCACTTTAAATTGTAATGGATTTTTTTTAAATATATAGTCCGAGGATTATAGGCAAAAAATTGTAGTCTTTATAATGTTTTAATTTGATTTCATTCATTAATGTATCATATGCTAATGTCATGTTCATAAGAAAATTCGTATAACATCTACTGATAATATGTAGTTTACCATTTTGGAATAAGTTCAACTTGATATGTATTTAAGATGCGAATACTTTCGTTTGTAATATTACTAACGTACGTCAATATCTTTTCCAAATGGATGGGTATCAATAAACGCAGAGAAGTACCATCCTAGCAAAGCTCAAGCAACCTGTATTAGCATTGTAAGGACTCACCAGAAAATGTTCCATTTCTGGAATATTTTGAGGAAAGAAGGTAGCAGCAGAGTTCTTCGGGCAGAATCTGAGTAAACTTCAATTATGTAGATATTCAACCAAGTGATAGATAAAACAGACAGAAGAGAGAAAATTAAATGTGACAACTTTTCATTGATGCATGCATTTCACCTAGCTGCTTATATATTTTGCTGTTAAGATGTTTTAAATTATTTTATACATTTCGTCCATTAATAGCATTAAGATTTTTTCGTGAGAAATGTATGGATGTCAAGAACTCTGCAGAGAAATACCACCTCAACAAAACCCTAACAACGTATATTAACATTCTACAGCATTGAACAGGACTGACCAGACAATGTCATATTTTCGAAGCATCTTAAGAACAGAAGACAGATTTTAAATAAATGTCATTTATGTGGATCTTCAACCAGGGGGTAGGGAAAACAGACAGAAGAAAAAAAATGTAAGTGTAAACAAATTTTTCATTCATGCATGCATTTCAACTCACTGCTTATATATTTTACTGTTAAGCTGTTTTAAATTATCGTTGTTGTTCTAATGCGGCTAGCAATACAGCAGTTAATCTAAGCCATAAGCAAGGCTGCTCCGCTGTTACTCATTTAGCACTACCTAGGGCGCACGTGTAGCTTGAAGTTATGCTATGGGAACGAGTAACATCAGGCCCGCAATGCTCTATGATCCTATTAGACCGGGGCCTACGGCTTAAAGTGAATTCCGAACCACTACAACATCCATGGCACCGCCGGGACTCTATTCCGAAATCTGTCATACCGAGCGCCATAGTGCTAGCCACTCGACCACCAGGCCCCTATAATCGAGAATAACATATTTAGGGATGAATATTTTTAAAAAATCATTAAATAGAAATATAAATGATTGATCACTTTTGTATTATATACAATTTTGTCCATCAATAGCGCTAAGATTTTTTTCGTGGGAATTGATTCAGCATTTCCTCCTTATTTCTCACGCCAAAAATTAATTTAATTATACGTCTTGTTTGGTATAAATGCAAGGATATGGAACGGACTAATATTATTGCATTAAAATTTATGAATTCTAATTGCGCATTCTTCGGCGCTATCTTTTCCCACAAAACCAATTAAAATAAAATGTGCTACAAAAATTATTAAGCTCTATATCCCATCTACCCATCCAATACCAGTTAGAAGTTATTATAGAAATCAACCATTCTCCCACAGTGAGATCACACCGATATCAATTAAATGCATCCGAACTGCCTATACCTACTAGTACAGACCAAACTCTATATTTTCCCACATTATTTCCCTTATCAGCCCAATAGCGGCACAAGGACTATTCTGGAAAAGATCATAAAACCTAATGGCATATCCCATCTCTCTATTAAAAGCCCTCCATGTTTTCCGTTGCTTGTTATGTGTGTGTGCCCCATACAGATTATGAGCGAAGATATAATATAATATTTTTTTTCCCCCCACTTTCCCGTTGGGCATTTTTTGCCAAGATGATGGGGGTGGAGGGGTGGTCGCCAACGTCGACCAATTAGAAAGCGCTCGTCACAACATCTGCCCGGTGTCTTCTCACGGTACCGCAGCGCCCCCTGCAGTGGGTGTTGGGCAATTGCAGAATGAATGGGCTTGGGAACTCCGGGATCATTCATTTCAATTGGGGAATAGAACGAAACAAAGGGTGATCGGTTACAGTTTAATGAGTTTATTTGCCAATTTATTGCCAAATGAACTGAAATGAAATGTTGTTTCGAAGCCGCAATGTTTGTTTTTTCTTTCTTTCTTTTTGATGGTAAAAAGAATACGCTGAATGCCTTTTAGTCTTTATTGAAATTTAGTAGCAAATGCTAGACAGTGGAATATAAGGTTCTTGAGAACCAAATGATAATGCATTTTTTTTTTTTTGCTTTAAAAGGATATAAGGATGATAATTTGTTTCAGAAAGTTTTGATGTGAAAGCATCGATTATTTTTTTCTATGTAAATTGTATTCAATGTCAAATGAGTCTGAAACATTTTTCGCAATTTTTTTTTTTATTTTTATAAAAAATAAATTAGAAATGTGTCTTATTTCAAGGGGAAAAAAAAAAAGACTGTTTACTTCATGTCCCAAAATATGTTTTATTTTTATGCGATACCTTTTATTTAGGTGAAAATAATGAAGACAATAACTAATTACTGATTAAGATAATAATATGATATTAATATAATAATTAATTATTGGTTTGCTGGATACTCTATTAGACGTTCGATAGCAATTAAAGTATGTTACACAAATTTGACAATTTAATTGCTGTGAAAACATCATCCATTTTTGAATTTCTTGTTCTATACTTGCATAGAGGGTGCTTCAATAAATTTATAGCAAAATAAAACCAAAAAAGTAAAAATATAGTCTAATGCACATGTTCGGAATATATACAACTTTCGCTTGTTATTATTAACCAATTGATCTATCTATAGAACATATTACTCAAATGTTTCATGTTTCCAAAAAAACGCTAGCGGCCTGGTGGCCAAATGGCTGGCACTCTGGCCTTTGGTATCACAGGCTAGGCTCGAATCCTGCAGGTGGCATGGATGTTTGTTAGTGGTTCAAATTACACATTTAAGTGTAGGACCAGGTCTGCTTAGCTCTCGTGTGCACAAAAAGACAGTAGAACGACAAACCAAACCAAATTTTAAGAACATAATTTTGAAAGTAAAATTTTTTTTTTAATGAAACTCTATTTTCATTAATCTTGCCAATAACTAATTTAATTTTACTTAATTGCAAACTTTAAGAAATAAAACTTTAAGTAACCATTGTAAATATAGTTTATAATCCGCTTAATCAGAATATCGGAAAAAAAAATATCGGAAAATGGAAAAAAAATCTAAAGTGTTGTTCTGTTTAATGCTATAATGCTCACCTGAGCGTAAATGATAAGAACACGCACAAAAAAAAAACATACATTCATTCAACATAGAAATTAAACATACATACATTCAACATAGAAATAATGTTACGTACTCATACTAATGTCGATTATATAATAGCTTTACACATCTGAATATACAAACAAATATTAGTGTAACAGTAGAAATTTAAGTAAGTTCTTTATACGTAGCAAGAATTTCATATTCATCGCACTCATTTTTATTTAATAACTGATTAATTTAATTCTATTTGTAATCATATTTCTTTCATTTGCAATTTTTGCGATTTTTTAGTCTTTACATCCATGCAAGCACATGCTAGATGTTTAATTTTTATGATTATCTGAATGCATTATTTTAAGCATTACTTTCAGTTATTTCAAATATAAAACCAATTTTATTATTATTATTATTATTTTTGAAAAAATACCTGGTTGAAATCGCAAATACTGTACCCCTAAGGAAGTTCGCCAATCTTGCAACCCGGAATATTTCGCCAATGTTGCGTCAATTCCTTTAGGGTTGCAATACTCTAGAGGAATTCGTAACTTCTTTTTTTCCGAACAATATAATGATTATTTATTTTTACTTTGATGGTTACTTTAAAAATTCTTTCGTTACAATAAAAAATTCTTTAGTTATAGGAATAAATACATATTCCTTTAAATATTTATTCCGATAAATTATTGATTATTTTGAGATTGTTCTTAAAACGTATGTTTACAGTATGTGATACAGAAAATAAACAATTTTTATGATATTGCCACTCATGAAAATACGAAACTAAGAAAAACGATTTTTTAATTTATTAATAACTTATATTTGATTATCAAATAATTATTTTCTTTTTAATGCTGCTGAAATAATTAAGGTTTTGTAACAACTGTTATTTGAATTCGCGCGAAAAAATTTTACCTTTTATTTTTAGAACATTAGTTTACCGCGAAAACGTCGATCGAACGCATTAAATTGTTCTGATGTTTTTTTGTTGTTGTTGTTTTTTTTCTAAATGCTGTTGACATAGTTAAGATTTTGTGGCAACCGTCTTTTGAATTCGTTCGGGAAAAATTAACTTTTTAATTTTAGAACGTTAGTTTACAGAAGAAAAAAGCCGCTGGAATGTTTTGATGTCGTTGTTCCTCCAACAAAGGATACATCAGATTAACTTGTAAGTTATTCTTTGGTTTCTTTTTTTTTTTTTTTTTTTTTTTTCCTTTTTAAAAATTTTTGTTTCATCATTCGAATTCGGTATCGTAAACAACATGAAATATTTTTTGACATACTAGAAAAAAAAAAAGAAGTGGCTTACTAGCGAATGATTTTAGTGTTATTTTATCGTAACAGCGATTATTGTCCTTGTCTAAATGTTACATTTATGTGAGTTAGCAAAACATAATTCTACATAATAGATGGGCGATAAAGCGATTAAATTTGGTGTACAAGCGATTTAGGAATAAAATTTTGAGAAAATAATGATATATTTTGGCGTTAAAGCAGCAATATGTGGCATAAAAAGAAAACATTAAAATTTTGACATAATAATGGTAAGATTTTGGCGATAAAACGATATTAATTGGCGTAAAGCCAATTAAGGCATAATTTTTTGGCATAATAGTACTAAATTTTGGCGTAGAAATTAGCATTTGATACAAAAGTATTCAAAGGATAAAAAATATTTTTAGTGATAAGAATGAGGCGGTAAAGCATTAACTTTTGGCGTAAAAACAATTTAAAAAACAAAATTCGCTTAGTAAAAAAGTTTGGCAATAGAGCTATAAATGTTGGCAAAAAAGCATTTCAAGGATGAAAATTTTGGCAGAATATTGATAATATTTGGCGTTAAAGCGATAAACTTTGGCTTGAAAGAACTTTCAGTAAAAATAAACTGACGTAATAGCTGTTTGGCTATTAACATTGGCGTAATAGCAATATTTGGCGATGAATTTTGGCGAAATAGCGTTTTACAACTACACCAAACTTTGGCAGCCATTTTGTTTGTCTACTTAGCGATTTGGCATCCAAATGAAAAAATTTTGGCGTAATGTCTTTTTACCGCGAAAATTAGCTGGTGCATTCTAGATTTTTACCGATTATTTTTTATCTAGCTATCGTAACATTTATAAATACAATATATCAGTTTACATCTGCTTTGGCAAAACCCATTATACGTTGGACATATTTCAAACGAAATATACGATTCTGTTTTGCTTACTACTACTTAGTGTTACTCGCGTTCGTAGCATATCTTCAAGCTACATGTGCCCCCGTGGGAAGTGCTAAATGAGTAACAGCCCTTGCTTATGGCATAAAGATTAACTGTCTCTGCATTGCCAGCTGCATCAGAACAATATGTATATTATGAAATACAAATAGCAATAATTTGTAAATTTGACGTTCTGAAATCTGCAATTCATTTCTAAGAATTTTAGCAGAAAACACGTCTAGTTAAGACGTATTTTGGGTACCATAAGACGGTGATGATTTGCATCCCAAATTCTGGAACCTCTGCTTGTTACTCGTACATTACAACTCACTATTATTTTCAATACACAAACAGACATGCTTCAACAACGTGGGACAAATTCTCCCCATAAAAAATGTATAGAGCCCCGTACCAATTCTTTGACAAATAATAGCATAAACAAGATGACACCAGATAAGCTGACAGAAAAAAAAACCTTCTGCTTTTTCTCTTTTCATCTTGCCAAGAACCTCCATAAATGGCACTCATAATGCACCGCTATCATTCCCTATAAATGCAATACGAGCGACCCCCCCAAAAAAAAAAGTCCCCGTCTTTGGTGCTCTGAAAAATGCTTTTATTATTAGCCTTATCTCTTGGCGATATCTTGGCGCGTGTGCGATGCTTATCTTGTCTTGGTGGCCCCGCTGTTGAGAAAAAGTTGAGGGTTTGCTGTTCAGATGCTATCGGCATGGTGGTGTTATTAATACACAAAAATTGCCATCAAGGGTCGCATGTATGCATAGGACCTTTTCCATATAATTTTTTTTGCTTAATGTCCTACTCAGCTTACAAACTAACGGAAAATATGTTTTGAGTGCTCAGATAAAAAGGGCCTACAGTAGATGCATTTGTAGATTACGCGGCAAATAGTACGTATTGTCAATGTAAAAGGAATCACGCAATTATTCTAAAAAAAAAAAAAAAAAAAAAAAAATGGAATTTTTTTATATATATTGAAGACATCAGATAAAGCTTCAATTACAATATGTATATGTTACTCTTACAATATTTTTGTTATAATTTTACGATGAAAAATTTAATAGTACTCTTAATATTAGCATTATTTAACTTATTTTTTAAATTTAATTTTTTAATTTATTTAGCTTTGGTTTCCATCCTTTGGTAGTTAAGGTGTTTTTTTCAAACTTTAAGCCACTAGCCACTATCTTCATTAATATTTTCAGAAATTTCTTTAGATGTGGAAATATTTGTGACTTTGATAGTACAGGAGGTACAATTGCCATATTTTTTCAAATTTCATAAGCTTACGTTATGAGATTAGGAATTTAGTTCTGTGGGATATTATAGTTATTTATATTTATGAATATATATACATACACTGAAGTGACAAAAGTCATGGGATAGCAATATGCAAATTTTCAGATGGCAGTAGCATCGCGTAGAACAGGTATAAATGCGCAGTGCTTTACCAGAGCTTGCATTTCTGTTCAAGTTATTCATGTGAAGAGGTTTTGACGTGATGATGACCGCACGACGGGAATTAACAGACTTTGAACACGGAATGTTAGTTGGAGCTAGACGCATGGGTCATGCCATTTCGGAAATCGTTAGGGAATTCAACATTCCCAGATCCACTGTGTCAAGAGTGTGCCGAGAGTATGAAATTTCAGGCATAACATCCCACCATGGACAGCGCAGTGGTCGACCGCCTGCACTTAACGACCGAGATCGGCGACGTCTGCAAAGAGTCGTAAATTCTAACAGACAAGTAACACTGCGTCAAATAACCGCAGAAATCAATGTGGGACGTACAAGGGACTTGTCTGTTAGAACTGTGCGGAGAAATTTGGCTTTCTTGGGCTATTCCAGCAGAAGACCGACTCGAGTGCCTTTACTGACAGAACGACATCGCTTGCAGCGATTCTCGTGGGCACGTGAGCATATCGGTTGGTCCCTAGATGAATGGAAAACCCTGGCCTGGTCCGATGAGTCACGATTTCAGTTGGTAAGAGCTGATGGTAGGGTTCGAGTGTGGCGCAGACCCCACGAAGCCATGGACCCAAACTGTCAGCAAGGCACTGTTCAAGCTGGTGGTGGCTCCGTAATGGTGTGGGCTGTTTTTTCATGGCATGGACTTGGTCCTCTGGTGCGACTGGACCGAATATTGACTGGAAATGCTTATCTTCAGCTACTTGGAGATCACTTGCAGCCATTCATGGACTTCATGTACCCAAACAACGATGGGATTTTTATGGATGACAATGCGCCATGTCACCAGGCCACAACTGTTCGCGATTGGTTTGAAGAACATTCTGGACAATTCCAACGAATGATCTGGCCACCTAGATCGCCCGACATGAATCCCATCGAGCATTTATGGGACATCATCGAGAGGTCTGTTCGTGCCCAAAATCCTGCACCATCAACGCTTTCACAATTATGGACGTCTATCGAGACAGCATGGCTCAATATTCCTGCAGAAGACTTCCAACGACTTGTTGAGTCCATACCACGTCGAGTTGCTGCACTTCGCCGGGCGAAAGGAGGGCCGACACGATATTAAGAGGTATCCCATGACTTTTGTCACTTCAGTGTATATATATATATATATATATATATATATATATATATTCTTATCCCGCTTGGTAGACAGCAACATCTAGACAAGTTCCAGAACCCTTGTGGTCTCATGGAAGGAGAAAAAGAAGGGGCGGGGCGGGAGGGGGCAACTTCTGTTGTGCTGGAGTACCCGAAAGTAGAAGACTGACTTCTGCTCCGTGACGCTGAAGAAGGGCAATGCCTTCCGGGAATACTTTTAGGGGAAACTACCAGCATTTGTGTATCGTATGGGCTTGGTTTGGTTTGTCACTCTACGGTAATTTTATGCTCACGTTGGTCTACTTAGATAGGGACCTATATTTTAATGGGGATTTCGAATCACCAACAAACATCCATGTCCCCGCCAGGATTAGAACCTGAAGCCTGTGGTACCAATGGCCAGAACGTTAGCAAATTGGTCATTAGGCCATTGTATATATATCGTATGGGAGAAGACTTCCACCAGGTAGTCCGACTAACAAGGCAAGATGCTGAACATCGCAAACGCCATCAAGTCTTCTTATTTTTGAAACAGTGTCTACAACAAGGTCGCCAGTGGATCGCACACGTTGCCACCTAGCCACGAATCGGGCTCTATTAATAAATCTCTGATATGGTTTATTTATTTATGTTATGCTGAAGAGATTTGAAGTTTAAAAAAAAAAATCTGCAGCATTTAAAGCTAAGACTCCTTTTGTTGAATGGGTGTTTTTTTAAATAATAGTTTAGGTTTTTTAGTGTTTGAAATTGTAGATTTTTTTTAATGGTTAGTCTTTTTGAAATAATTATTTAGCCATAATATCGTTACGTGATCGTTTTCTTATTTTTCTCTTACCCTCCAATGTGAACTGACTTTTTTTAAAGAGTTGTTTCACGATTTCAATAATATTTTCGCTCTCTTATTCATATAAGTAGTTCTAATATAGAAGCTTAAATAAGTAATATAAATAAAAATCAGGTTTTAATTCCTGTAAAAAGTGGCCAAATTAATCGTCTAAACAGATAATAATAATATCTATTCAATTGTAATTACAGAATAAAAATTTTGAGTTAAATATTGGAGAGTAATATATTTTAAATGCTTATTTTTTATAGTACTAAACATTATATAATGGTATTTATTTGTTTCCTTATGGTATGTTTTGTTAAAAAATATAAATAATTTTGAGAATAAAAAAATTGTAACTATTTTAAATATATTATTAATTTTTATTGCACTATAATTCTTTTTTTCAATGAATAATTAAAACCAATAGTTTCTTAGATTTAGCATTAAATTATTCAAATGTTTGGATAGCCGAAAAAAACCCATTCCAATTAAAAACATCTTTTTTCTCATTAACTAAATGTATTTTTAATTTAAAAAAAATACTTTCTATTATACTTGCATCCATAAAATTAAACATATAGATACGGATGGTTTAAGGGATTTAAAAAAAAATTAAAATCTATTATCGTTAATTATAAATACATTTTAATAATGAAACTAATTTTTTTTTGCTCTGAAAGGTTTTTTTGTCTGTCTGTCCTAAAAAATAGTTTCGTCTTTAAATCAATAAACAAAGGATGTGTTTTTAATTAAAAATAATTGTTTAATTTCTTCAATCTCAATTAAAATATTAATTAATTCTCTTTCCACTTTTTTTTTTATAGACTAACAACTAAAATGTTTAAAATGAATTTGAGAATGTTTTTTTTTTTTTTTTATATTTTAATACTTTGTTGTAAAAATAGAAAAAAGAATAAGAAACAAAAACAAAAAGTCATTGCAACATTTTTTTCTTAGTGACTTATTAGGATATTAGGAAAGGTTTTGCGTTTTTGTAAAAAGATTTATAACTACTTTTTGCATGCAGTCAATTAAAATACAATTTAATTAAATGATCATTTGATATTTCACAAAGACCAACTCACAGAATTTGGAAGCGATTTGCTAAATAAATAAAATGAATTAAGCAAATTACTCTTAAGGACAAATATTATTCAATTTTTTTCAAAAACAGTTCTTCGTTTTTTGGAGGAAAGGGTAAAAAACTAAAGCATTCACAAATTTATTGCAAATATCTAAAATGCAACTAAATATATTTTGTATGTAGATGTGTCGTTGTTTTAATCAACAGTGTTATATATATATTTTAAATATATATTTTAACAATATCTATTTTAAGTTTGATTAATATAACGCTAAATAGAATAAATTAATAGGACATTAAAGAATCATATTAAGATATTTCTATAAAATAAATGCATTTATCATAGCAAATCGAAATTTATAGACAATTTTGAACCACAAATAATAAGAACTAATTTACATACGTATAATTAGGTCTTATTATTATTTGCCAGATATATATATATATATATATATCTGGCGTTAGGTACCATAGGTTTCCTGTTCGAGTGGTGCGATGGATGTTTGTATTGGTTTGGAATCAACTTATTTAAAGTTGATTCCAAAGGTTCAAGTCTAATAGGATCATAGAGCGTTGTGGGGGTAGTGTTATTCGCATCCGTAACATATCTTCTAGTTACACGTGTCCGTTGGATAGCGCTAAATGAGTAACAGCGGTGCAGTCCTTGCTTATGGCATAAAGATTAATTGTTTCCGTATTGCCAGCTGCATTAGAACAACAACAACAACACACACACATACACATACATATATACATACATAAAATTAAAAAATATTAAATAAGATTACTTAAATTTATCACAAAACTTCAAAGATACTGAAAAAATTCTTGTTAAGAAAACACTTTATTTTATATAATAAATATTATTATATAATAAGAAATTAAATCAAAATATAAATATTGCATAAATATTTTATAAAATATTTAATATTATGAATTATTATATTAAATAATTATTAATATGTTCATTTTTAATATGCTTCTTTTTTTTCTTTCTTTATTCAAATAAAACATTGTTTCTGATGGAGGATAGTGTTTTGAATTTCGAAACTAGAATTAGACATTGTCTTCGAATTCGTTTAAATTCAAAAATCTTAATTGTTGACTATATTGTGGCACACTATCTTTTTAAAGATATCAAAAAGCTGCATGAAATTCAAATTAAGATTTTAACTCTCATTTTTAAATATGATTTTAATTTTTCTAGGCAGAATTAACAAAACAATTTGGTCACGATGCAATGTTTTTTTACAGCGTGTATAGAATGATGTGTGATATGAATGATGTATAGAAAGTTTTAAATTACTTTTAGTTAAAATTTGAAGAGAAAAAAAAAACCCGCGCATATTATGAATCGTGTTTAAATTTAGAGTTTATAGATGGATATATTCATTTTGGTCACATGAAATTAAATTTCCAATGATTTAAAAAAAAAAAAATAAACTTTAAAAATTGTTGAAGATATAGTTCGTTTTTAAATTTTTATTTAAAATATATTTAAATTTGAAGCGAACTTGAGTTGAAAATTTGAGTTATTTTCAATAAATTATGGATTCATAAGAAAATTATGTTTCTGAAATTATTACTTGGCATTTTAATTTATAAATTTTTAAAAATTGAGGAATTTGATGAATAATTAAAGAGTAATCTATTAGTTAAATAATTCCTACGCCTAATCTAAGCAATTTTTTCAGTCCATACAAATATGCCAACTTCAAATGAATCTTTTCGTTTGCATCTCTGATAGTTTTCAGTAGTTCTTTTTGGCTTCTCAGTAACGGAAGTAGAGCTTAAATGTCAAACATGAGGCACTATCTTCCGGAAACGCCCACACATTTTACTAAAAAAATATCAGCATTCGCAACTGTAACTGGAATTTATAATATCGAGTAATCAAGGAATAGTATCAGCGTAATCGTAATCGAATCATCTGGAATTCATTTTTTTAAAAAACTTTATGGAAATTTTTATTAAAATAGGATTAATGTTACCCATAGGTGTGCTGAAATTATTTATTACGGATCAGATTTAATATTAGAAGAAAAAAATGAATTTTTTGAATATATAATGCGGCACAGTATTTTTAAATGAAAATAGAAGCCTGTTAACTGCACACAATTAAAGAAAATTTATAACAAAAACCTTACCACGTGCAAATACTAAACCAATCCATTAAATTATATGCTTCTCCAAATAAAAACCTCACAGTTGAACAGTCCATTTCTGATAACAAAAGGAAAATGTAATAGTGTTAGTACATTTATTTGTACACATTAAATGCTACTTAAATTAAAACAAAAATCCATAAAATTTCTATGGTACACGAAAACTAGTGCTATTTTTTACGAAATTGTTAGAATTTTTTTAATTGTGCGAGGTTGAGAAAGGAACAGATAAAATAGCTTTTTATAAAATGTTCATAGTATTCGTTTTTTCCACAGTCCATAGTTAAATCCAAAATTTATGTTATTTTTCTTAATAATTACATAGAATCCATAATTATTCCTTTTTGTAACTGCCTATGCATAAAAAAAGGTGTTAATTAGTGTTGATAAGCGCTAAGAAATTGGATTACATCAGGGCCTTTGAGGAGAAAATATTTGGACAAAGAGTTGACAATACTATATGGATTAGAAGACACAACAAAGAAATTGAACACCTAATTAAAAATGGAGACATTGTGAGATGCATAAAATCACAAAGAATGCGCTGGATCGAACGTATACATCGCAGAGATGAGGAAAACATCATTAAAAGGATTATGCTATGTAAATTATTCAACAATAAGAAGACCAAGGGAAAGGTGGGTGGATAGTGTCGAAGAGGACCTTAGGCAACTGAAAATTATTAAGTTGGAAGAGATTGGCACTGGAGTGAGACAGATGGAGAGATGTTGTGTTGGAAGCCCAAGCCTGTACCAGGTTGAAATGTCTGCAAAGAAGATTAAATAGTGTTGTGAAAATTCTAGTTTTAGATCTACATTACATAGTACTCTAAAAAGTGTTCTTTTTTTTCGATGTTAAAATACAAAAAATATTTATAAATACAATTGCTGATTTATCATTGACAAGCATTTTATTTTTTAAATGAACTTATTTCATTTAATAATTATTAATTTCTTTTTCTATTAAATGAAACTTCACACTTTTGACAGTAAAAAAATTGGAAATGTGATGGGAAGATTACGAGCGAATTTGACATAGAATATGATTTTTGAAATATTCTCCTAAAGAAAACGTCTCATATTTTTTTATAATTATTATTCTTTACTTTTCATTAAAACATTCATAATAACATTCTGCGCAATTGAAGTAAATTAACTTTCTATTTATTTAATTTTAAACGAAAATTTTCTGTAGAAGTTAAGATAATAATACATGTAAAGCAAATATTTATTTAAGGACTTAAAACAAGCATTTAAGTCCTTTTAAACAGTATTTCTACTAGATATCATTTATGTTTTACAGAGAATAGTTTGGAAAAGAATACAATCATATCGTATGTTTACAGAAATATTTATTTACTTCTTCAAACTAAATTTGCGACCAAAAGGCCAATTGGTACTACAAACCTCAGGTTCGAATCCTGACAGTCGCATGCATGTTTGTTAGCGGTTCAAAATCCACTTTAAACTGTAGCTGCAAGTCTAATTAGCTTAAAGTGTGCACAAAATGACAGTAGAGGGACAAACTAAACCAACTTTAAACAACCTAAATCTTACGTCGGCCATAGACTATACAGACCAAATTTGTTAGCTCCAAGTTGAAAATTCTGATTTTTTTTTTTTTATAAACGATAAAGAAATAAGCAGATTTTCAATTTTATATAAAATTGAAAATCTGCTTATTTCTTTATCGTTTATAAAAAATTATAAATAAATCCTTTATAAAAATTTGGATTTCAATCTATATAAAAATATTGATTACAGGTTTTGATTCAGAAAGACGCAATTTTTTTATAAAAACATGCAGGGGATTTTTCACATAAAAATGGGATTTTTCACATAAAAATGAAATTTTCCTCTTTAAGTAAAAGCTGGATGTTTGTTAGTGTAGGTTAGGTTGGATGTTTGTGAGTGGTTCGGAGTTAAATCGTAGGTTCCTGTCTAATTAGCCTAAAGTGTGCACAAAATGACCGTAGAGCGACAAACCAAACCAAACTAAATTTATTTTGTTTTTAGTTTTGGCGTGATGGTTCTGAAACATAACTTTTATCTACAATAAGTGGAAAACTTTAATTTCAAGATATGCAAGTTTATTTAATAATTACTTTTCCCCCCTGGGACAATAAAAATAAATAAATAAAAATAATTTGAAATAATAAAAATATAAACATTCTTTGCACGATATTTTCTAAAGAGAATTAAACATTTTTTTTTTCACCCATATTTTCAATAATTCTACACTGAATAACAATAAAAAAAAATCCCACTAAAGGATGAGTCATTACAACTTTCTTATTGAAATTCGATCTTGAAGGCGCGACTTGATAAATATTAATTACAATTTTTGAACAGCCCGCTTCACCTATTGACTGCGAAATGAAACGAGTTCAATTTAATATGTCAAAAATCATTTCTCCTCACAAATCAGAAGACACTCCTCCCCCCTTCCACCCCGCGACCTGTCTGTCTGTTGAACCTCCAATCAAGGGATGGGCGCGTGGCCTACTCAGGTGAAGTGACGTCTGACGCTTCCTCCCCCCCTTACTCCGGGCGGTCACGTGCCCCGTCACCATGGGAACTATCTTCCCGCGTGACACGTGACTCGGGTGGAGGTCCGTGATTCGGACTACTTATGCGCGCCCACGTTTTGGTCGGCGGCTGATTTAATTCGGGCATCAGTGGGCCTTTAATTCCCGGTCAACTCGTGTCTGCCCTTTGTTGAGGACAAAAAGGAATGAGGTTCAATGGATGGCGATATCTTCCGCTCTCTGTATCCGAGAATAACTTTTGTAGGATGATTACTATATATATATATATTGGAAAATTACTTTTTTCAATTCCTTCTATTAGCTCACCCTCTCCCTATATATATCTTGTTCAAATTTTCAATCGCTAATAAAATACTTTTTATTCATTCACACAAGTTCAAATACATGTTTTACATTTACAATTTTTTTTTTTGAACTTGTAGTTTATGACACTGGATGTTAATACAGTCTTTTCAAATATTAATTCAGTAATTTAATTTAATTAATTAATTATAGTTTTTTGTAGATTTAAGTTGCATGTATCTACCAATGGAGAAAAAAAAATGAATGAAAATTATTTATAAAGGACTTTCTGCAATAAAGTGAAAAAAAAGTAGGAATTGACTTAAAAAAATTTTTTTTTATATTACTTGTTTTTAAGGTGACCCACCACGATCTGAGCTAAAATGTTTAAAAAAAATATTTTAAGGAAATTTTTCTGAATGTTATTATTCAATTAGGTTATAAAATACTGACAAACATGAAAATAGGTACATGAATAGATTTTGTAAATGTTTGGCAAAAATTGATAAAAATAAAAAGTGTAGTTTTTGACTTTGTGTAAGCACTAAAATAATATGTAAAATATGTCATATTTGTTTTTATCAGCAACACAAACCATAATGCTATATCCTCATTCCACCTGGCGGCCAGATGGCCCACTGACCAGTTCTTTGGCCTTTGATATCACAGGCTTCAGTTCGAATCCTGACAGTGCCATGGATGCTTGTAGTGGTTCGGAATCCACTTTAAGACGTAGGTCCTAGTCTGATATGACCATAGAGCATCATAGAGCCCAGTCAGACTTCTCTCACTCACATCATTCCCAAACTGTATAGCGGCAACTCGACTCTAGACACAGTGATGTGGTGAAGTCTAGTAGTGGTTCGGAATCCACTTTAAACTGTAGAATCTTGTCTAATTAGCCCAAAGTGTGTAAAAAATGACCGTAGAGCGACAAACCAAACCAAGCCAAACCACGAGATTGAGCACTGGACTAACAACCCAACCTTGTAAAAAGCGCATTGTTAAGAAACTATTAACTAGACGAAAAAGCTGGACTGTAAAAATGGATAATGGAAACGGACTGCGGAGACGTACTAATGATTTAATATTTGGAACCAGGAATATGTTGAGCTTATTTCGTTCTGGTGCAGTGAAACAGCTGCAGAGACAATGTGAATGGACGATAGCAGAGGCGCAAACAAGATTTTTAAGGAGAAGTGAGAGAGCTAGAGAAAAATAGGAAGGCCAAAAAAAAAAAAAAAAAAAAAGCGATGGACTGATGAAGTGGAAAAAAATAAGAACCTAACGATCACATTTTAGAAAACCAGATTAGTTTGTCACTCTACGGTCATTTTTTGCATACTTTAGGCTACTTAGACAACGTTGACCTACTGTTCAACGTGGATTCCGAATCACTCACAAATATCGATGCCACCACCAGTATTTGAAACTGAACCCCTTGATACCAAAGGGCAGTGCACCAGGCCACAGATGACTTCGGAGTCGTATTGTCAGAGAAGCCATGGTCAAACATGGACTGTAGTGCCGGGGAGTTAGTTACTAAAAATGATCCATTTGAAAATACTTTTTGTATTTAACGCACTGTATGAACAAAAAGTAAATAGAATTTGACGAACACAGTTAAGGGAATATCCATTATTACCCACTCCACCAAGAGTTCCCTTATTTTTTTCAATCGAAACAACGAGCTGCACACCCCGCATTAGCATCGGCCCCCTAACCACTTACATGTGTCCTCTTCCTTCCGGGGCATATGTCTCCACTTTTCGCACGCCCTTCTGGAGGGGGCCGTCTCCTAATAGCCCTCCCTCTCGAGTGGACGCTGAAGGGGCCCCTGCATTAGGACCGTTTACGTTTCGCCATTCAACGTCGAGGGCCCTTGAGAAAGGCATTATTGCCTCGACCGTCGCTGCTGTGGATGGGAGGCCAACGGGATTCTGTGAAACGCATTAACTGGTGGAAACTTGCCGGAATACATATAAAAGAAGCAATGAAATTAAATCAACTACTGTTGCAGGGACTTCAATAACTTATACTTTATATACACTCATGTCCATAAATTAAGGATAATGAAGTTCTGGCAAAGAAAGAGACAGAAGCAAAACAAATTTGACTTATTTGTAAAGTCTATTTATTAAACAAAAGGTAAAGAGCAAAAAAGATGCTATATGTTTGACATAATTAATAAAAATTGCGATTTTTACTCCCTGGAGCAAATTTCAAAAAAGAACCTATTTACAAAAAACAGTATAACATGGTTAGTATGAGGGTTAATATGAAGAATGTCTCCCGGACGATGCAATACAGGCCTTACAACGCCTAGGCATGCTGAGTATCAAATTATCAATCTGATCGTGGGGAATATTACACCACTCATCATGCAATGCCCTCCAAAGTTCCGGTTGACAGGTGGGAGGGGGTTGACGGGCTGCAATTCGTCGGCCAAGCATATCCCACACATGCTCTATACGTCTAATTCTACCACGTAAAAAATCTTCCAAATGCTTCCTTTGTGCCATAACTATGCGGTTATGGCACTGAAAGGCTTTTAAAGCGCTTGTGAACAATTTTACTTCTTTGCCACCATTCCTTATATACCCCTCTCTTACACTCTCGTCATTGTGACGTACTATCCGCGCCATCTGGTGGTTTCCTGTAATTTGCATATTCTTCTTCAAGATGTGTGTGATAATTCTACAGGTGAAATTTTTATTTTAGAGTTTCTTTGAAATTTCTGTGTGATTCTGAATTATCCTTAATTATGGAAATTACCGATAATTTACTCGCTTTTGCATATAAAGTAATATTAGATGGAAACAAAGCGTGTTTTTCTGCCTTCTCCTTTCTTTTTTTACACGTAGGATCTGTCTCCAGTAAGCATCGCAATATTTTTATATAGTAATGAGAGTATAGGATACTTGCTGGTGTCAATTAAATTAAGTTATGCAGTGTAAAGCTATGAACAACAAAGATTTCAACAGATTTAATGTTATATAGGATATATCACGGGAAGCTGGCTACAAGGTTCATTGTAGCTGGCGAGTCATCGTGTTTCCACAGTTTGGACCTCCCAGAGTGGCATCAGGAATGTTCACCCCATAATCGGCCCATCACATTCTAAAAGAATATTGCTGTTCCAAGAAGATATGAGAGCTTTTAATTATAAACAGACTTTTGAAACGCGCTACCGATCATGTTATTCCGGAACCAAGTTGTTAATATTGCCTAATTCTAGTTAACGTACGCAGCTAACACGCAGCAGAGCTCCGATTCGAATCTGATGTTTACAGTCACTGCTTGCAGAAACGAGGTGACTCGGTGAAAACTACTATGGCGTGTGCAAAGCGTCTCGCTTCGATACCCATATACTATACAACACGGTCTATACAACATATACTATACAACACGTAATAGTGGAGTCTTACAAATCATCCCGACAATACAATGTCCTCCCTTCATTGTGTCATGATTGTTTATGACATACATAAGTAAAACACAAGGTCCACTGATGTTTAAAAAAGTTGTTAACATTGTGTGCGCTGTGTTTGAAATAAGGACCATTTAAGGACAAATTATTTATTAATTACATCTTCTTCAAAATAATCAGAATTTCATTTAAAGTTAATGAAATGACTAATCTTAGTGAAAACCTTGGGAAAAAAGATAATTTATTCCTTAAAAGAATGCGGCGTTGCTAATTTTATTTCATTAATCATAGATAGTTTCCCAATTATAGATCACTCTCTATGTTAAATTATCTTCGTCTCATATAAACAAGTCAATCTAGAACAGTTTAAAAAAATGATACTTAGAAAGCTATAAACTTTGCTGCCATCCTTTTTTCTCAGCCATGAATAAACAGTTGTTAAAAAAAAAAAAAAAAAAAAAAAAAGAAAGAAAGAAAAATCCAAGAATCTAACAATTTCATGCTAGACAATTAAGAACAGTTGAGTGAAACGATCCAATAAATCCAGCTCCAAAAATCTGAATCTCGCCAGCGTAACGGGTCATGATGAACGGATCCTTCAGAAGATCTGTTTTCCCAGCAGTTGTGGCATGTGGGCAGCGCATGGATTTCTTTTGTTAGAAGAAGTTGCGAAAGCGTGATGGAGGACCCACGCGGTCCTTTGTAGATAATAAATCGGTTGTTTCAGATACGAACTGGGCTCCGAAAGCCTTGATTTTTTTTTTCTTTTTATGAGTTGCGTGGAATTGATAAAGACGTTGAAGTTTTTGCACTTCCTGGATAGTGATTGTTTAAAGCAACACATTTCATGTGTTGCGGTAGATGTTCAATTGGACATTCATTTTGCGTAACCAGATTCAGCATGGTTTAATGAGTGAAATTGCTCTGATGAAAACTTGAACTGGCTTGTTAGATAATGCGAATTTCGTCTTCCGCATTTCTTAGATTAGATTTCGCAAATGGTCAGCTACATCTACACTATTATCAGATTGGTTGTATAGGAGATAAAAGTGGAAATTAAATATTATAAAGATGACATAATTTTTATTTAATTTTATTTATTTATTTTTTGTTTCTGCTTTCAAAATTATATTTTTAAAGTCATTTAATAGAGATTTGGTTTGGTTTGTAGCTCTACGGTCATCTTGAGCACACTTTGGGGTTACCAGACCGGGACCTACTGTTTAACGTGGATTCCGAACCACTAACAAACATCCTAGCACAGCCATGATTGGAACTTGAAGTCTGCGGTACCAAAAACCAGATTTGATTTAGTTTGTCTCTCTATAGTCATTTTGTGCACACTTTGGGCTAATTAGACCTGGACCTACAGTTTAAAGTGGATTCCGATCCAACAATAAACAGCAACAAAGGAACAAGTCCGGTCTCCAAAATTCGCCAGTAGGCAAGTGGCCTTGGCTCACATGGGGCTGTTGCGCCAATGAAGAAGAAATGGATTATAACCGTTATAGAACGGCGGTGTAGCAAACAATACAACTTTTAAGGAATTCAGTTGAGAGTATAGAATGTATGAATTCAGTATCCTAATAGTTCATAATTAAAATGGTATTTCTAAGGACTGTAAAAACATACTCGAAACTGCTTTTGAAAGCTAAAATTCTAACTTTTAAAATCCTTAAAATCAAAGTGGCGCAACAACCCTATGGTAGGCCCAAGGCCGTTTGCCTACTGGCTACTTATACCCTATATTTGTTATGTAACCTATATTTGGACCATATGGTATGGTATGGACAATATGATATGTGGTACCAAAGGCTTTGGTACCACAGGCTTCTGGCTGTGGCATGGATGGCATGGATACCACAGGCTTCAAAATAAGCAGCCTGGTGATAAGGCCGCTTATTTTGAAAGGAAATTAACAATAATTTATTTAGGTTGCAATACTAAGTGGTACCGTGTACTATAACAAGAACCGTGAAATGTTTGACACATTGAGAGGAAATTATGTTTTGAATAATTCAAAATCCTTCTGGGTCCTTTTCAGCGTAACCGGCACCCTGTCTGGGAAACAAAGCGACAGTTTCGCGTCTCATCCATTCCCCTAATTAATTATTTATCTTTAAAGAATTCATTATCTCCTCCGACGGCACCAACTCTTAACAAGAAGCCCCAGAAAAGAAGCTCTGCTGCTGCTTAGCGCTGCGTCGTTAAATCCGGTCGCAACAAATATGGCGACCGAACTAATTACATCGAGCCAAGTGGGAGAAGGCGAAGGGCTTGTTTGGTTGTTAACTCCGGCTGCCTTCTAATGTGTAGCAAACAACCTGACACCGAGCATTTTACGCGCGGGCACCACGGAGTGCCCGGTGCCTCAATTTACGACGTCTATTAAGGTATTACGTTTCGGGGCGCTTCGTTAGCGAGCGGGCCCGAAAATCGATGCGCGCCCGTCGTTAACGGACCTCTCTGTTTACTGACTCGGGCTGAGCGCAGGTAAGATTACAGGAGGAACAGCCCCGGCGTTAACGAAGCAGCCCCGCGTCATTGTTTATGCAGCCGCCCTCCCCGAGAAAAGGCCCTGTAATGAGCGACAGCACCCCTACCCCGGCCCTTCCCTTTTGCCAATTATAATGAAAATTTTCGGAAGCTGGCGCGTTCTGGAATGTTATTAGATTGTTATTGCCAGAAGTCGCGTCATGTTGCCTTCGCACGGGGGTGCTGCAGCGAAAGGGGTGGACGGGGAGAGGGGTGAGGGGGTGTTTCTTCTCTTGGAAATTGTCTTCTCTCGAAGAGAGAGAGAGGTTTTTGATCTTTTGGTTTGGAAAAAAGAGGTTTTGCACGAAGAACGCGTCGTGTCAGGTGGCGCCCCAGTAAAATTACGAAAGTAAAGTGTGAAAGATGCAAATAGTTTTTAATCAATACAAGGGTGGGAGGTCGGAAGAATCTTTTTGGATGTTCTTGCAGAACTACATGCATTGATTGTGTACTGTGTTTTGTAAATCTGTCAATGTAGATTCTTTTTTTCATGTTTTATGATATAAATAATGTCTAGAATGATATTCACTGTTTATCTAATTTTTTTATGTATGCCATGCTCTTTCCAGATCATCATCAGTGACACAACAGCCCCAAAGTGGGCCAAGGCCACACCTGCACCAAATCTGCCTACTGGCAGATTTCTAAACAGGAGATGTTTTCTTTTTACGGGGTAGGGTTGTCGCCATTACGCCCAACTCTCTACAGTCCTATTAGACCGGGACCTACTGTTTAAAGTGGATTCCGAACCCCTACAAACATCTATGGCATCCCCTGACAGATGGATTCATAAAAGTCGGCCCTATTATATGGCCTACTAGAAGTGTGTGATGTTATTTACGGACAGGATAAATCATAATGTTAATCTGATTTATCGCTCTAACTCTACTCCATATCTGCCGTTGTAGTAGCGAATGACTTAAGCGGGACTCGAACCTGAAATCTGGGGTACCGAGTCCCAGAGCACTAGTCAATCAGAAATCAGGCCTTCATGCATTGATTGTGTTTCCGAAATCAGTCATAGAGATTTTTTTTTCATGTTTTATAATCTAAATAAGGGGGCCTGATGGCCGAATGGCTAGCGCTCTGGCGTTCGGTACCACAGGTATCGGGTTCAAATCCCGGCTTTGCCCATGGTTGTTGTAGCGGTTCGGAATCCACTTTAAGCCGTAGGTCCTGGTCTTAATAGGATCGTAGAGCGCTGCGGGGGCATTGTTACTCCGCGTCCGTGACTTACCATCAAGTTACACGCGCCCCCTGGGTAATGCAAAGTGAGTAACATCGTTGCAGCTCTTATGGCGAAAGATCACGGTCTATTTGCCAGCTGCATTAGAAGAAAAAAAAATAATAATCTAAATAATGTCTGGAATAATACGCACTGTTTATCTAATTGTTTGTGTGTATGCCATGATCTTTCCAGATGCTGAGTGTTTATTTATTTTCAAAGGGCTCAGCAATTCTCTGATGTTATTTCTTGGAAGTAACTCTTTTGATCTCAGACGATGCGCAGAAGAAATTCTTGGTAAATGTTGTGTAACAATCAAATTGAACTCGAAAATGATATCAGGATAACTTTTCCGTTGGATAAAGTGCTCACCTATTACAGTCTAGATCAGGGATGGGCAAATTAAGGCCCGCGGGCCAATTCTGGTCATCCGGAAGGTTCTATTCGGCCCGCGGACAGAATTTTAATTTGCCGGTCGGAGGCAAATTAAAAGAAATATATATTTATATATAATATATCATTCCAACAGTCCAGTGCCATTCAAAAAGAATTGGATATTTTTACCATGCCTTTCAACTTAAATTGTGAAGCAGTGAGGTCAGATTTGCAGGTTGAATGAATTGAGTTGCAATCTGACAATCATCTCAAGCAGTTGTTTCTAAATATGCCAAAGTTAAGAGTTTTATAAACCCTTATCGAAAGTAAGTTTCCCAAATTTAATATCTCACGCCCAGAAAACCAGTGCTATATTTGCTTCATCTTATATATGTGGTACAAGTGTTTTCAACTATGTACCTTAGAAACAATTATTTCAGAAGTAGACTGACAGATGAGCATTGAGCCTCGTTCCTTAGAATTGGTACATCTCACTATAAGGAACTTTTAAAAATGAAATCGCAATTTCATTCATCTCATTAACATATTTAAATTGCAATACTTGTATATTGTTTTTAAAATTTTAGAAAAATTTATCTTAGCCCGCCAAACTTTTTTTTTTTTTTTCGAATTTTGGCCCGCGATCGAAAAAGTTTGCCATCCCTGGTCTAGAGGTGCAACATCATTCCCACAATATATGGAATGATAAATATCGGCCCTATTATATGGCCTCCAAGAAGTCCAGATCGGACCCCACTATGCGTGTGGGATGTTATATGTTTGATGCTATGCACGAACAGGTTAAACCATAATGTTAATCCGATTTATCTACAAAAATCTGATTGATCACGTTAAATCTGCCCCATATCTGACATTGTAGTAGCGAATGACTTAATCGGAGTGCCCGGCGTTCTGAAACAGTAACTGTTTTTGACAGTTTTATATGAAATCTTAAACAATACCAACAATTTATTGAGTTGAATTTAAAAAAAAAAAAAAAAAAAAACTTTTTTATACTGTACTATTTCTTACTCAGTCATCAAAAGCCTTGAACAAAAATATTCATTCATAAATATTTCAATATTCATGCGTTTGCCAATGCTTTTTATAATCGAATTTAACAATAGCCTCCAAAAAAAATTAATAACAAATTTAAAACTATTTGCTTTGAATGTGATTGGTTAAATTAATATGATTGGTTACTTCTCTGCTGATATTTTAATTCTTCATAGCTTATCCTTTTCAAACTGTATTCCTGGCTGTGGCATGGATGTCTGTTGGTGGTTCGGAATCCACATTAAACAGTAGGTCCGGATCTGTTTAGCCTAAAGTGTGCACAAGAGGACCGTAGAGCGACAAACCAAACCTTTCAAGCTGTTTGGATTTGAATTGTTTTTTGAAAAAGGGAGGGGAGGGGGACCTTTACACCCCCCCCCTTTTTACAGTTCCTACTATTAGTTCACCCTCTCCCTATATATATCTTGTTCAAATTTTCAATCGTTCCTAAAATACTTTTTATTCATCCACTCAACTTCAAATGCATTTTTTTTTAACTTGTAGTGGAGGACACTGGATGTTAATGCAGTTTTTTTTCTAATATTAATTCATTCTTTAAATCTAATTCATTAATTTTAGTTTTTTTTTAGAATTACGTTGCATGTATCTACCAATAGATGGCGCCAGATGTAAGGGGAAAATTTCAACTTTATTTGTAAAGGATTATTCTGCAATATAGTGGGAAAAAAAGTAGGAATTGACTTAAATTTTTTTTTTTTTTGTATTACTTGTTTTTTCTTTATAACTTCCCACTTTTGATTCTTTTATATCTTAGTTTGTTCAACACCTGGTTCTTTGATCGGGAGCGCTGACTAACTTGTGAAGATATAACAATATTTAAACACGAAAGGACTGTGTGACACACACGCAGAAAAAAAAAGGTTCTCTACCACTTTGGACGGAATTTGAAATGCCTAATAATGAATGGCACTCGGTGCCACAGGTTTCGGGATCGAATCTGGGCGGTGCCATGGATGTTTGTGAGGGGTTCGGAATCCACGTTAAATTGTAGGTCATGGTCTAATTAGCCTAAATTGTGAACAAAATGACCATAGTACGTCAAGTCAAACTAAACTATTAAATGACTTTGAATCTCGAATATTTGAATAGTTTTAAAAATAAAAACGGTTCGGAGTGGTAAAAAAGTAGTTCGGAATCCACTTTAAGTCGTAGGTCCCGGTCTGATATGACTGCAGAGTGTTGTGCATAGGGGCTGACAACCATACCACGTAAAAAGAAAACATCTCCTGCCTAGAAATCCGTCAGCACCATGAGGTTGTTGCGCCAGTGATGATGAGAAATGCATATCCTGACTGTACAAATGTTTCTGGCTATTTTTTGTTTAAACGTAATGTTATTCCCGTAATGGAAATTGCATATCTTATATGGTATCTTATTGATGACAGTATTTTAATTCTTCAGCTTTTTTTTTTTTTTTTTTTCTTTTTTCTTTCTCATCGCTTTCAAGCTGTCTGGATTTGAATCATTTTAGATATATACAATGATATATCTTTTGAGACCTAATTTGCACCACTCGTAGTCCATTGAGATATATAGTACTAAATTGCAAATTCGCAATGGTATTGCGAATTCGCGTAAACACTTAAACACGAAAGAATGTAGAGACACTTAAGGCTCGTTCCCACCAAGGTGGGAGGTGTTGAAGCGTGAAGCGTTGACCCATCACTAGCCGCGTTCGCCTGAAACTGGTTGAAATCCACTGCTTCGAGTTGACCCACTTTCAACTCTCAAATGCTTGCCGCGTCATGTGACTTGGATTGAGCCAATAGTAGATCTGCCATCTAGTAGAAGCAACTGGAACTTCACTAGGCGTAAAGCGATTTCTGACGCTTCGGTGGGAACGAGTAGAAAAAATGGTGTTCCCTGCCGCGTGACGCGTCGCCGCCTCACGCCTCGGTGGGAACGAGCCTTTAAAAACAAATTATTTCCAGTTTAATTGCATTAGACGGTAAAAAGTTGTTCCGCCTGGAGTCGGTTTTGTGCCCTACAACAGAATATTTAAGATTTATCAAATTACGGTAAATCACTTGTAGAAAGTGTGAAGAAAGCCCTGTTTTCTTGTTATGAATTTGAAACTACAGCACACACGAGATGGGCATTTGATATTATATGATCTGGACGCGATGAAGAGAGCGAATTATACATTATTGATTACAGTTGGCGGCTTGCAGTACAGTCACTAATTTGACAAACAAATAGACTCGGTGGGAATTGGGATGCAATGTCTTGCCTTTGCCGAGTTTTCACCAAAACATGATGTAAATATAAGAGAGTTTCTTTCATGTGCATATTACACGGCCTTATTTTGTCACTTTCAGCGTGAAGCAAACCAGCCTTGACACTTAAACAATAAGTTTACGATGTGCACGACTTTTGATGAACTTGTTTACTCGGAAGAAAATTCATATAACCACAAATCCAGCTATTGTCATTAATTGTATGTTTTATGAATTGCTGATTGAATGTTTTATGCATTTGAGCTACCGAAGATAAATGTTGGATGTGGGCATAACGATAAATGCATCATTTGAGTGGAAACGGGGGTTTTCTTTTTGAGTGACAACAGCTGTTTGCTTGGGCAAGGAAACAAAGTCTGATAAGGCTTTTAGAAAGTTCACCCAAATGACAGGGTTTAATTTCACACCATCCTTGAGAGTGATGTGAATCCACTATATAGTTGTTTCCCCAGTTATAAAGAGATTAATAGGATTAGTAATTTCATGGATCACTTGCAGATTACTCAAGTATTTATATATTAACGGAAACAAAACAATCATAATTTTAGGCATTTAAATCAAAAATTTTTACAGAGTCAATTTTAATAAAGAATAATGTAAATGTTAGGACTTACGTAATGCAATGTTAGTTAATAATGTAAATATTAGGGCTTACGTAATACATTGTTAGTTAATAATGTAAATGTTAGGGCTTACGTAATACAATGTTAGTTAATAATGTAAATATTAGATCAACTTTCTGTAAAGTCCCAGTGAATGTAAATGTTAGGATTATAAGCGCAGATGAATATGAACTATACGATTATTGGCTGAAGATATTCGAAAAGTTCGTAAGTTTTTATATAGTTCAGTAAATAATTTCTGAAGTAATTTATTTCGAAGAGTTCGTGTGTTTAAGTTTCATTATAATAGACCACACAGTCTTTTGTTTCAGTTACTTATTAGTGTCCCACAAAAATAAATCGCACAAAAACAATGTACTTGTAAAAGCAAAATGTTTTCGAAAAATTGTGTGAAAATAAGGCTAAATTCGTTACCAGGAGACAAGACTTGTCAGTATGGGTGTTAATTTATTTTAGTTGACATTCGAAATGAGGCGATAAAATTCACAGAAAGACGACAGATCTTTTTTTTTTTTTTTTTTTTTTTTTTTTTTTTTATGGTTAGTTGGTTTGCAGCTCTACGGTCATTTTTTTACACACTTTAGGCTAATTAGACCGGGAGCTGCAGTTTAACGTTTATTCCGAACAAACATTTATACAACAGTCAGGATTCGAACTTGAAACGTGGGGTACCAATGGCCAGAGCACTGACCAATTGACCATCAAGCAGTTTTTTATGGTGAAACTGAATATATTATAATTAGTAACTTAGTAAATATTGGTAACTAATTGAATAATTTTTAACGGAGAATTAAATTTATTTCTGTAGTAAATAAATAAAAAATTGGTAGAAAATTTTTGTTAAAATTAAAGAAACAAAATATTTATATCGAGCCTTATTGCAAATCGTTAAAATAATACCTGATTAGAAGCTACTCAGGATGAAATAACAATTCAGGTTAGATACTGTGCAAGAGGACATGGCTTTTAAAAACAAGTAGACTCGGCGGTGATTGTAAAGAAGTTAGTTGTATCACTCCGGGTCTGATTAGAGTTTTGTTTGTTTTATTTAGTACGATGGGATAATGCCGGGCAATAATCTTAGAACCCTGATGGCCGAGCGACTATCGCTCTGATGCTTGATGCCGCAGATTTTGGGTTCGAGTCACGGTATTGTCATAGTTGTTTGCAGTGGTTCGGAATCCACTTTAAACTGTAAGTCTCCGTCTCATATGACTACTACTGCTACTACTACTACACCACACCACATAATTCTGCCTAGAAATGAGCTGACCCTTTACAGTTTGGGAATGATGTGGGTGAGAAGTTCGATTGAGCTCTGTGACGATCTATAATCATATGAGACAGGGATCTACGCCTTAAAGTGGATTCTGAACCTCTACAAATATCCATGGCAGGACTGCAGAGCGTAGGGCTGACAACTTTTCCCCGTAAAAAAGAAAACATCACATGTTTTGAAATCTGGCAGGAATTAGATGACATGTGAGTCATTAAGGGGCTGTTGCACCAATGAAGAAGAACCACAGAAACTCCAATCAGATTGTATTGTTCAACTTCCTTCATTTCACTGGCCTTCTGTTTTATCTGTAGAAGAATTAAAATTTGTTAGTGAATAATTGCAGATCAGAATTATTTTTAATGGACTCCTTTTTAAAATAAGTTTATTTTATATTTTAATCTCTCTCTATCTCTCTATCATATTCTTTATTCGTTAAATAGAATTTTTATTTGTAATTTAATTTTTAATAGTTTTCTACCCACACTCCCTTAAAACCATTCCAGAAAATTATTTAATTTAAACGCAATTATAACCGCATATAAAAATACTTAATCAACTAAAAAAAATCTATTTAAACATTAAAATTAAATGCCGCTGTGCTCAAATAAACTAGTTTGATATCTGAATCCTATGTTTGCAAATGAAGGTTTCTTGAAAAATAAATTAAAGTAAATATTTCCCCACGAGCAAGTTTTTTTTTTCTTTTTTTTAATACATAAAATTAAGAAACCTCTGCATCTGAAAATAATTTCCTGCGCCATTTATTTATTTTCAATTCGAATTCTTATTCAAAGCTGAATCCTAAGACGAAACAAAATAATAATAATAAAAAAAAAAAAAAAAAAAAAAAAAATGATTAATTTTTTTCCCTTCTTTTATTTCGATTAAAAACGGGATATTTGATCCAGATATTTCACTTCCCCCCTTTTTTTTTTTTTGCGTGTGAGTGTTTTTCCCCTTTGGAGATTCGTTATATTGTTTTTGAGTTTTGAAGAATGAAATCTCTTACTTTATATCAAATCTAAATTTTTTTTTTTTTGTAATGTTTTTCTGTTGCTTGTGGAAAAAAATAATCCAACAACAAAAAGAGCGAAAAAATTACCTTTTGTTTTGGCATTTCGGTGGTTTCTAAACATTTCTTCGAGTAATAGAATACGTTGCTGTTCAAATCAGTCTCGGACAGATAATGATTAGAGGTTCTTGTTTCTTTCATATTTACGGCAGGGGTGCCGTTTGGCGACAGGTATCGCCCGCTTCAAACCGATTTTAAATTCAACTTCATTGCAGGAGACTCAGATTCAGTCTTGTACAATGTGAAATGTTCTTTCAAAGAATACCAATAACTCGATTAAACATTGATTTCAAAATAAATTAAAAAAACGATATCCTTTTAAGGAATTCAATTTAATATGTATGAACACGTTTTTTCCATTATTAGAATTTTTTAAAAACTTATAATTCATAATGAATTTTAACGTTCCAAACACTAAAATTAACTTATAAGTATTGCCATTAAAACAGTATTGCCCTTAAATAAGTATTGCAAAAGGGTATTGTCATTAAATAAGTATTGCCAAATGTTATTGGAATTAAATAAGTATTTCTAAATGGTATTGTCATTAAATACGTATTTCTAAATGGTATTGTCATTAAATACGTATTGCCAAATGGTATTGTTATTAAATAAGTATTTGCCAAATGGTATTGTCATTAAATAAGTATTGCCAAATGGTATTGCCATTAAATACGTATTGCCAAATTACTTATAAGTATTGCCAAATAGGAACTGAATTTTTATAAACCGATATTAAATAGGGGCGTGATGGCCGAGTTTGTAGTGGTTCGGAATCCACTTCAAACCATAGGTTCCGGTCTATTAGAATCGTTGAGCGTTGTCGGGGATAGTGTTACTCCTCCTCCGTAGCTTATCTTCAAGCTACACGCACCTCCTGAGTAATGCTAAGTGAGTAACGTCGGTGCAGCGTTTGCCTTAAAGCATCCAAGACAACTGTCTAAGTGTTTGCCAGTTGCATTAGAACAAAAAAATGAGCGACATCATTTCACGTGATTAAGAGGCCATACTTTACAAATTTTTGGAGGCTATTTTTGAATGTACTTTTAACAAAGTTTTAGTTAAAATTGCAAAATAAAAAAAAGTATATTTATTTAAATATTTTACACACAATATAGTTATGCGAATTAAAGATTTTATTTATTTATTTATTTTTTTTAAATTCTTTATATTTTGCATGCAAATTTATTCCAAGTGTAAAAAAGAAAAAGGAATAAAGACTTTTTGTTTTAAATTCTTAAATTTTTCTTTCTATTCTTTTCCTCTCTCTTCCATTATTATATATTTAAAATGCATTATTATTATAATTATTTATGCACAATATTATTCAAATAAATAAATAAATAAAATGGAATATTAAAAAAAAATCAATTTTAGATGAAACACTATACTTAGAATGTGTTTATATTTTTTCAGTTTTTTTTACTTTTGCATTTTTTGCGGAAGTTAAAAAGTAAATAAAAAACATCTAGTGTTATTAATATTATTTAAATTGTTTATCTTAATATTGCGCAAAAATAAATATTTTACCTATTTTATTTATACGGCGTATCGTTCTCGATTGCTAATTTTTATAAATATTTATTATTAAAAAAACCAAGCAGTCATTTATTCAATAGAAGTACTTAATGTGAGGCAAATATAGTAAAAAGCGAGCAATAGATGCTTACAAAAAATTTATTTAGCTTTCAATTTTTCATTTTATGATGATAGTTTTTATTATCATGTGGTGAAAAATTTTCAATTTTCTGTTTCGCAATAATATTATTGATTTTTCTAACTTTTATGCTTATTTTTATTTATTTATTTATTGTTCTAATGCAGCTGGTAAACACTTAGACAATCCACTTTGATGCCTTAAGGCGAGCGCTGAACCGACGTTATTCAATTAGCATACCCAGGGAGTGCGTGTAGCTTGAAGATAAGCTACGGGCGTGGAATAACAGTACCCCCGAAACGCTCATATTAGACCAGGGCCTATGGTTTAAAGTTAATTCTGAACCACTACAAACATCTATGGCACGGCCGGGACTCCAATCCTGTGGTACTGAGCGCCAGAGCACTAGCCATTCAGGCCCTTTTACGGAAGTGTAAAAGTAAATAAGACTGCTTCTGTTATTAATATTATTTAAACCGTTTATTTTAATGTGAGAAAAATAAATATTTTACTTACTTTATTTATATGACGTATCGTTCTCGATTGCCAATTTTTATAAATATATAAAATATTAAAAACCAAGTGACCATTTATTTAATAGAAGTACTTAATGTGATGCAAATATAGCAAAAAGCAAGCAATAAATGCTTACAAAAAATTTATTTAGCGTTGAATTTTTTATTTTGTAATGATTTTATATTTTATTCTTTATATTTTTGATTATATTTATTTAAATATATATATTAAAATATATTTCTGTTTCACAATAATATTATTGATTTTTCTAACTTTTATATTTATTTAACCTGAACTATTTTTTTATTTCGATTTTAAATTCTATTTTTTAAAAAAATAATACGCCAAGTTTGGCTGCTGTTGGCGGCTATAAACACAACAACCCTTCAAAACAGAGAAAACGTTGATTTTAGAAAATAGCAAGCGACTCAAATGACTCGTTTTTACTGTAAACATTGAAATCTTCTTCCATATTTTCTTATTCTTCAGAGAGTCAGAGCCACAGAGAAGTGTTTTTTTTTTTTCTAAATACTTTTTTTTTTTTTTCTTTCTTTTCTTTTTATGCTTTTTTTTTTTTTTTTTCGTCTTTGATTTAGCTTTTTATCGAAACAATTTTTAAAGGGATTGACGAATCAATATGTAAGAGAGTTCGTTTTCGTTTCGTTTTTATTTGATGAAAAATTCAAAATTAAATTCTCTTACAAACTGGATACGCTTTTCATTTAAATCCGACCACCGGAATTTAAATTAAATTCGAGAATCGCTTTCGCTGCAAGAAGTTTTTTTTTTTTTTTTTCCTTCCGAAAGAACCTTTCGGTGCTTTGAACAAACAGGAAAATGGATTTTGTTATCGTGTTTCATAAATTATATCGGAAAAGAATTGATATTCGAAATTTGTAAAGAAATTTAAGTGCTTTCGAGTAAATACATGAATGTTAAAAAGCAGTTTGTAGAAGATCTTATCACAAAAGTAAAGAGACTTTTTAAGAAAGTTGAACAATACTCTGTTTTATTTCGTTGCAATTGATTAAACGGATAATTAGTTTATACACATTAAACTTTTATTTCGATGTAATTGATTAAACAGATAATTAGTTTAAACATATTAAATATTTATTTCGATGTAAATTGATTAAATGGATAATTAGTTTATACACATTAAACATTTATTTCAATGTAAATTGATTAAACAGATAATTAGTTTATACAATTAAATATTTATTTGAATGTAAATTGATTAAACAGATAATTAGTTTATACATATTAAACATTTATTTCAATTAGTTTATACACATTAAACATTTATTTCGATGAAAATTGATTAAACGGATAATTAGTTTATACACATTAAACATTTATTTCAATTAGTTTATACACATTAAGCATTTATTTCAATTAGTTTATACACATTAAACATTTATTTCGATATAAATTGATTAAACGGATAATTAGTTCATAAATGTTAAACATTTATTTCGATATAAATTGATTAAACGGATAATTAGTTTATAAATGTTAAACATTTATTTCGATTTTTATGAATACCAAATATATATACTGGCCTCCAAAAATTAAGGAACCTCATGTTTTTCAAAACTCACCATAAAAAAAATGACATTAACAATAAAATTCATAGTTTATATAAATAATAAAAACGAATTGTATGCAAATTTAGGCAAAAACGATAGCTACAACATTTTTTTTTTTATAGAGAAGAACAGTATTACAGTATATTATGAGTGAGAGAAAAATATGCAAATATCAGGCTTTCGTAATTACGCGTGTAAATTTTGTTGATTAACAATTTTTGCTAACAGATTCGTTGACATTAGGCAGTGGGATCCAGCAATGTCTGAGAGAAGCCATTTGTCCGATTCCAGAAGGTGGCGGGCGGTCGGATGGATGGAAATGGGGTTGTCCCAGACTGATGCGGCTAGGCGTCTTAATGTGCCTCTCATTGCGGTCCACTGTATCTGGAATCAATATCAAACCGAAATTTCTGTGTCCAGAAGACATGTTCCAGGTCGACTACGAGCTACAATACCTGCATAGCTTTATAGCTTTTTCGACCCGAAGGAGAAGATGCATTTCTGTGCCGCAACTTGTTACAGACCACTCTGTAGCATCAGGAGAAAGAATATCCGCTAGTACGGTGCGAAGGCGTCTCCACAATTCAGGTCTCTATGCAAGGCGACCAGTTGTGCGTGTCCCTCTCAACGGACGACAGAGAAGGGCCCGTCTATCTTGGGCAAGAGAACACGTTTCCTAAACCAGACAGCGATGGGGTCCTGTACACTTTACAGACGAGTCCAGATTCACACTGGAGAGTGATTCAGGACGTCTGCTGATCTGGTGGGAAACATCAATCCAACACTGTTGAAAGATACAATTACCGAGGTGGTGGAGGTTTGGGCAGGGATCACACTCGGTGGTCCTACTGACCTGCATGTGTTCCAGGAAGGAAGTGTGACTGGTTTGAGATATCGGGATGAGATCCTTGAACCATATGCCGGTGCAATTGACAATTTTTTCTTTCTGGTGGATCATAATGCACGACCTCACCGAGCTGTAGTTGTTGAGGAATATCTTGAGGATCTTCGTTTGGAGTGAATGGAATGGCCAATTCGATCTTCAGACTTGAATCCGATAGAGCATCTTTGGGACTATCTTGGTAGACAGGTTGCTGCTTTAAGTCCTCCTTCAAGGTCTTTAGGAGAGCTGGAACAGAGTTTACTCCGTGTCTGGTCTTCGCTTCCCATTTCGTTAACCGACAGCATGGAAAGTCGATGACGCCAATGCATTCAAGCTAGGAGTGGGCATATGCCTTATTAAAACTCATTTTCGTTATGTTTCTATGACATTTTACGACATAAAACTGTGATTATTATTTTTTGCTACAATGGACTTTTCCAGCGAGGTCCAGAAATGAATCTTAAACTGGTTCTTGGAGTTTTCCCACCATATTTATCTATCTTAATTTCCTCTGCCCTTCCTTTTTTTGTACTATAAAATATAATGTTTTGGATGATGTTGCGTTCATGAAGAATCAAACTGTGCCATGCACTATATAACCTTGATAACATTCAAATTATTGTTAAAATACATATCTTTTTTTAAAAAAATATTTCATTACAGTTTTACAAAGAGCTTCAATCTTACTCCACTAATTTCACTTGTTACCAGACTGTAAAAGGATGAGCGTCAGAATCATACATGTTATAATCACTGATTTGAAGTATTAATAGGGGGAGTGAATAATAGTATCCTGACTCATAAACAGTCTCAATAGTTCATGCAGAAAACTTAAAATCCTGCTGAAAACAATACTTCTTGCATTTCTCAGGCAACAACCACTAGAGTCATGTTGCTTATTATGAAATGAGCCACAACTTAACCGATTCATAAACAAGAATAAAGAAACATTGAATTATTATTAATAATAATAATAATAAAGGAAAACTTTCGTAAATTTTCTAATTGATTGATAAGTTTTTATATGTAGCCATTTTTTACGGTATTCATATGTAATTACATCATATTTCTGTGTTAATGAGTCAAACAACAATATCACCGATTTCTGTATGAGTACTAACTTGATGATTCTAATAATTCTTCATGATAAAGTTCATTTCGCTGCTCCATGCTTGAAGATTTATTCCCCGTAATCTATTGACGTTATATTATTTTATTTGAGTGGTTCCCACCATCTTTTCCTAAATACTTCACACGAAATCCCATTATTCTCACCTCTCACCCAACCACAACAACAGTGGACAAGTCAACGTCCCTTCCGAAGAGTCCTCAGTGCTTGAGTGGCAAAGATGGGAATGCAGAGAGTCTTCATTGCCCACGTGGGGGTGTTGTTCTATTTAGGGGGCGACGAACCCCTAAATGGTGGGTTTCCATGGGTTTTTTTTTCCTCCGCACCTCACACCAGTATCTACGGTAGTATACAGCCCCGTACCTGCTAGAAAGGTGAGGGTTGACCATCGGTGGCCCTCACGCAGACCATGAACTGCCCACCAACCGGTGTTGAGCAGAGGACAGCGCCTTCCGGGAGTACTTTTAGGGGTAAATGCCCCGCATTTGCATGTAGTATAGGCATTGCATTTGCGTGTTAAACTGTATGAAACGGAAGCTAGGGCATGGTATAAAATGAAACTGAAAGGTAAGAAAAATGTGACTTATATAGTTATGTTGTTTTCAAATCTTTAACTTGAGGTTAAAGTGCCTAGTATTTGAAAATTACATCAATTTTACATCTTCATTAAACTTCATGAAAAGTGTAGGATTTAATAATGGCATAGTACTTGCTGCCACGGTAGTTTAAAGAATTCACACAAGAAAACCGTGAAACGAGCAAGTTTAAGTCGAAATGTTATACTGGGACCATGGTTTGATGATTCACGTTTTCAGCGCTACCACGAGTTTCAAAATGCTCAAATTATTCCCTGTTATCTTGGAACTTTAGAGTTATTGGAGCACCCTGACCCGGAAAGCTACAATTCCTGGATACAGTGAAAAACGGGGGAAAAATTGAAATTTCTTCAGAAAACTAAGGGAAAAAAATTACAAGAAACAGTTTGAAAACATTTAAATATTTAAGGAGCATAACTGAATCATGCCTCCATCATGCCTCCATCAGGTTCAGTTACGCTCCTTAAATATTAAAAGTTCATGCGCTAGCCAATTGTTCTTCAGACTGCTTACCAAAGGCCAGAGCGCTTGTCATTTGGCCATCAGGCCGTCGCATTTTTTTAGAGAATAAAAAAATAAAAAAAAACGAACTCTTTAATACATAAGTACTTTTGTACCAAGACATTTCATCTTATCGATTTCACTTTATTTACTTATTGAAAAAAAAAATATATATAAATAAAATAAAAAAAGGAGACATTCATTTGGAACCAATTATCAATTTTTGTAAATATCTAATTTCTGGATGAGTCCGGTTTCAAATGGTCCGGGAAGTCAATCTGGTTTTAAACAGTCCGGAACTGAATATCCGGTCCATGTGAAGCATCATTGTATCCTTTCCAATTAAAATTTCCCCTTCAAAAAACACAAAAGAAATTCTATCGTTGGATTCTTCAACGAACGAATAGGTTTCCTTTTGCAGTAGCGAAAAAAAAAAAAAAACACCACCCATTACATCTTTGGTTACCTTCCTTCTGAAAAAAAGAACGAATGCGAACGTATGCCTTTTATGCAGAATAAAGGTAACATCCTCTTCCAATTTCACTTGGGGAATAATCACCGGCTTTTCATTATCGATTATCGCCGCCTTCAATCAGCGGAATCCATTTACGATTCTTGTTGCACGATCCGGGGGTATAAACTTCCCGAAACTCTAACCGCCCCCTGTTCCAGAACCACCCCTCGTGCTTGTCGACCCTTAAACGGAGTACCCAACCGAAAAATTGGCGAACGTGTGCACGACGGAAAAGACGGACTTGTTACACGTTCCGGCCACCCCTCCAACCACCCTATTCGAAAGGGGTTGTCCACGTGACTTGTCTCCCCCCCGCCGCAGGAGTTGAGTGAATGGAAATTTCATTAATCTGCCCTTATTCCCCCACCCCACCCGGATATAATGTAATATGTGTTACATTATGAGGACGAGCAGAATATGGTAACTACGACCGTTTTAACGAGGTGTCTACAGTGACTCACTGAGGTTAAATCACGTGGTTTTATAAGGGGTGGGGGGTTATGAGGGTGAGGGATGTATTATTGTTTTTCTAAAGATGAGGGGGTTGATTTGAATTTTAAGATGGGAAGAGCAATTTTTTAATAGAATTCAAATCAGAGAGGTAGGGTGTCCAAAAACGCCATTTTGAGTAACTTATAAAGACATTGTAAATATTCAATTGATAAAGTATATATTAGAGAAAAATACAAGAGATTTATTATTGATACATTTTTTAATATTTTTTTTTTTTTTTTTTTTTGCAGAATGAATACCAGCTAAGGCAAGTGGAGTAAACTAGTTTATCTTTTTTATTATTTGTTTGAAATTAAATTTTGTAGAGCTTTTGATATTAAAACATGATTTTAATATTAATATAAAAGAGAAAAGATTGATTTAAAAAAAAAAAAAATCTTGTAAATGGATGTCATAATTTTCTAAGCATTAAATTGATGCTTTTTTTTATTATTTAATTAAATAAAGTGAAAAATTTGTGATAAAATTCTATAAAATTAATTGGTACTAACACACAATATGCACTTATTTGGTGCTGAATTTATACGCATCCATTTCCACATGTTTAGATAAAAAAAATTATTTGTTTGCTGATGTATGATAACAACATAATAAATACTGAATCCCATACTGAAAAATTTGCAAAACTCCATTCACATAGCAGGGAACATTCACACAACAATGTTCTTTTTTATAATTTGTATTTTCTACCTTCATTTGTAAGATGGAGTACAGATAAAAATTAATAAATTGTATTACAAATAAAGATTAGCATATATAGATTTATAAATAGAGAAGTCCTAAATCATGATTTTAACCACTTTTTTATGTCAGGGGTTTGTGTTCCATATAATATTATAAGAACAGTCCAACGACAAAAAAAAAAAAAAAAAAAAACCCAGGAAGGAAATTGTTTTCTATCTGGAGAACTTTCAGGAAAAACTGTCTCACATTTGCGTGTCATTTGAAAAGCTTTCACCTCATCCAGATTGTCAAAATTCTTGATCGAATCCTCTCGTTTCTGAAAGCATCTTCTGCAACTCACAGAGCCAGCAGATTCGAACCTGCACTCTCAGTTTTTTTTAAATTTAATTTTTTAATTCGATTATTTTTCAAAATTTATTTGGTAAAGAAATTTATTTATATAATTATATTATTATTTTTTTTTTAGAAAATACATTTATTTTTTGAAACTAAAAATAACTTTGAAAAATTTCTGGTAAATAAAAGCTTTTTTCAATACTGCATTTTTTTACTGTTTATAAAATATAAAATTTATATTATAATATAAAATATTATATTATTAATATAAAATTGTTTTACTTTATATATATATATATATATATATATAATTTGTGTAATTTTATGAATTTTTCGAAATATTTGGAAGAAAAAATGTCAAATATTTTCATTACTATTCTAATACAGAAAACAATTTCACTTTAAAAATGGAGATGCGTTGTGTTATTGTAATAAAAAATTAATTTTTTTAATCATGTTCTACCGAAATTATTTATCCAATAAAATACACCATTTACCTCAAATACTGATTTATAATTGACACATCTTACAAGGGTAACTGTTATTATTATGAATCAATGCATTTTTAAAGAATTATGAAACGGTTATGATAGTTTAAACAATAATAATGACAATGATAAAATTCAAGGTACGAAACATTTTTAAAAATATTCGAAAAAATTGAATTTAAACAAAAGACATTATCTCAAAAAAATTATTCATAAATTTATTCACGACGAATATGTAAATTAAAATGTTTATATATTCAAATATATAAACATTTCAGCATTAAAAAAAATTCTGCATTATTTTTTAAGACTGAATTCAATGTCTTAAAACAATAATGGTGAAATTATATTACGCAAAATAGTTTTACTCGAAAAAAGTTTAAAGTGACTGAAAAAATTAATTTTCTATAATAACAACTCAATACCTCAACATTCTTAAAGTGAAATTATTTTCTGTATTAGAACAATAATGATAACATTTAATATTTTTTCTTACAAATATTTCGCGAAACTCATAAAACTACACATAAAAACTTAAAACAACTATTCTATAAAAAAATAAATATTCGAGATTTTTCTATTAACGCCTGAAAACACAGCAGTAAATAAGCCTTTATTTACTTTATTTCACATAATCATTTAAAATATTTCTGAGAAACGTTTTCTTTGAAAAACTACTGTAGATAAATTTAAAGAAAGAACTTTAAAATTGAAATAAATAAACGAATAAATACATAAATAAATAACAAACAAACAAAATAAATAATAAAAATTTAAATAAATAAAAATAATAAATAAATAAATGAAAATAAATAAAAATAAAAAATAAAAATAAATAAATGAAAATAAATAAATAAGAAATAAATGAAAATAAACAAATAATAAATAAATAAATGAAAATAAGTAAATAAATAAAATTGTATTTTTTAAAGAGAGAAGTAGAAACTTTGAAAATCATGAATCCTCTAACTTGTTTTGCTGAAAAATTTTTATCACTAGAAAATTATGAAACATTACCTGATTATTAGAATTATCATCATCGACTCAACAGCCCAGTGTGGGCCAAGGCCGTCGACCTATTGGTAAATTTCGGGACGAGAGATGTTTTCCTTTTTACGGGGTAGGGTTGTCAGCTCTACCCCCAACAGTCATTTGAGACCGGGACCTGCGGCTTAAAGTTTATTCCGAACCATTATAAACATCCATGGCACCACCGGGACTCGAACCCAAAACCGGTAGTACCGAGCGCCAGAGCGCCAGCCACTTTGCCATTCAGATCCTATTAGAATTATACACATAATAATTAGAAAAATTCATGGAACTTTAATCTCATTAAACGTAGTTATACAGTTTGTACAAAAAAAATTTAAACTAGGCTAAATTTATCTTATTAGTCTTTATTGAAAACTGGATTGAAACAGAAAAAAAAAAAAAAAAAAAAAAAAAGAAACGTTGAAAATGATTCGTAACATTTTATTTTGCAGTGAATTTATCATATATGTTAACCAAATTAATCTGAATAATCTATTCTAGTTAAAAAATATATTGTCAGAAAAAATTATGGGAAAATTGAATGAAATAATAGATAAAAGAAAAAAGATAAAAATACTTTAAATTGTTGCGCATAAGAAATAAATATTAATACAAATTATATAAATAAATATAAAATAAAAAAATAAACCAGGTATAAAATATAAATAGTTAATTTAACCAGAAGAAAACGAAATATATGCTTTTCTCAAAAAATATCTTTCAGGATACACCCAATATTATCTTAGGCACTTACGCTTTTGCATCTGTACTTATTTTTAAATACTTGGATTAGAAATTAGTTGTCAAAGTAATATCTTACCTGAAACAAAAAAACAGAATTTTGTCTGCCAATAGGGCCTTTTTCGGGTTAAGAAATCTGTAAAAATCACAGTTCATAAGCTGAAAAACTAATTCTTGTTATATAAAATCTTTACTAGACCTATTTTGGTCTATGGCTCTGAAGCAAGGACTTTGGCAAGATCTGATGAGGCCCCTTTGGATATACTGGAGTAGAAGATTATTAAGGCTATTCTTGGAGGTGTTAGGGAAAGGGATTGTTAGAGAAGACGGTACAAAGCAGAAATTTATAAATGCTATAATATTACAAAATGTATTAAGATCAATAAATTAAACTGGACACACTGCTCATGTATTTAGAATGAATGATTTAAACCCTGTAAAAAGGCTCGTTTTGGCAAAGCCACAGAGACAAAGGCGAAGAGGACGACCCAAGTTGCGATAGATAGAACGCAGTTGAAATAGATTTTGCTCTACTGAAGTTAGTGTCCGTTATATTTGAGCGTGTTTTGTGTGTGGTCAATTTCATTTTCACAAAAAAACGATTCGCGGGTATAAGTTGAACCAAAAGTGCTAACAACTTCAACTAAGAGTCTTTGCTCTACTATCAACAATCAATTGTACATATTTAGGGATGGTCACTTAAAGTGAAACTTATTGGTTTTCACTATTTTGGTCATTATAAAATAAATATATTTTGTAAAAGTGTGGTAAATCTCACGGGCTGGAAAAATATTCAAGGCGGGTCGCGGTTTGGCCACCTTTGCTCTAGGATAATTAGACCGAGACCTACAGTTTAAGGGGGTTCCAAACCACTAGCAAATATCTGTGCCAGTGCCAGTGCCAGGTTTCGATCCTGAAAGGCCTGTGGTGAAAAGGCGAGAATTGTTCACCAGTTATTTGTTAAAGTAGTGAGAAGTTCTAAGTTAGACGAGAGAAGTTGAAATGCCTGCATATGATTTCAGTATTAACAAGTAATATATATATATATATATATAAAATAATAATAATAATAAATAAAATAAAGTCAATTCCTACTTTTTTTTCACTCTATTGCAGAAAAGTCCTTTACAAATAAAGTTGAAATTTTCCTCTTACATCTGGCGCCATCTAGTATTAGATAGATGCGACTTTAATTAATTTTAGTTTTTTTTTAGATTTATTAAATTTAATTACTGAACTAATATTTGAAAAAACTGTATTCACATCCAGTGTCATCCACTACAAGTTCAAACACATTTTTTTTAAAACTTGAGTGGAGGAATAAAAAGTATTTTACGAACGACTGAAAATTTGAACAAGATATACACTGAAGTTACAAAAGTCATGGGATAGCAATATGCAAATTTTCAGATGGCAGTAGCATCGCGTAGAACAGATATAAATGCGCAGTGCTTTCGTAGAGCTTTCATTTCTGTTCAAGTTATTCATGTGAAGAGGTTCTGACGTGATGATGACCACACGACGGGAATTAACAGACTTTGAACGCGGAATGTTAGTTGGAGCTAGACGCGTGGGTCATGCCATTTCGGAAATCGTTAGGGAATTCAACATTCCCAGATCCACTGTGTCAAGAGTGTGCCGAGAGTATGAAATTTCAGGCATAATATCCCACCATGGACAGCGCAGTGGTCGACCGCCTGCACTTAACGACCGAGACCGGCGACGTCTGCAAAGAGTCGTAAATTCTAACAGACAAGCAACACTGCGTCAAATAACCGCAGAAATCAATGTGGGACGTACAAGGGACTTGTCTGTTAGAACTGTGCGGAGAAATTTGACTTTCTTGGGCTATTCCAGCAGAAGACCGACTCGAGTGCCTTTACTGACAGAACGACATCGCTTGCAGCGACTCTCGTGGGCACGTGAGCATATCGGTTAGTCCCTAGATGAATGGAAAACCGTGGCCTGGTCCGATGAGTCACGATTTCAGTTGGTAAGAGCTGATGGTAGGGTTCGAGTGTGGCGCAGACCCCACGAAGCCATGGACCCAAACTGTCAGCAAGGCACTGTTCAAGCTGGTGGTGGCTCCGTAATGGTGTGGGCTGTTTTTCATGGCATGGACTTGGTCCTCTGGTGCGACTGGACCGAACATTGACTGGAAATGCTTATGTTCAACTACTTGGAGATCACTTGCAGCCATTCATGGACGGCATGTACCCAAACAACGATGGGATTTTTATGGATGACAATGCGCCATATCACCGGGCCACAACTGTTCGCGATTGGTTTGAAGAACATTCTGGACAATTCCAACGAATGATCTGGCCACCTAGATCTCCCGACATGAATCCCATCGAGCATTTATGGGACATCATCGGGAGGTCTGTTCGTGCCCAAAATCCTGCACCATCAACGCTTTCACAATTATGGACGTCTATCGAGACAGCATGGCTCAATATTCCTGCAGAAGACTTCCAACGACTTGTTGAGTCCATGCCACGTCGAGTTGCTGCACTTCGCCGGGCGAAAATAGGGCCGACACGATATTAAGAGGTATCCCATGACTTTTGTCACTTCAGTGTATATAGGAAGAGTGTGAACTAATAGTAGGAATTGAAAAAAAAAAATTTTTTTCTTCTTACGTTTACTGAGCGCCTTTCGTGATTTTGATGTGAAGAAGCAAACCCTGTCTCTTTCAAAATCAGCACGATCGGCATCTCTTATGGCAGCCCTTAACAAAAGGAGACGATAACATGGATGCGCAAATTAAACGACAAATTTATTTGTTTCCCTAACAAGCGGACATTTACCAAGAATGACGCACACATCACTGACTTAAGCGAGTTACGACGCGGGGGGAACGATGACGTCAACGAAAAAAGAGGGCCCGAAAAAAGCGAAACAAAAGAAAATTGTTTCTCATTCGTTTTAATCACCCACAGAAATTCTCTCTCTCTGAAAACAAAAACAAAAAGATGAAAGAAAAAAGTGTTCCAAGAAGTTAATTTTCTCTTCCGATACCAGCGGCCAGACCACAGTGGAATTACAAAAGGAAAGAAATTAAATGAAATGAATGTGGAAACTCGCAAATCTAGCAGACGACTTTTAATCAGAGCGATTTAATTGGCGGTCGGGTTGTGACGTCAGGAAACGGCGCCAAAATAAATCTTGTTCGTTATGATTTGAGTCACAACATTTTCCCAGGAATAACCTAAGCAGAAACCAACGGATCCGGGCAGTAAAAGCTGCTTTATTGCGCATATCGTCGTTGAATCGAAACCCACACGGAATATAAATTTATTTAAAACCTACTATTGTATTTTTTATTTAATTAAATAATCAGAAGTTATTTAAATTTTATCTATTGACGTATTAATTTTTCCTATGCATTATAAGTTGTCATTGTAAATACACAATAAATTTTTATCATTAGATTTAAATTAATATGACGCTCATTAATAAGAGCGTTCATAATTAAAATACAAAAAATAAATTATTTTGGTATTTTCAATTGGATTTTAAAAGGTATGACCATTCAAAATTTTTTTCTGATATTTTATTTATTATATTTTTTTTCAGTTAAGAATAATAAAGATACATTGTTAAAAAAAACTTTAAGAAATATAATAATAAGATATAAGTAATATAAAATATTTTAAATAGATATAAAACTTTAAGAAATCGTTTCTTATTTATATATATCAGAGAAAGGCATACATAGCTTCACTAGACAGTCTTGGGTCAATGCGAGGCGTGCAGTCGTCATCAGATCAACTCATTTTTCAAATCAGTGACTGCAACGTATTCCACTTCAGAGAACTGAACCTTTGTCGACTCACCTATCAATAATAATAAATGATACATTAGATTTAATTTGTATAGAAAAAGCAACGCATTATTATTAGAGAGTTTTTGCATAACGTTTTTCTATCGTCCGATATTTTTTTCTTCCTAGTGCGCATGCTCATAGGAATAGCTCAGTAGTGCAGTATTACAGACACGCATGCGCGTTAGGTACAATGTTTCCTATGAGCATGCGCGCTAGGAAGAAAAAAAAAATCGGACGATAAAAAAATGTTATGCAAAAACTCTCTATTATCTCATTGCAGATTTTATAAAATTTTGAAACGAAAAACATTTATGGATAATTTTTTTTTCTTTCCTTCTAACATTTCAGTTTTTATTCTGAGAGCATGCGCAACCTTTCCTGCGCCGGTTAGCTCGTAAATGAAAAGGGTAGTACTTAGATCGCAGTGTTGTTAATTTTCACCTCCTAAAATCGGACTTCCTTCCATCAAGAGGGGCTGTAAATAACTTTTGAATGCGATGGAATAATTAAGAAACAATTACAATTAGTGTCGCATCTGCGCGTATAATTTTAGAGAGCCAATAAAGAGCTCGCAAACGATCGCTTTCCTGAAACCACAATGAGTTCGTAATACTTGTGTCGCCACAGTTTATTGTAACACTTCAATGATAATTGATCGAGTTAAATTTATTGAGATTGGATACTTTGGTGAACGCAGTTTCTTTGTCTATCAGTTTCTCTGAAGACAGAATGGCTTCCGGTTGGTTGCAAGCGAAAGAAACCCATATACTGGCTCAAAATAACACCAGATATATTAAATATATTTAGTATTAATAAGTAAGGCCGATACCTCTCAGAGCAGTTCTTGATCGTCCTCGTAACACAATTAAATCCCGAGATATAATACAGGGGAAAAACCAATTAAAATATAATCATATTAAACCAATTAAAACCAATTAAAAATACAAAACCAATTAAAATTTAATATATTAAAACTATTAAAATCAATTCAAAATCCAAAACCAATTAATATGTAATACATTAAAACTATTAAAACCAATTAGAAATACAAAAACAACTAATATGTAATACTCGACGGTTTGCAAGCACCCAATCTTTATTTTTTTGGAGGTGAGCATCGTCGGAGACGTGGAGCCAGAGGGCTCTTCGTCTTCAACGCCTTCTCTGCCTTCTTTGAACTGCTTATACCCCTTCAAAACATTCTTTCCGATATAGAAATGTTCACCGAATGCCCTCTGCAACATTCTATATGTTTCCGCAAACAAAATTGAATGCAAGTTCTTTGCAGCATCAATTCAGACATTTCAAAAATCGCCGAAATCACTTTCAGCGTCTCACAAAGCCAAGCATAACTCAAACACCAATGAATATTTTGACCTCAAACTTCTCACAGATATCAAGGACAGTGCCAGCAACCTAAAAAAGAAAAAAAAATTGAAATTCCAAATGTCCGGGGAAATTTAAATTGAAAATAGGTTTTACTTTTTGGGCGCAGTAGTATCATGTGCAATAAATTCATATGTTATATATTATGTTTTAATATATTCATATATTAAAATATAACATCTAAAATGTAATATGTTAATATTATTGCAGAAGGTAGAAGGGACTCCAGACGAATTCAAAAATCACCAAAAGGTCATATATAGATAGACCACAGGACCCAGGGTCGAAGTTTAGTGGGCGCTCCTTGTACGAGTAACATTGTTGACCCATTGCATATAAGAGGTTAAGAGCGTTATAGCTGTAGAAGAGCCTGTTCAAAAGGGCCAATGTATAGGAGAATCATTTCAATAAGGGTGACGTTCTGTTTCAATAAATGTCGACACCATTTAGTCATTCTACCGTCTCCTTATTTCATCCACTTCCTCGAGTACTCAGCATAATCCCTTGGGTGTTATTGGTAAACAAAGAAGTTTTGTTTGTTTACGTTTTGCAATATGTTTACGGCATCGACAACTGGACCCTAATTGTACCGAATTTAAAAACTTAACTTTTAACTTCTTTTATTTTTTATCTTATTTTTTATCAATAGTATTTTTAAATCTTTTTTTTTTTTGAGTACCTACTTTAATTTGAATTTTTAGAAACCTATATCTTAAATTTTACTAGCAATTAATAAGCAGCCTACTATAATTCCAAGCATATTTATGAATTAAGATGAGGAGGTTTAAGGGGTATTTCCCCCTGTTGGTACTCCGTAATCGGTACGCCAGTTGCCAGTGGAAGTCTGGTGGTCAATAGGTTAGCTCTCTGGCTTTGTACTTCAGGTTTGAATCCTGGTGGCCGCATGGATGTTTGTTAGCGGTTCAGAATGCATGTTAAACTGCAGTTGGCGGTCTAATTAGTCTAGTGCGCGAAACGACCGTAGAGCGACAAATCAAATCCTTAAGTCATTGTTCTCATTGTCACTGCAAATCTGTCCACAGAGATGTCTTGATGTCTTCAGACATTAAGATATCACATGCAACTGAGTACTGGAATTTTTCTTTGTTTTAATTTTCAGTTTATGTAAAGACTGTTTCACTTAAAATGAATCAGTCTTTACATAAACTGAAAATTAAAACAAAGAAAAATTTTTTTTTGAAGATGTGTTTATGCATCTGGGGCCTGATGGCCAAGTGACTAGCTCTCTGGCCTTCAATGCTACAGGTTTCGGTTCCGACTCCCGGTGTTACCATGGATGTTTGTAGGGGTTCGGAATTCTCTTTAAACCGTAGGTCCTGGTCTAATATAACTGTTGGGCGTATGGCTGACTCCGTAAAAAAATTCTTCCTCTCTCGAAATCTGCCAGTAGGCGGATGGCTTTGGCTCATTGTAAGGCTGTTGTGCCAAGGACGATGATGATGTTTATGGATTTCTTAAAGTCATCGAATTGACTTTGTTGCTGAAAACTAACAACTTAAAATCTATTTTAATAAAAAAATGTTATTTATCATATTTGATGTTCATTACAAATAAAATCCTACTGAAATGATAAAGTGAAATTTGTTTATCAATTTTAAAAACATTAATAAAATTCGTGAAATAAATGAAATAAGAAAAAAAGAAAAAAAGAAAAAAGGCAACTACTACGAAACTGAAAATAAATCGGATACTAATTTCTTCTATTTAGCAAGAAATTTCATTTGGTTTAACTCCTCAATAAATGACATCATTTTTTGAACAAAATGTAAAGTTTGCAGATGTGATGTGTTCTGCGTTTTATATGCTCAGCGATTTGATACCTTTTCAATCAAAAATTATATCACCTTAACCTTTTTAACGACGATTTTTTTTTATAGCCATAAAATGTTTTGTTTTTTTTTTTTGTTAGTTTTTTTTTTTTACAATTTATTCATTTGATATTGATAGTAATTCAAAAAGAAAATAAATAAAAGTGGGGAAAACAATTGAAAAAAACGTCCACACTTGTAGTCGCTGAGCGTTAATAATAATTTATAAGTGAAATAATTTCATTCATTCCGGGCATAAATATTCCATTATTATTTCGGGTGTTAATTACAAAGTAAATTATTATTATTACTAAATATATTTAATATACCGGTATTATTTTTATGAAAATACCGGTATATTAAATATATAATAACTTTTGGAATTTATTTTTGGTACGATTTGTTGAAATAATCTAATAACACTGTCAGTCGGAAGACTATTTTATGTTATTTTCATATTCCTAATGATACACAGTAAATACCATTAGATATCAAGTCATAAAATTTATAATTTTGATGTTGAAAGATTCTGTAGTAACTAATTTATCAAATTTAATAATTATTAAATAATAATAAGAAGAAGAAGGAGAAGAATTTATCAGAATTTTGTTCTTTTTATTAATAATAATTATAAGTATAAAAAAATCCAAATGTCTATATACGCTGCTAAATGTGTCAAGAGGTTAATAGGTTTTTTACTGTGGGAAATGAATGAAAAACATGTTGGGAAAAATTTGTGATACATTCATTCATAACACGATTCCTTGAAAAGAGCGAGGAAGTTTCTTTTAGTTCTCGCATTTGGTGGAAAAAAAAAATTTCCTTGAACATTTTTTTCTACCATAATATTAATATTCCTACTTTCGAAAATGAGTTTTTTGTAACAAAACTAACTAATTTAAATGTAATAAATAAATTTTAATGCACACATTTTTATCATTTCATGAAAAAAAAAAAAAAAAAAAAAAAATCAATTCGTGAGTCAATTAAATTTTCAGAAATATTTATGCTCATAAGCGTGACTGCAGCTAAGACTTGTTTTCAGAAATGGTATATAAGGAAGGGGAGAAGTTAGGGAAACCGCGATTCGTGAATTGTGGAAAGAAAAAGGATCACTAATTTGAATGAACCTCGAAAAATTGAACCCCACAAAACTCTCGGTCATGCACATTTTTCAAAACCTATCGAAATTTGAAATCCATGTTAAAATTGCACCTCGAAAATGAAGCCCGATAAAAAGTCTAATAAAAGTTATTAAAAAATAAAATAAAAATTTCTGTAATGTAAAGGAGACATTGAAAAACCTCCAGGAATAGAATCATTACCCTATTCCAAGCCAGTGAGGTTATAATATTGCTATAATATATTGTACAGACGAACTTATACTGGACGTTACTCTTACGTCTTAGAACGTAAACCAACCTGGAGCATAAAGTTGGATTTCCACCTGATACTAAGATCACACGTCGTAGAACGTCGGTAAGTTGTCAGTGGTATACAATAAGTGAGAGCAGCAACCAAAAATTATTAATTATAAAACTTTTAAGTTATTCAGAGACACATGTTTCTTATTTGAATCACAAATGCTTGGGTGGAGGAAAGTGAGAAAGAAATCACTGAATGGTGTGTAAGGTAACTTGGGAAAAAATTCGTCTCTTTATTATTGAGCAGGTGTTGATCTTATACAGTTATACATTTGAAAACAGCATTTAATATGAGTGGAAATATAACATTATGTCCTATTTGCAACCTTGTTATAATGTGCTCAACTAGTAAGCATGAGACACCAGGCAATTCTATGGTGACATCCGTTGCAAAAACAAGGAGAAAGGATGGAGATTATGACAATGTGCATTAAGCACAACGTATATTAAATACGTGTGGCAATGTGTGTGTCACTTCAATACTCAGGCTGTCTGGTGGGTTTGGTTTGTTTGTCGCTCTGCGGTCCTGTTTTGCACACTTTAGGCCAATTAGACCGGGACTTACAGTTTAACTTGGATTCCGAGCCACCGTCAGGATTAGAATCTGAAGCTTGTGGTACACAAGACCAGAGCACTAGCCAATTAGCCATCAAGTTGTTGCTACGTGGTGGGAGTTTTGCAGGTTTTCTTCAATAGGAAATGCATATGAAATGTAGTTTACCCTTAAAAGTCCTCCCAGAATCTATTCTCCTCTTCCTCAATACTCTTCGGTGGTCTATTCGCTGCCTACATGTTTCACTCACATCTCTCTAACTGATGTGGGTTACATAGCCCTATGTAGTAAGGGTAGAGAGATGTAGAGGTTTCTGACGATGTCTCAGAAGACATGCAAATGCGGAGAAGTTACCTCTAAAAGTCTACTTGGACGACTATGATCTCTGCTCATTGATCGTCGGTGAACTATTCGTGGCATGCATAAGCTTGAGCCATACACAAAACCAACTGATGCTCGACACATAATAAATAAATAATATGCTGAACTTTGTATTCGAAAGAACAGAATGCCCAGAACGCGTCTTCGAGAGAAAAAGAAAGAAAAGACGGTCCAGGGAATCGGCGGAAGTCGGCGGATAATGACGGGTCTCAAGGCCTGCGGACAGTTGATCCAACATCCCAAGCCATGAATTAAACACACTCCACTTTCCGCTTTAATTGGAGGCGAATCTTTTCCATGGGAACGGAGCGCTTTTCCCAGGCCCTGCTTAATTGAGGCCCTAATTAAGTGCTCCTAATGGACGGGCTTTTAATTCGGCTTTTGTTTGCTTTCGACGTTCCTCGGAACTGCTCATGGACCGTCGGAAGAGCGCGAATTGTGACGCTGGAGGTGTGCGCGCAGTGTCAGCCTGTCTCTCACTGTCTGGACTGAAAGACCCAGTTCTGTTTCAGTATTGCTCTGCATAATACGAAACTATATCCTCTTAGCATACGAATATTTATTCAACATATTAATATTATACACCATGAAGCACATGAATATTTATTTATTGTGTTAATATTATACATCCTAAAGTATATTAATATTTCTTCATCATAATAATATATATACTACGTTGCCGTAAAGTAAGACAAATTATTTTTTTTTTCAAAGAAAACTTTATTTATTCTTCCAAATTTATTTCATCACCTTCAAAGTAATCCTTTCCGGACGCAATGCACTTATACCAACTTTTTTTTCCAATCCTCAATGCATGCTAAAAAGTCATTGGCAGGCATAGCCTTCAAAGCGCGCGGCGATTCACGTTGGATCTCTTCAGTCGACTCAAAACGGTGTCCCGGAGTGGTCTTTTGAGTTTAGGGAATAGCCAGAAGTCGAACAGTGTGAATACTGTTTTTGTTGAAAGATATGGGTTTCATTTCTGGCGAAAAAGTCACGAAAAATCAATGCAGTGGTAGCTGGAGCATTCAGTGGTTTCGGTACCAATCGAGATTTGATGCGTTTGAGGCCCAAAATGGAATGGGCCGATCCTTTTGAAATTCCAACATCATCATTTATTGTAAATCGACGGTTTGTAAACACTAAATCTTTAATTTTTTTGGACGTGAACTTCGTTGGTTGAGGTTGATGGTGAACTAGAGGGCTCTTTGTCTTCAACGCGTTCTCTGCCTTCTTTGAACTGATTATACCAATTCTAAACATTTCTTTCCGATATAGAAATGTTCACCGAATGCCCTCTGCAACATTCTATATGTTTCCGCAAACAAAATTGAATGCAAGTTCTTTGCAGCATCAATTCAGACATTTAAAAATTCGTCGGTATCAGTTTTAGCGTCTCACAGAACCAAGCGTAAATCAAACATTAATGAATATTTGACGTCAAATTTCACACAGATATCAAGGACAGTGCCAGCAACCTAAAAAATAAAAAATAATTGAAATTCCATAAGCCCCGGGAATTTTAAATTAAAAATTTGTCTTACGTTTTGGACACAGTAGTATATATTATGTATATTATCCCTTCTGCTGCAATATATTATCCATTCTGCTGAATATGAATATTTATTCCTCATATTACTATTATCCAACCTGAAGAATATGAATATTTATTCATCATGTTAATATTATCTATCCTGAAGCATATGAACATGTATTTATTAAGTTAATAATATCCACCTTGCAGTATAAAAATATTTATTCAGTAATCAATCATTATTCATTTTTTTTCCAATATGCAAAGCTATATATTTTCGTATAAATATTTTCTTATTCTGCAGTCTCTTCAATCTATTTTTGTGTGAAAACATTTTGTATTTGCCAGACTCTATTGAAAAGACCTGATGGCAGAGTGATTAGCGCTCTGGCACTTGTTACCGATAGTTTCGGTTCGATTTCCGGCTGTACTATAGATGTTTGTAGTGGTCCATAATTCATTCTAAACCGAAGGTCCCGATTTCATGTGACTACAATGTCTTGGGCATAGGGATAGACAGCCCTACCCCGTAAAAAGACAACATATCCTGTCTCGAAATCTGCCAGTAGGCAGACGGCCCTGGCCCGTCATGAGGCTGTAGCACCTTTGATAATGATGATGATGAGAGTCTATTCAGTGCTTTAAGTTAAAAAACAGTTGTCAGTTCAATTTTCATGCTTAAGAACTCACAAGAATAATGTAACTATTTAACTTTACGCAAGAACAAAAGACGTATAAGTGAGCGAAATCTATACTTGAGAGACGGCATAATTTTACTATGTTGTAAAACCCTTTCGTTAAAGCACGGCTAATTATGTCATGCATTTGAATATTTTTCAAGGATTTTTTAGGGATAGAAAAGTTTTACATACTAGATGAAATCGTGGGCGTAGTGTTACTCGCGTTCGTAGCCTATCTTCAAACTGCACGTGCCCCTTGGGTAGTGCTAAATGTGTAAGTGCTAAGCAGTGCAGCCTTTGCTTATGGCATCAAGATTAACTGTCTTTGTATTGCCAGTTGCATTAGAAGGAAAAAAAAAGATGAAATCGTCGGCATATGAGGCTTTTTTTTTTTTTTTTTTTTTGCGACCTCCGATATATGATATAACGAGGGAATATGTTAAAAAATGTACCATAATTTCCTGCTTTTAAAATAAAGATTTCACTTTACAAAACCTATAGAATTAATTGTTAATGATTATAGACCCCTGCGTACAATATGCGATGCCTTTTCTAAGTATTGTAAAAATGATTTTGCCTGTTTTATAAACAGAACTTTAGTGTGAGGGAGAAAAATCTTACAAATGTAAAGAACGAGAGTTGTCATTATACAAAAGGTAACAAAATGTGACATGTATCATACAAACATGCACGCTAATGACAGTAAAAGGCATGGAATTAATTCATAGAATTAAAACAGAGATCAGAATTAATTACAGAAAGCCAAATTAATAATTAATTAGGATACTGATGTAGATTTTCATTTCTTCTGCTAATATAAAGATTACTAAATGCACCAAAAATATTTTTTGGTTTTATCATAGTTCTTATCTGTACATATTGGTGTGTGAGTGTACGTGTTTGCGTGTGTATGTGTCTAGTTTCAATTGTCTAAAATTTATAACATAACTTCTTTTTATATCGTTATGCCACCAAATAACCTCTTTAAAACTGAAAAAAAATGCCTAATTTTATATCTTGACAAAAACAAACCAGAATTCGTTTAGTACATTTTCATGCCAAAGAAAACAAGGGAGCAGAAGAAGCGTATAGATAAGATTAACGACTAGGACTAAGTTAGTTTTAGCTATTAAAATGTGCAGTGATGCAAGTTTGACAGTCCAAATTAACTTTTTTTTGCAAACCACATTCACCTTTTTGTCTTCCAAATTCACCCTTTCAAAATTAGGGGTTTGTTTGTGTGTTACTACTTGTTACATATGGCTTTACAAAGACGTATATGCATGTTTAAATATGCATTTCTTTATGAGTAGTAATTACTGGTGCAAAAAAAGAACCAAGGTACACTATAAGCGAACAAGTAACTCAACACAGATGTGATGTTTTATAGTTTGTGCAATAAATACCTAGCGTGAAAATATTTCACAGTTTTAAATAAAAATTATATTAAATTGAAATTGTAAGAGAAAATATTTAGAAGAAAAAGACAAATATTTAAAAGTTACACAGCTGTTACGACATTGTCACTCCTAAGGGTTGAAATTATTCGAATATATGTAAACATTATTTTTATTGTTAAAGGGTGAACAATATTGATCAAATATTTTAACTGTAAATTTATTTATTTTTTTTTACTATTAACGTAAAATATTTTTTTTAGCCTATTTGCGTAGAAATTATATAAAGTAAACTGATTTGACGTGATAATTTCTTTAGCTTCTCACCAATCGGAAAGCAGTAATTGTAGACGATAAAAAAGTTAATAATAAATTTTTTTTGTGTTTTTTACTGCTATATAAGCATATATATATATATATATATATATATATATATGCTATATAAGCATATATATATATATATATATATATATATGTATGCTTATATATATATATATATACACATATATATATATATACACTATCTGGAAGAAAGTGACGGGACACCCCTCGAAAAGTAGAAAAGTCGACAATACAGCTGACACATGCGCAATAATATTTATCACGTGTCAGCCATATCCTATAAATACTCTGTGGAGTCGACTAGAGTTGTTTTTTGTCAAGATGCCACCACGGGAAGAGTTGTCTGAGTTCGAGAAAGGTGTGTTGGTTGGATTGCATCTTGCCAAGGTGTCAATTAGAGAGATATCCCGTCTCCGTAACTGCTCAAAATCAACTGTAGCACGTGTTGTGTGTCGCTACAAAACTGAGGGACACTGTCAGAACAAACCCCGAAGTGGACGACCTACAATTCTCACCAGCAGGGACCGGCGGGGGCTCGGCAGGGAGATTCGAAGTAACCGTCAAACATCCATGGATAACATCGCTAATGAGTTTAGACAAGCCACAGGTGTGGCCATTTCGACCAAGACTCTTCGTATCGTGGCCCATAAGTTAGGTTACACTGGACGTTCGGCGGCCCATAAGCCTTTGATTACGAAAACCAACAAGAAAGCGCGCCTTCGATGGGCCAAAGATCACCGTACTTGGACTCTGGAGGACTGGAAACGCGTCCTTTGAAGTGACGAGTCACGATTTACCTTTTCCGTTCCGATGGACGTGTTTGGGTATGGCGTTTACCAGGAGAACGCCTTTTGCCCGAGTGTGTCGTCCCAACTGTAAAGTTTGGTGGAGGAGGATTGATGGTATGGGCCTGTTTCTCCTGGTATGGGGCTGGTCCACTGGTGAAGGTTGATGGTGCGATGAATGCCGATAAATACTGTGATATTCTCAACAATCGTGTCCTTCCTACCTTGTGGGCAACGTACGGTATGGATGATTGCTGGTATCAAGACGACAACGCAACATGCCATGTTGCAAGGAGGACTCTTGATTGGTATGTGAACAACAACGTTAAACGCATGGAGTGGCCGGCGCAGAGCCCTGATCTTAACCCAATTGAACATCTCTGGGACGAATTGGACCCTCGGTTGAGGGCCTGCACCCCACTCCCAAAAAGCAAGCCTGAACTTTGGAACTTCCTGTTAAACATTTGGAAGGAAATTCCTTTTGCCACTATGGTTAATTTACTGGAAAGCATGACCAGAAGGGTTTCAGCTGAGATCGCAGCCAAAGGAGGCCCTACCTCCTATTAATTTTAATAAATATGGGTTTATGTCGTTATAGTGTCGTGTCCCATCACTTTCTTCCACATAGTGTATATAGTCATGGGATAGCAATATGCAAATTTTCAGATGGCAGTAGCATCGCGTAGAACAGGTATAAATGCGCAGTGCTTTCGCAGAGCTTTCATTTCTGTTCAAGTTATTGATGTGAAGAGGTTCTGACGTGATGATGACCACACGACGGGAATTAACAGACTTTGAACGCGGAATGTTAGTTGGAGCTAGACGCGTGGGTCATGCCATTTCGGAAATCGTTAGGGAATTCAACATTCCCAGATCCACTGTGTCAAGAGTGTGCCGAGAGTATGAAATTTCAGGCATAACATCCCACCATGGACAGCGCAGTGGTCGACCGCCTGCACTTAACGACCGAGACCGGCGACGTCTGCAAAGAGTCGTAAATTCTAACAGACAAGCAACACTGCGTCAAATAACCGCAGAAATCAATGTGGGATGTACAAGGGACTTGTCTGTTAGAACTGTGCGGAGAAATTTGGCTTTCTTGGGCTATTCCAGCAGAAGACCGACTCGAGTGCCTTTACTGACAGAACGACATCGCTTGCAGCGACTCGTGTGGCACGTGAGCATATCGGTTAGTCCCTAGATGAATGGAAAACCGTGGCCTGGTCCGATGAGTCACGATTTCAGTTGGTAAGAGCTGATGGTAGGGTTCGAGTGTGGCGCAGACCCCACGAATCCATGGACCCAAACTGTCAGCAAGGCACTGTTCAAGCTGGTGGTGGCTCCGTAATGGTGTGGGCTGTTTTTCCATGGCATGGACTTGGTCCTCTGGTGCGACTGGACCGAACATTGACTGGAAATGCTTATGTTCAGTTACTTGGAGATCACTTGCAGCCATTCATGGACTTCATGTACCCAAACAACGATGGGATTTTTATGGATGACAATGCGCCAGTCACCAGGCCACAACTGTTTGCGATTGGTTTGAAGAACATTCTGGACAATTCCAACGAATGATCTGGCCACCTAGATCGCCCGACATGAATCCCATCGAGCATTTATGGGACATCATCGAGAGGTCTGTTCGTGCCCAAAATCCTGCACCATCAACGCTTTCACAATTATGGACGTCTATCGAGACAGCAAGGCTCAATATTCCAGCAGAAGACTTCCAACGACTTGTTGAGTCCATGCCACGTCGAGTTGCTGCACTTCGCCGGGCGAAAGGAGGGCCGACACGATATTAAGAGGTATCCCATGACTTTTGTCACTTCAGTGTATATAAATCATCATCATCATCATTAGCATGACAGCCCAGAGTGTGCCAAGGTTTCCCTTTGAAAGGATTTCTCTGCATTCCTTTGGGTGACTAGGGTCCTTCAATTCTTAACCTTTGGTACAGTAAACTCTTTTTCAACTGCGTGTATCCATCACAACTTGGGTAGTCCTCTTCTCCATTGTCCCTGTGGCTTTGCCAAAACGAGCCTTTTTAAGGGTTTAAATCATTCATTCTAAATACATGAACAGCCCAGTTTTAATCTATTGATCTTAATAAATTTTATGATATCTGGGTCTTTATAGCATTTATAAATTTCTGCGTTGTACAGTCTTCTCCCACAATCATTTTCCCTAACATCTCCAAGAATATCACTTAAAATCTTCCTCTCAAATAGACCCAAATGAGCCTCATCAGATCTTGCCAATGTCCAAATTTCAGAGCAGTAGACCAAAATAGGTCTGATAAGTGTTTTATATGACAACATATCCATATAGATTCTTTTATTTGAAAAGGAGAGTTATCTTACATATGTTGTTTTTATGTATTGTTTATATGTGCAGCGCTTGCCTGAAGGCATCAAAGACAACTGTCTAAGTGTTTGCCAGCTGCATTAGAAAAAAAATGTATTGTTTATATATTCCTACATAAAATTTCCACAGTACCTGATTATTAATGATTATTTGTATTATTATGATTATCAGTTAGCATATCGATGATGATGATTGTTTGCTATTTATGATTATTTGATTATGATTACCATGTTACTCATGTCACTCATGTTACTCATGTCATATTACTCATGTTAATATAAATAAACATGTTGTGAATGTATAGAAACGAAAATTTTTGGTTGCATTTCACTGATGTGGATAATAAGAATTCTAACTAAGTGGTGATCCTTTCCTTTTTGTGCATGGTATAAAGAGTCTGTTATCTCATTGTGTATCTGAAGAGAGCCTTTGGCTTAAAATTTGCGACCTTCCACTAAACAAGCCGAATTGGTGCAGAGAAACGGATCTCTGACTGCGAGGTCGAAGGTCCGAATCTGAACTCAGCTCTTTTCGCTATTTTGCTACGATGTGCAGCTTAATTCTTTTTACCGACTAGTAACATGTTAGGTTTTATTTTGTTTTCTTTTTTTAACTCTTTTTTTTTTTTGTAAATGAAATAAAAGGACTCGGACATATATAAAACCAAAATAAAAATAAAATACCAGAACTTTGACTCTGAAATCGGCCTTTTTTTTTTGGGGGGGGGACTGTTAATCTTTGCTTTTCAGTTTCATCTTATGGATCCTACACGTTCAGCATATAACAATTACCGTATCATTCTTCAATAGTTTTATGACATCGACAACTGGTCCTTAATTGCACCAAATTTTAACTTAAATTCTTTTAACTATAATTTTAATTTTTTATCTTACTTTTTTATTTTCAGTTTTTTTTTAATTTTTAGAGTACCAAATATTAAATTTTTGAAACTTTATCTTGTATCTGATACTAACATAAATCAACCAATTACAATTGTAAGTTTACATATGAATTAAGATGAGGAGGTTAAGGTGTATGTCCCCAATGGTACTCTGTAATCGGTACGCCAGTTGCACAATAAAGAGTCTGAATTCCATTCCTGTTTGGAAAATATATCGACAACAGTATCTTTGTGTACGAAACAGAATCAAGTTGCATATTTGCTTGATACTGTTCGAGACATCAAAACCAAACAATCCTATTTGCAAAAGTTCTTGGCTTGGCAGAAATGCGCCATGGGAACCTTGGAAACAGCGACCCCAACATAAACAGTTTGTTGACTCGGGCTCACCGAGTTGATGAAGTTGACTGAGCCCAGTTGTCAACCGAGTCGTCAAAGAATCCCGTTCTCGCCCCTCTCGCGATGAAAACACTTCTCCAAATAGAAAGCGATCAACTTGTATCGAACCCAGACGCGCGGCGAAACACGATCCCTTAGTTCTGGTTGTGTGTGTACAAGGGCCGGCTTTGATGTGTCAGGACTCCCGTTTGGTGTTTGTTTTGCGGCCGGTCATGGCGTGCATCACGGGAATGACAGTCAAGTTCGGTCAGACGACGTGTTTGTTTGTGTTTCGGAAGGACTCTCAATCGCCGGCCGTTGTCTGAAGGCATTCGGGAAGATTCGGTTACTGCAGAGTTCCCGGGGAGAAATATTATTTCAGCTGAGACCGGGCACCCGACTCTGGGTAGAGTCAATTTGCGAGAAGGATTGCTTAACGCGCTCTGACAGCAGATTCGGGTTTCAAGATCTCTCCGGATCTGCCAAACGCCTCATTTGGAGAGCGCGTGCCCTCACACAACGCAGGGCTTGTTTCCTCCGGGTTGTTAATGGGGCTGTTGTTCGGCAGCACAATTTCCGGCAGCCTTTTCAAGTAGCTGTGCCGAATGCGTTGTGTATGAGGATCAATGCATTTTGACATTTTTGTGGTAATTTTGAAGTCAATCATGTGGATGCATTGAGTATGAATATCAATGCATTTTGTACGAGTGTGACACTTTTGTGGTAATTTTGAAGACAATCACGCCTAACATCTCAGAAGAAAAACATATTTTTATTTATTCTTTTAATCACCTCCAGCACCACAGGCATATAGCACTGCAACTAGGAAATGAAAATACTTGCTTTATTTCTAACGTAGCTCTATGAAACCACGACAACGATTTGCCAGATTGACGGAGAATCTTGGTTGCATAACAATCTTTATCTCCTGCTTTGTGAATGAGATATTAGTTTCGTTTGGTTTGTCACTCTACGGTCATTTTGGGCACACTTTAGGTTAATTAGACCGGGACCTACAGTTTAATGTCGATTCCGAACCACCAACAAACATCCATGCCGAAGCCAGGATTCGAGCCTGAAGCCTTCGGTATACCAACGGCCAGAGCGCTAGCCAATTGGCCACCAGGCCGCTGTGAATGAGAGAAGTTTCTTAAGCTTTGCCCATTGATTAAATAGAAAAGTAATAAGATATATATATATATATATACATATATATATATATCTTATTACTTTTCTATTTGGCTCTTTATGTGGTCTATTACATTAACTTACATCCAGTAGCAAGCTAGATGGCTGCAACTAGGGCATGAAAGGATTTGTTTTATTTACAACTATTTCTAACCTAACTAATTTTTTAGAATTCCTCTATATTTGTTCAGAATATTATGGAATCGAATACTATTCTTTTACTGTTTAATACTTCACCCTGCTCTGTTTAATACTTCAATATAAAATACCAAGTAAATAATTTCATGTCATTCAGGTAAGAGCGAAACTCGCGATCGATGTGTACATGATATATGATATTATTTCTGTTTCATTCCTATTGACTTCTCATATGTAGTCAAATTACGAAAGTGCTTGATCCCTAAAAAATTATTCTAACACTACAATGAAAAGGCACTAAATTTTTTTTTTTTTTTTTTTTTTTTTTTTTTTTTTGTCGTATATAGTTGGGTTGCTCATTTTGAGTTCGAAAAACGAATTTGAATTTGAGAAAGAATTTTGGAGGTGATACTATTAATTGATGCTGATCTTTTTAGCTGCTGGTTTAGTGTATGTCTTGTGACTTATTACTCTTGATGGAGGGCAACAACACATCAAATACATAGCCCATGGTGAAGAGAATAGATAATAGCGGATGATGAAGATAATAGATAATGGCCCATGGTAAAGATAAGGTATTTATATTTTCAAGAGTTCCGATGACACGAGGCTCCAGAGCATTCATAACCAATTCAATCGCACTCGTCAATGATACTTAGCTCATAATATGATGGTCACATGATTTTTTGCTCTTAAATTTACTTTGCAAACTCGCCCATTTTATTACTAACACGCAACAGTCCGAGACAGAACGCCTTCATGTGAAATGTCTCATCTATTGCCATCCTAACAATGGGGTACAGTCGCATCCCATTGTTAAGATAACAATCCACTGAATTTGATTCCATTGGGAGTCCATTGCCACAAACAGACTAACAAAGGGAAAAACTTACTGGTCCCAACACAAGTAGGGAACAATCGCCACCAAGTGCTCCTGGCGACGACAAGGTCTTTTTCCATCACCAAAATAAACTGAATGAGAATTGTTGCTAATTCGATGACTGCAGATGAAGCGAACAATTCCTTTCATGTGCCCGTTAATGGAAAGAGCAGCTTTTCATCCATCCAGTCGGGCAATTTTTAGCGGCCCTTCCTCACCCCTCCCTCCCTCGTTCCTTTTTGGAACTTTTTTGTGTTCCAATTAACTGTGCGGAGTATCCATTTGCCCAATGCTTTTTCCCAGTCTGGGGATGAAACATCCTTCCATTAATTGTCCCTTCCATTTGCAGGACTCTGATTCTTCGCCACTTGAGGGTGCAAACATCAAAAAAGAATACTTTCAGGAGGTAGAAGGTTGGAAAGGGGGGAAGTGAGTAAGTGTCACCCATTCGAGAACAATTAGCGACCGACAAGCGGTGACTAACGGTCGGCTTTTTAACTGTTATCCATTATTCCGGCGGTCGTGTCATGGAGGTAACCATATTCTTCTTCTCTCCTCCCCCCACCACCTTCTACAGAGACAGCGAGGCCAGGTTAAGGCAATGGGCCTTTCGATTAGAAAGTGGTGTAAGATCCCCCTTTTTTTTTCTATGGAGGAAGGTGGAAACAGAAAAGAAATAGAACCAAAAAAATTAAGAAACTGATATAAAATAACTTGACTTGCAGTGCTTGAGTAAATAACTAATAATTCAGAATTTTTAAACATAGACTACATTTATATAGGTGACATACTAAGTTTTTTTAAGTAGACAATATATATATATATATTTTGTAAACATTTACAATCCCAGCAAAATAAATACTTGTTAATTATAGGATATTATTTAATTTTCAAGAAATAAATAACTCTTAAAAGTTAAATAAAATACATATTAATATCATAGTTAGGGTTTTTAAGGCCTCGATATCTCAAAGAAGCCAAAAGATCTTATAAACAAGACCTCTTGGCTTCTTTTTTAAACAAGAGGCATTTTCAAAGAATCATTCTTGGCTTTATTTTAAAAATTTGCTACATTGTTTTTTTGAAATCATCATGATTTTCAAAATTTGCTACATTGTTTTTTGAAAGTATCCTGATTTTAAAAATTGCTGAAATGCTTTTTGAAATTATCATGATTTTAAAAATTTGCTACACTGTTTTTAGAAATTATCAGCGCGTATCTCTATGAAATGCACTTATTAAATACCCATGTCATACAACATATTAACAATCCAATTTCACCTTTAGGTTTGCTTATTTTTAAAGAGAAATAGATTTCGTTTTATTTAAGGAATAAAATAAGAACAACACAATGTTATAAATATTGAAAAGTTAAAACAAAGTCAAACAGAACACAATGCAAAACGAAAATAATGAAATTAACAATATACTTTTCCGCCGATATAAAAAAAAGTTTGGATCCTATTTACAAAAAGAAAAATGAAAATTATACAATAATAAATCTTACAATAACATGAGAAATATTATTATATTTTTGTAAAAAAAAATTTTCATTTATAAACATAACACTTTTAAATGAATAACTTTTAGATTAGAATGAAAAGTAGATCTATTCTGTGTTTCTCATTAAGAAAAGAATTTCCAGATAAAAAAAAAAGTAAATCAGCATGCTTATGTTTATAAACTTACTACTAGATTGGATCGAAGAGTCGAGTACCTGTACACGTAGTGCACATCTGCTCAGAATTCAAACATAATAAGACAAAGTATCACAGAATTAGCAGGAATTAAAAAAAATTTAAAGCAAACAGTTAATAGGAGGGAAAGAAGTTTAAAAAAATGCTCAATATAAGCAATATCAAAATACATAAATGCCCAATAGAAGTATATAAATTTATAAACTTAAAGCTTAGCATAAAAATAATTGCAGATTTTCGGTGTGGTGGGGATCTTATAATTAATACAATATTTCGAATTTTTAAGGAAAAGAAAGATTTGATTGGTCATTTTATGCACAATTTAGGCTAATTAGACCGGGAACTACGGCTTAAAGTGGATACCGAGCCGCTCACACACATCCATGCCACCGCCAGAATTCGAAACTGAGGCTTGTGGAATCAAAGGCCAGAACGCTAGCCAATTGGACATCAGGCCACAGGAAAAGTAAGAAGTCTATTGCATTCATAAATAAAGACAAAGTCGTAAGTATTTTTAAACTTAGCTTTCAAATTTCTAACAATTCAATTTCAACACTATTGAAATTCTATTGTTAGAAATTAGAAATCATTGTTGATCATTGTTGAAACTTTATTGTTAGAAATTAGAAAGCATTGTTGATTATTGTTGAAATTTTTTTGTTAAAAATTAGAGAGCTAAATTTAAAAATACTTACGACTGAATTTTTGATGAAATTGTTAATTGAATTGCTGTTGAAATTCATTTTTTTTAAATTGGATTTCAACAATTGGACAACAACAGCAATTAATTTTTGTTGTAATAACAATAAATCCATCTGATTAAAAATATTATTTATACATTTTATGAAGATTTTTCCTAATTATTATTAACAAATTAATAACATTTTACAACGACAATATTTATTGTAAGCGAGATAAAAAACTTAACTATAATATTTAAATAAACAAATATTTCATTTTCATTGAAGTGAATAATAATATTAAAATGAAATGATTAAAGATTAATTCATTATCATTTCAGATAAGAAATATTTGAATAGCATAAAAAAACTTATAGCATATTTTGATTATTTTTTTTTAATTATAATTAATTAAAATAAAAAAACGGGGATTTAGCAACATTTATTAATGGAAAATTTTAATAAGAAAAGCAATTTGTAAAACAAATTTTTCAAAGAAATTTTTTTTTCTTCTTAACTCTGCTAAAGAAATATAATTTGCTTATATTTGCATTCATAAATGAAAAGCAAATAAATTAAAATTTTTGAAATGGAAAAAATTTTAAGATTTTCTTCGAAACTGGACTTAACTCACTATTACGATGAAATGCATAAAAAAAGAAGAAAAGAATTGACACATAAAAAGCACAAAATAAAAAAAAAGAGAAATATATCTATAAAAAGAAAAAAAAAAAAAGGCTAGAAGCTGTAAAAGGAGAAAGCAGGGGAGGGGAGGGAAAGAAAAGTTAGGACTTCAAAAATGGTTGTCATATTGTAAGGAAACAAGTTAATGCCTTTTCACAATGGCGCTCTAATAATCCTACGTCAGAATCGGTAATAAATCTCCTTTTTGGAAACATTTTTCTTTCCACGGGCTTTTATTTGGCGTTCGGAAATTCTTGGGAGTCCAAACACGTTTTGATAGAAGGCGTCAACAAATTAGATCGACTTCTCCGACCATTTTTTTAATTTTTTTATTTTATTCCTGAAGATGGAATTCTTTGGAATGGCAACACTCGATCACGTGTCGAAAATCGTCTGCTGTAAGAAGTTAAAAAAAAAAAAAAAAAAAAAAAAAAAAGGATAATAATAAAAAGGAATTATGCCTTCCAACTAAGTGGAACGGAATTGAAATACAAAATAGCCATTTTGCCAGCTCTTTATGTGTCCACTGGGAAGCTGTTATTAAATGAGTCATTATGTGTCTTCGTTATTTACGGTTATTACGTTTTTGTCACGTCAGCTCTCAGCGACACAGATGGACAATCGAATAAAATGTGTCAAAGGAGAGAAATGCTGGCTGCGATTACGCCCTAAACGAGCGGAAAAATTGAAAAGACGTGTTTAAAGTGTCACCAACTCTCGCAGGCAGCTATCTGATGTTTTCTCAACTTAACTGGATCATTTCACTAGACAATTTTTTTAAAAAGCGCCCGGAGAGATTGATTTGGAATCATTTTTTTGTTTTCTTTTGTCATTCCACTTTGTTAGTGCTAACCAATGAAAAGGAATGACATAATACACATTATAAATATTAATTGGATTACACACATTTTTAATTATATTTTTTTGGAATTGCTTTTATAAAATAATTGCGTTAAATTTATGCAAATTGGTTCTGTTACCCCTAACTTGCCACCCTTTCTTTTCTTTTTTGACAACGATGGACTTTCTGATATTGAGGGTTTATATATGCTATAATCAACCTTTTGATAATCCGCACTAGTACAGTAATAGTACAACACACAAATGCGCAGCTCCTGAAATGGGCACTTCTCCTGATAAGGTTTGGTTTGGTTTTTCGCTCTACGGCCATTTTGTGCACATCTTCGCCCTACACGCATTTACTTAGCTCAGAGGTCTCCAAAATTTTCAGCCCTAAGGCCATACTGTTTACTCCAGTAAGTACCGAGGGCCAAAACCGTTTTAATTTTTCTGCCATTATCTATAATTTCTAGACCAGTCGCCGAGTACGTGCTCTGAGGGAGTATACGCTTGCTAACTACAAACTATTGTCAGTGAAAAATCACAATCACATAAATCTCATTAATGTTCTTTTTGCAAATGGATACCCCCCGGTAGCTTTTCCGTTCCTGAGGGATTTTCAGGATAAAAATCATATGTTTGATTCAGGATATATACATTCCAAACATCGATATACATACCAATGCGATACTCTTTACCCCAAACATAACTACCGAGGATAACCGCGGGATGTCCACTAGTTTATAATGTTAGTGGGATTCATTTCAATTATTTGTTAGTTGTTATGCTTAAATTTTCTGCGTATTATACTTGTCATTAAGCTTTACCTAGCAAGTCAATAAAACCGAGTTATTATCATTCTGTGTTTTTTTTATCCAACTTCTTACACCAACAATAAGCTATTCGCTGTCACGGGCCGGATTGATGACATTGGAGGGCCGTAGTTTGGAGACCCCTGATTTAGCTGATAACATCAAACTAGTAAATTTAAAGAGCACATTCAACACGGCTGGGGCCTGATAGTCGAGTGACTAACGCTCTGGCGCACTGTATCGCAGGTTTTAGATCCGAGTCTCAGCGGTGCCAAGGATGGTTTTAATGGTTCGATATCCACTTTAAAACGTTATGTCCCGGTCTAATTTGAATATTGGGAGTAGGGTTGACAATCCTACCGTATAAAAAGGAAACCGCAGAAAAAATCTGACGGAAGGCCTTGGCCTACTACACCATTAGAAGAAGATTCATCACAGTAGCGGCATGCATTATATAAAAAGAACGCAACACATAAACCAAAGAAAAACTAATAAGTAATGAATTCAAAACACGACTATTTTGCACTATAATTTATATCGGTTATTACGAATTTCTTGGCCGACTTATTTTAACACCATGCCATTTGTAAAAATGATCGTGTTTCTACTGCACTCTTTGTTTATAGTATTCTCCTTTAGTATTTGTGTTCATATGTTATGTTATTTATATCTATATATATTTGAAAAAAAAAATAATAAATATAAATATTTCTTTTCCTTCGTATGTTATGTACAATTCACATGTCTGGGAATTGTTTCTTAGCGCAAAAAAATAACTACATTTCAAAGAATCCCTGCGTTTGAGACTGACCACCGACGTTGGCTACCCTCCACCGCAAACGCGTGGGCCTGGCGTGCAGAAAAGTTAACGTAAATAGTGGATGCCGGGAAGCGCAGGCTCTTGTCAGCGGGCCCGCAGTAGAATGTTTATGTGTTCAAGAGGTGATTGAAGCCCCTCTAATCGAACTTTCTGTCGTCGTGGAAGTTTCTCTCGTCGGCCCCCGCTCAAGTGGGGCTGCCCGTAATGGACCCGCTAAAGTCCCCGTAACGTATGGAGAGGAGATAACGGATTGACACGCTATGTCTATTCGCTACCTCTTAAGGTGGAAAATGGCGGTATTGAATGGTATTTATTTTGAATGCAGATAGGATGTCATTTGTTAGTTTAAACATGGATAACGAGATTGCATTCAAGAGTACCATTTTTCAAACTTGGAATATCGTGGAACACTTTATGAATCGATGCAATTTTTATGGAACACTTTATCTTTTATGACACTGTATAATCTTTTATGGAACTGTAGAAATTGAAAAACAAATGTATAGGAGTATATAGAACAAAATGTTTTCAGGAGACTGATGGCAGAGTGGCTAGTGCTCAGGCGCTTGGTACCACAGGTTTCGGGGTCGAGTCCCGGTGGTGCCATGAGTGTTTGTAGTGGTTCGAAATCAGTTTTACACTGTAAGCCCTTGTCTAATAATATCGTTGTGGGGGTAGTGTTACTCGCATCCGTAGCATATCTTCAAGCTACAAGTGCCTCCTGGGTCGTGCTAAATGAGTAACAGCAATGCAGCCCTTGCTCATGGCATAAAGATTAACTGTCTCTGTATTACCAGTTACATTAGAATAACAATATTTTTCAACTATTTGTGTGTTTTTGAATTTTTGTATTACAAATTCCTTTAATGCATTTGCAATATATTCTACTTTGACAAAGACAAGGAAATCGCGAATATGTAATTTGATATTAATTTACTATTTTATAAACAGTACAAATCTCGCATGTTAAATACGGCTTTGTTTAATAAAGGTGAATTCACAACACTTACTGAGATTGCACATTGCAGAATGTCAACCAATCAAATGCTTGATTTCCTATTTCCTCAGGCTGACATTCTCCTACGTGTGATCTTAATAAGTGTTAGGAATCCGGCTTAAATCATACAACTTTAGTAATCTACCAGAATATTAATTCTTTCACGGAACACTTACTGAATTAAAATGTCATCCTTCATAAAACAAATCCAGCACCTATTTTATTTGACATACCAAATATAAAATTACCATCTTTTGACATTATCATCCCCCACTTTGTAAATATTCGGCATTTTAAATACTTAACCATGAAACTAGTCTTTGAAAAGTAGACACAAGTTAAAATTGTCAGCCAATCTAATTGTGCACTGGGACGCATTTTCAAGAATCATTTGAATCCGGTGCTTTCCAGTGAACCCGCACCATGAATCAACCCAGGTGTCAGAGAGCGTCTGTCAGCAAGAAGCTCTCCATCCTCCTTGGCTGACACAGAACAGAGTCTCTCCTTTCCCTCTCCCCCTCTCAAGAAAAAGAAAGGAAAGAAAAAAAAAATTTCCTTCATATTTTTCTTTATTATTATTTCTCACCTCGCAAGCACGCGTAATCTTTGTTTCTTTTACAATGACGAGACTTTTACACGAATTTCCGCCCTATCTGTCTCCATCCATTCCTCACTTGTTGAGCGGAAGAAAGGATTCTGCTTTTCTTTTTTCTTTTGTGAGTCTCTTGAACGCTCTATCTGCTGTTTATTTCTGCCATTATCCGCTAATGTAACCCATTTATTCCGCCGTTAAGTGCCCCGCACTGCCCGATGATGGAGATCTCGATGACTTCGGTTGACAAGTTTAATTAAAATATCAAGGGCGTCAACCCGTTGTCCAACTTCCAGCCCCGCACTTGTTTATTCTTCCACACCGATGTGTTTGTCTTTTGTAATCTAAGTCACTCGCGGAGGAACTATTTTTCTTTTTTCCTTTAAAACATGCACGAGTAATGGTGTCTTCTAAATGATTTTAAACAAGTCACAGTTTTTTTCCTACTGTTATACGCAACATTATTGATATCTGTATTTTTAGGTATGTGAAATAGAGGAAAATCCAAATAAAGATTTGTTTATTTTGGTTACAGTGATTTTCAAACTGCCGCCACTTCCAATAGGGGCACTGGTGCAGTAGAAAGGGGGGAGGGGGAAACAGATTAAGATTTTGAAATTATTAAAATTTAAGATTCTTGAATAAATAAACGATGACAAAAATTAAAATGCACCTTTTTTTTTTAAATGCCTTTTTGAATGCACCTTACATGAAATTTTCATGTTTAAAAGTTATTTTCAACGCTATGATTGGTAAGAAACAGCCTGATGGCCAATTAATTAGATCTCTGGCCTTTTGGTACCACAGGCATGAGGTTCGAATCCTGCCGGTGCACATTTAGGTGTCGTGACTTTTTAAAATTCAGCTCATATTATATCAAAACTAAAAGTTTTTTATTATTTAGTTTTCAATAAAAAAAAATTTCTGATTAGATACGGACTATTTTTATCTTAGGATATCTTATCTTATATATATATATAATTTTAAATAGTAATTTTTCAAAAAAAAAAAAATGGTTTATAAGTGGTTTATTTAACGGTTTATGGTTAAATTCTTTGCCAATAACAATTATATGTGTATTTTCAAGAGTTCATTCAAATCTTATAAAATAGATTGTTACAAGCGATATATGACTTTGTTATCTCACCTATATATAGGCGGCCTGATGGCTCTGGCCTTTGGTACCACAGACTCCAGGTTGGAAACCTGGTGGTGGCATGGATGTTTGTTAGGGGTTCGGAATCCACTTTAAATATTAGATCCCAGTCTGCTTAGTCCTCGTTTGCACAAGCTGACCACAGAGCGACAAACCACACTACCTACATAAGGCTTGAATTTAAATTACAAATAAAATTACCATATTTATTGGACTTATTTCCAGAATTTGCTAGAATGGATGGTTAGCAGAATTTACTAGGAAAAAATCTTTAATATGATTAAAATTAATTTTAAAATACTCATCCCTATTAAGAAAAAAATAAATAAGTTAAATAAGGGCTTAACGACACAGGGTTATGTATCTCACTTCTGAACTCAAATTCGTCATGACAGTCGAATGAATTGCCGACAATCTACCGAAGGAGGTTGAAGGAAGTCATTGTTGAAAAGAAGGACTTTTAGATGTAACTGACACACATTTGCATGCTGTATGAAAGAAAACTTGAAAAACTCTCACAGGGAAGTCTGATTGTCGTAGTCAGCCAAGTATTTGCATTTAAGACTAACTTTTTTTGTAAGCAGCAACTGCAACGGACTAGTAGATACGAATCTGTGTCCTCATGCATACCATCTGCGCATGTTGGCATTATGTAACGAGATCTGCCCATGGAGTGTTTATCCTAAAATTATACTATAAACCGGGAAAGATTATACTACTAACATTGCAGTATTTAAAGAAAAAAATAAGGCAAATGTTTCTCACGATGCTGAAATGCAATGATGCTTTCTAAATGAAGTACTACTTAACGCCGTATTAGATTCCCCAGTAGAGGTATAAAATAATATTTTTCAATTTCAAAAAATTCGATAACAATCCTTCCTTTGGTTTGGTTTGTCGCTCTACGGGTATTTTGTGCACACTTTGGGCTAATTAGACCGGGACATACAGTTTAACGTGGCCGAACTCCATAAACATCCATACAACATCACAAACATCCATACAACCGTCAGATTCAATCTTGAAGTCTGTGGTACCAATGGGCGCTAGAACGCTAGCCAGTTGACCACCAAGCCATCCTTTCTTTGCAACAGCTGGAATAGCTTACTGTGTCACGCTCCGTGTTGTCAATTTAGAGAATCTGGGATCGAAAAGCAAAGTCAAACCGAATTCTTCAATGTCTACACCAAAAATAGACATGTTAGTGTTGTAAGACAGAGTATCCTTCATTTGGAGTTTGAGAGAATAAGAAGAAACCAACTTTATTATCGAGTTTCGAAACGGGCTCTCGGGTCTTCTCCCTCACAGTTTTCATGAATCGAATCAACATTATGATGACATGACTCATATCGTACCCAAAATTATAAAGGGCATCTCAGCTGTAAACACAGTGATGTGGTTTTATAGTAGTGTTGTATTAGAATAAGGTAAAAAAAAAATTAAAAAAAATCGTAATTCAAAAACCTGTAGCAGATTCAGTTTTACACAGGCTGCAACCCTTATAGAACCTTCAAAATTAAAAATGTACAGGAAATTTGGAATGGATATTTTTCTATCCATGTGGTTATTCTTGACTTAAAAACAGACAATTGTTCATCATTGGATCAGATCCATGCCATTATTCCGGAGCATATTATATTATTATCGTATCACATATTATAAAAAATATCTGCCTAAAAATGAGATTTCCCGTCTTTCATCGTCAATGCAAATAAAAGAAAAAAAGACAAATCTAGTAAATAAATAGCTACTGTGTAGTTCCTATCAAACATTCCAAAAAGTGATGGGTTACTTTTATCCAATCAACTGCAGACCTTTAGAGAGTTCATTCCAAATTTCAGAGTTTCTACAGGATGCACCCTGGGTGAAGCTGAATCCGCTAACTATCTGCCATTCTAGCAGTGCTTGAACTTGAATCATTGGAAAAAAAAACATCTTCCTCCTCTTGGATTGAGTGGCCTGTTGGCCAATTGGCTAGCGCTCTGGGCCTTTGGTACCACGAGCTCCAGGTACGAATCCAGGCGCTGACATGGATGTTCGTGAATCCACTTTAAACTGTAGGTCCCGGTCTGTTTAGCGTAAAGTGTGCACAAGATGAGCGACAAACCAAACCTTCCCCCTGGATTGCAACCTACAAATTACAACCCATCTATATTCCGCAACCCTGGCGGGATGCATCCACGCTAAACCTACGCAAACAAGCCTGACAAATTCTTCTTTCGATTGTTCATTAGCGCATGCTGCCGCGTGGGTGGCCCCTGTCTGCACTGTGCTCGTGCAAGAAAAAAAAAAAAAAGAGAGCAAATTTTTTTGTCACCCCTCCTTCCCCCCTCCCCTGGTGGGTGCTTAGCGTAATCTCTGTTTATTCTGGGTGCGATAGTGCAGCCACTCGGGTTTTCATGCAGGCGCGTCTGAGTGCTGACGGACCCGACTTGCGTGCGGTCATTGCAGATTGCAGATCCTTCTGGGATGGTATCGCTGCAGAGGTGTTTCAAAACATTTCCCAGCACATTTGGTGGTTGTTTGTTGGTTGAATATTTAGAGCGAGCAGCGATAAGATACACGGGATGGTTAGCATGAAGTACAGAGTCTTATATTTGTGTTGAAATGGGTAACTGTATACAATCGGAAAGCCTTCAAGAAATAAGTAATATATATAAAAAAAAATTTAAGTCAATTCCTACTTAGGTCAGTCAACAAAGAAAGTTTTTATTTTAGTTACTTTTTATTAAATAATTAGTTCGGAATTTAGTTCCGGCGATTCTGTATACCGATATATAAGTGTGATATTACAATATTTTTTATCCAATAAATAAATTTTGAATTAATTGACGTAAAGAATAAAAAAAAAAAAAAAATTATGTATTCTCTTTACATATTCACCTATTATTACTCTTTAATTCCTTTTATTTCTTTCTTCGAATGTTGAACAACAACTGTTGTCACCAGATTGTTTAAAGTTCATTCGGTCTGTGTTAAAAAAGTTTTAACCATATGACTAGAATAACAACAAGTAATATATAAAAAAAAAATTTAAGTCAATTCCTTCTTAGGTCAACAAAGAAAATTTTTTATTTTAGTTACTTTTTATTAAATAATTACAATTAATGTAGATAAATATGACAGAATCACACTGTTAAGGGGCAAAATAGAAAATCCTTGCAATTTTCCTTTCTATATAGGGTGTTGGACTATTATTTTTGTTTGTTACTATTTATTCGCTTTCTATAGGGTTTTTTTTTTTTTTTTTCCCCCGTTTCTAATTTATGAAGCTGATAGTGGTCTATGATTTCTCATTCTATCCAACTCTTGTAATGCTTCATTATTGCAAGGAACCTTTCCGGTGAGTTTCGAGCAGTCCAGTTCTTCGATTGTTAATTAATTAAATTTAATGAATGAATTAATATTTGAAAAAACTGTATTAACATCAAGTGTCATCCACTGCAAGTTTAAAAAAATATATTTGAAATTGTGTGGATGAATAAAAAGTATTTTATGAACGATTGAACATTTGAATAAGAGATATAAATATATATGGAGAGAGTGTTAACTCATAGTGGGAATTGAAAAAAAAGTCTTTGTGGCCTTTTCCAAAATCAAGATTCATTCATATTTGAATGAGTCAAAATAATTGTTAAGACAACAGACCACAGTTCAGAGGCAAAACTTTTAAATAATGTTTGAGGAATTTTTTTTTTTTTTTTTTTTTTTTGCAATGACTAATGAGATTAGAAAACATTGAAGGACATCAAAATTAAAATATATACATGAATATTTTTTGTTACAATTTGGCAAAAATTGGTAAAATCGTTTTTTTTTTTTTGGCTTTACTTAAGCACTTTTAATTAAAAGAATATGTATTTCCATAGATGTAGACATACATATATACAATATGCATTCTTTACAGAGCTTGCTTTTAAATAAAAAAATAAAAAAAATTTAAGAAATAACATTTTCTTTTTTTGGAGAAGAATTTTCAAGAAAGAATTTTTTTTAGAAAAGAATTTTTAAGAAAAAATAATGTTTTTAACAAAATTGCAATAACTTAACTCTCGATAAATGAATTTAAAAATTTTAGTTAAATGCTTACATAACATTATTCAAAACATATATTACAATTTAATTAGATTCTGAAATTGATTATAACAGTTATGATTGTGGTCGTATAGCGGCTGAGCCAAAAATACAGTTTTTTAGAAATATAATTTAAATTTTTAATGCAGGAATTCAGCATCCTAATAGCTCGTGATGAAGCGGCCTTACTTCTTCTTTTAATGACTCATGAAATAAACTCAAAATTATTTACAAAATGTAAAAGTCTGACCTTTAAATTAAAACAATAAAAAAATTACGATTTTTTTAATGAAAATCTTGATAAGTACAAGTGCCTTAAGTCCCTTGAAGGCATCGTGTATTCTTAAACGTATTTTTTTAGCAAAATTTATTTTATTTATTTATCAATTTTTGATGCGCTTATTAATAGTTTAAAATGTAATACAATACGCTAAAAAAATTAATCTCGCTTCCATGGGAACTTACATAAAACACTAAAAAAAAGCATAAGATAAATGCATAAGAGCCAAAAATGCATATGAGATTATTGGCATTCCAAAAGTTAGTACATTCATGAATATAATAATATCTTTTAAAAATAAAAAGTATATATTTGGAATTACAGATAAGCATGGTTCAACTCTTATTTTACAATATATAATTATAGCGGAAAGAATAGTAGAATTGTATTAACTTTGAATTGAATGCTATTCCGAAAATTCTTTAATATTCGAGGAATGGGTATTTATATGTACACATTCTTCTGAATAATCCTACAAGAAATAAAAATTATTGATATTAGATGGAATGGATGTCACAGTTGTATAAAAGTTCTTATTCAAGTTCTTAATTTATTAGTCATATTTAATATCTAAAACAACGTTTTAAGGGAGAAGTTTCAAGGATCACCATTTGCAGGCTGGAGACAGCAATGAAAATCTAATCTAAATCTAAACACTAGCTCAAAATATACATTATTTGTCACATTACTTCACTGATAAAGCTTTATTAGTGAAAGTTATTTTTATTTATTATTTAATTAATACTTTTGGAAGATCTACATAAAAAAAATTAGCTTGATGTTATTGTTCAGAGGTGCATATAGATCTGACTTTTTATTTATGGACGATCAGGATCGTCCACATCGAGCGTGACCAATTCCTTGAAAGTGAAGACATTCAGCGAATACAGTAACCTGCAAAGTCTCCTGACCTCAAACCCCATAGAGAATTTATGGGTCTACCTTGGAAGAGCAATTGCACGTATACATCCTCCTTCTAGAGATGCAAATGTTCTGAAGACGGCATTGCTGGAAGAATGGAACTTAATTCCTCAAACTGTGGTTAACAATGTTATTGCCAGCATGAAAACACGTGTTGTGATATGTGTGTACAAGTCATGGAAAATCACATTTCATATTAAATTTGTAAGGCTTCATTTTTTTCTGAACTCTCTTTCTAACTTTTTATCACCATTTTTATTGTTTCATGCTACAATTATATATCAAATGGATTGCTCTTAAACTGTTTCCTTTCCAAATTTCGTCTGTTATGTGTTATAATGTTATGTATCATTACAGACAAATTCATAAAATTATAGTTCACAATTTCTGAAAAATCCGCTAATTTATGCATGCAAAGATAATTTTGGACATGAATGTTTGTGAACAAAGATCGTATTATTCAGAAAAACTTTTAATTTCTTTTTTTCGTCTCTGTCACAAAAGAAATAATTGTTGGGAAAAAGTTAATTTCACAATTAACTAGATATGCCACGAGATTGATATAAAAGCAAATGTCCAAAAGGTATTGCATGTAATGGAATGCATAACGTTATACATATTGGAACATATTGTATAATATTATTTTTATAAAACATATATGAATGTTCAAGTATATTATGGCATATTTGTACGAAATAAAATAAAATGTCATGAGGTCATTTTTGAAACAATTTTATTTTATTTTATTTGAAAAAAAAATGGCCCAAGCTATACCAACCTATGAATAATTTTAAAATTTTAGAATATTGTCTTAAAAAGTTAACAGAAGTCATGCATAATTTTCTTTTTCCCTTATGGAAAAACAAAATAATTTAATTCATCAACAGCAGCGAACTTTTCATCTTTTTTCCTTAACTAATAACAATAACTGCAGTAAAAAACATCTTTCAATTTCGATAAACTTCTACCGTCATAAATATAAACAGAAAAAAGCAAGAACAGAGAGAGGGGGAAAAAAAAAGTAGATCTAGGAAGATAAAAACGACAGCACCAGCATAAAAATCCCCCGTAACCTTAAAAGCATTCCCAGCACCGCCAGAGTGATTTAAAGTGGCCAATATTGTGCCAACTTGGCGCAAAAGGACGCCATTACTGGCGGCGAATGTTTATTTGCAGATGTTTCTTTATTATTGTTATTTTTTGTTTCCTTTTGGCTACTGGTAAGGAAGAAAGATAAAAAAAAATAATAAAAAAAGCAGATCTGGGATATAATTAAAGAATTGAGCGAGCTTTGTTGAGTGTCATGCTTGACAGCATGTTTGGATTCCGAAACAAATACAAGATGGCTCCCCGTTCTTTTTTTGGTAACAGAACGGAAGGTTTGTTTATTTTTGCTCCAGGCAGCAGAAGTTTAAACTCGCGCAGGGATTTCAATCTTTAAATATAAATTATTTGAAGACGGAAAAATATAAATACGCACTTGATGAAGGCAACTTAGAATAAACAGTTTTGTTGTGAATAAACATGGCCGAAGCACTATAAAGCAATTTCCGCCATTATTTATTTATTCTTTTTTTTGTTTTTGTTTGTGTGTCTGTTCATATTGTTCGAGTCATCTGTATAATTTATCTAAACTTTCATTATTAGTATCTCAATGTGGAAATTTATTATTTGTTTATTGATATTCTTTTTATTATTATTTTTTTCTTCTTCTAATTTCATAGTTTATTCCATCGCCATAATATGGAAGGAAGTTTTGAAACCGAAGGCTATGATTTTCGACCACGATCGAAATATATTTAGAAAATAATAATAATAATAATAATAATAAGTTGAAAAATTCTGAAGATCTTGCGCGTGTCGTTCGACTTAAATAAAAGCATCATAACGACAAAAGTTTGAAGCCATATATTTTTTTTCTTTCCCTTGTAAGTTCTAAACAATGTCCCTTATGAAATATTGTTTGCGAATGTACTAAGGAGAAAAAAAAAAGACAATTTTTGGAAAAGTTTTGAAAGTTGTTATGATAAATATTTCATCAAGCGATATTGAATGAGCTTTGAAATTTAAAAAAAAAAATTTATCTGTTTATGGGTGGCCTTTGGTTTCGCACCGTTGAATTTGAAATATTTGAATTGTTTCTCTCTGAAGTTTTGCGGCATCCAACGAAAATTCCGTAAAAGTTACTGATAACGGTTTAATATAACAATTGAGTGTTAAGGAAATGTCTTCCTGAAAGATTCTTCTTTGGTCGTTTCACCAACGATCCTGTTACGTGTGAAAAATATTCAATATGCATATTTTTAAAATGAATGCTAATTTATTATTTCATGCAATTAAGTGAAAACAGGAACTAAACTCTTAAACTGTACATTCAAAATCATAACATAAATGCAGCCAAAACTTTATTTTCTTTTATTATACAATTAATGATGATTAAACCATAAATAACAGACATTGTGTCTTATGAAAAGTTGTTGTCCAAGAAATGTGTGAATAAAATATAAAACCCTGAGGAAATTAATTACAACATATTGGGGATAGTGTTATCAAAGAATACGTAGTCTAAAGATATTATAAACCCTGTTATTTCTGCTCGCTAGGTAACTGGATCATAGTCAAAGACATAGCTAGGATACTATGGAGTAGGAAGAATATGAAGAATACACTTTGCACTTAGAGACAATAAGGTATAGGATTGAACAAAAATCATATAGAACATTTTCATCAATACTATATAATGCAGTCTCTAAACTGAAAGTGTTATGTTTTTATTTTCATTTATTCATTTTTAACTTTTTAAGTCAATATCCTAAATTTTAAGATTTTTCATAGGTTGGTACAGCTTGACCTATCACAGAGATATTTTTTTCTCAAATGATGTAAAATAAAATTAAAATTATTTCAAAAATTATCTCATTTTAGATAATTTTATTTTGTTTTATTTCGTACAAATATGTCATAATTTATTTAAACATTTATATAAGTTTTATTATATGATACGAGGGCAACTCTGAAATTTTTGAAACAGTGGCAGACGACAAACGCAGGAAAAAAAATATTCGTTAAATTTGTAAATTTGAACTCTTTTAGGGCCGCAGACGCTAATTTGTGGCGACAATTGCATAGATATTGGAAGTGAGGAAACTGGAATTGACGCTAGAGCATTATCGCGCTATGAGTTTCTATGATTTTTAAGTGGCGTTAAATCAAGAAGAATGCCTTCAACGTCTACAACTAGCATATGGAGACGAAGCTCCATCTCGTGTTACTGTATTTAGATGGTATAGAGAATTTCGTAGAAGTCGAAGTTCTCTGCCGGATCAAGAACACACAGGAATGCCTTCATCAGCTGCAGTGCCATATAATGTGTCAGCCATACGAAAAATGTTAGTCGATGATAATCGCTGCACTTACCAAATGATACAGAATAAACTTAACATTGGATCCGCAGCTATACATAGAATTATTCATGAAGAACTGCATATGAAAAAATTAGTTTGTCGTCGAGTCCCCCGTAATTTAACAGAACACTAAAAAAACGGAGCGTGTCAGAATCTGATCTGGTTATGAAACTTACATACCGTTTTGGACGTTCCAACAGGACAAGAAAGTAAAGTATGGGTCTTTGAAGATAACACCAAACTAACAATGGAGAAAAGACAACGAACAATGAAAAAAGTAATGTAGGCCGTTTTCTTCAGAAGTACGGGACTGGACAATAACATCAAGCTGAAGGAACAGAAGACAGTCATAGCTAACTGGTACACCACTAAGTGTCTTCCAAAAATTCTCCAAGAAGTGAATGTAAGGGGACGTATGCTTCACCATGATAATGCATCTTCTCTTACGGCAAGATCGACAGTCGAATTTTTTAAACAAAAACACATCAAAGTGATAGAACATCTACCCTATTCCCATTTGTGTGAATTTTTTTTATTTTTTTTAATCTCAAGAAACATTTACGTGGTCGCCGTTTTCATCGATGAAGATGAGATTGACGAGGTTATAAAAGCATATTTTTCGACAATTCCAAGAAATGGATGGCGTGAAGATTTAATCTTTGGAAAAATCGTCTGTAAAGGTGCATTGATGTTGGAGGAGACTACTTTGAACACTCTTAAAATTTGATAAGTTAAACTTGCATCATTTGGCCGTATCTCAAAAATTTCAGAGTGACTCTCGTATTATGCACCCTACTCATGTAATATATTGATTAATATAATAATATTTTATTTCCCATCTATAGCTATGTAGATAATATACATAAGTGTAGGTGATTACTGTCCTCAGGACACTTATTCCTTGATAAAGTTATCTTCAATGCATTAAATTAAATTCTTCTGAATATGTATATTTTCTACAATTTTTTGCTGTTGTATATTGATAATCCAATATACAGATCTTGAATAAATTAAATCTCCATTTTTCTGTTTTGGTAACATATAATTCGATCTTTAATAAGTAGAAGTAGGTAGAAGTCTGACTTTGGCTCCGTGACGCTCTTACAGTCATGGGAGACCGGGACCTACGGTTTAAAGTGGATTCCGAACCACTACAAACATCCATGGCACCGCCGGGATTCGAACCCGAAACCTGTGGACACCGAGCGCCAGAGCGCTTAGACACTCGGCCATTCGGGTCCCAAATTTGTGAATGCCAACGGCACACGGGGTTCCCAGGTGGTCACCCACCCAAGTACTGACCGCGCCCAATGATGCTTGACTTCGGTGATCTAACGAGAACCGGTATATTCAGCATGGTATGGCCGTTGGCTACACACAATGGGTTTTTATTATATGTAATAAAAGGAAAGAATGTATGTTAAACTGACGAGAAAGAAATGTATGTAAATAACTTGCATTCCTTTCTCCAGAGAATGAAATGCCTCTTGTGAGAAAAAAAAGGCTACAGTACACTACACTACCACGAGTGTGAGTGAACACGTGAAATCGTACATAGTTTACATTTTTATCGGTGTTTTATCTTTAGTGTCGTCATTAAAAGCATACTGACGTTGGATATTCTGGCAAAATCAGTCATCGGACACGTCTGTTGTCCTAAATATGCCTTTATGATAAGCACCTACTGTATGTTGAATGTGAAACAGTTCATTTATTTTCTGCGCGATGTTTTAAGGAGGGCGAGTGTGCAAACAAGAGTGGAAGAATGGCTGCAATATTGTATAAATAAGGGCCATTAAGAAAGGAACAAAAAGGTAATTAAAAGGCCTTTGATGTGAGCCGGCGATTTGAATTTTTTTCCCAGAACGAAGAGGCTGAGTCAATCGGCGCATCAACAAGTGGCTCTAAAAATAGAACGTTTTTGTTCCGTCTGCCCCGGGAGGGTTGCCGCGCGGAAGCTCAACTGCTGCTTACTGTTATGAGTCAGAAACAAAGTTCCAATTTAGAACTCATCCAATTCATTTAGAATGCGGGGTGGAAAAGTTTCCGCGAATCACTCCGTCGAAAACAGAGGGGTAGAATCATCGTCATTATTATCTTTTTATCTCATAACAAGTGAAGATGCTTGCGAGTCGATTTTATTATTTTCGACTGCGCGAGAAAGTTTCGCTAGTGGCCATCAGGTCGCATAACAATATTGGAGTTGAAGTTCCAACTCCAATATTGTTATGCGACCTGATGGCCACTAGCGAAACTTTCTCGCGCAGTCGATGTCCATGCCATCATATTCCATCACCAGACCTAGCCCCCCCACTGACTATCATTTCTTCCGCAATTTGGACAGCTTTTTATTAGTAAAACGATGCTAATTTAATGTTACCAGTTACAATGCTGTAAAACTGGCCTTCCAGGAATTTACTGACACTCGTCCGCCAGGGTTTTATATCACCGGCCTGAACAACCTGACGCTCAAATGGCAAAAATGTTGTTGTTGTTTGTTGTTTCTTATCCCACTTGGCTGGCCAAGCCCACGAGCCCATACGTACTCAGGATTGAAGGGGAAGGAAGCAGCTTCTGTTGTGATGGAGCACCCGTAGGTAGAAGTCTGACTTTGGCTCCGTGACTCTCTTACAGTCATAGGAGACCGGGACCCACGGCTTAAAGTGGATTCCGAACCACTACAAACATCCATGGCACCGCCGGGATTCGAACCCGAAACCTGTGGCACCGAGCGCCAGAGCGCTAGACACTCGGCCATTCAAGTCCCAAATGTGTGAATGCCAACGGCACGCGGTGTTCCCAGGTGGTCATCCGCCGAAGTACTGACCGCACCCAATGATGCTTGACTTCGGCGATCTAACGAGAACCGGTATATTCAGCATGGTATGGCAGCTGGCTAAAATGTACAGACAATATGGGTGCACACTTTGATGAATAAAATAACTTCATATATTTACAAGTTATAAACCATTTTTTTCTAATGCCGCTGACAATACAGAGACAGTTAATCTTTATGCCATAAGCAAGGGTTGCACCGCTGATACTCATTTAGCGCTATCCATGGGGCACGTGTAGTTTGAAGATACGCTACGGACGCGAGTAACACTGACCCCACAGCTCTCTACGATCGTATTACACCGTGACCTACGGTTTAGAGTGGATATCGAACCACTACAAACATCCATGGCACCTGAAACCTGTGGTATCGAGCACCAGAGCTCCTTAGTTTATCACCCAGCTTTATTTTTTTTCTACAAATTTCCTCCTTGACAACCCAATGATAATAATAATAATAATATTATTATTTTTCAAAAATTGAACATTAAGGTTTTATTTATATTGTATATTAAGATACACACAAGCATTTCAAATTGAAAAGTCTTGTACTGAGAGAAAAGTTATTAATGCCCTTTTTCATCCTTTTCTCCTTGAAAATATCTATTAAAATTATTTTCATATTACAGTATTTGTTTGCTAGATATTTATTGAAAACTTTTTCACCAAGTAAAAATTAAATATTTTGCTAGTACATAGTTACTAGCAAAATTTTCCATTTTTTAAGTTTTTCTGATTATTATGGCAGAATTTATTTCATAAAATATCTAAACGCTATGTATGGATTTTAGTTTTATGAATTTCCAATTAAAATCACTACAAGTGTTCAGTACGCAGTTTTTAATCTCGTAATATTCCAACGACTTTAATATTTAAATACATTATTGTTTTTGTGAAATTTATTAAAATTAATGGTGCTGAATAAAACAAGATAATCCTTAACTAAGTTAAATTAAGTTGACAGAAGAGGCCTTGAATAATATCATTAAATAATAAATTACAATTGGTTTGGTTTGTCGCTCTACGGTCATTTCGTGCACACTTTAGGCTACTTAGACCGGGACCTACGGTTTAATGTGGATTCCGAACCACTCACAAACATTCTTGCCATTGCCAGGATTCGAACTTCAAGTCTGCGGTACCAATGGACAGAGAACCAATTGGCCTCCAGGTAGCCCATAAATTAAGAGAAAACCGTCGCATAATAAGTGGCTTATCATTATAATACAATGTATATTTTTTCATTTATCAAACTTTTTCTTTTAAAAATCAGAATAAATAGTAGTTCTAAATTAGAAACCAATTTTGCTTTCATTCTGTAAATAATTTCATTTATTTCACTGTATTATGGAATAGAAAATTAAATGCAACAGAAACACATATTTTTTTTACTCACTAGATGAAAAAAATATATTGTTTTCATATTTTTTCCTTTTCTTAAACTTCAGAAGCAATATTTTCCGTTAAATATTACATAGAAATAGCTAGTATTATTTGTTTTCCGATTGCTCGTATCTTTATTTAAATGCGGCTTATGACGATTAACCACAGCTTTGCAAAATGTATACAGGAGCAGAAAATTAGAATAGAAAATTATCCATCAACAACTTAATTGCTTAGCTGAACTTCTGTATAAAATAACTAATGAACACTGGGCAGTTATCCTTGAATAGTGCTCGGTGACACAGGTTTTGGTTTCGAGTCCAGTGCTTGTAGTGGTTCGTAATACACTTTAAACCATAGGTCCCGATATGATTGTAGAGAGTTGGGCGTAGGACTTAGACGTAGGTACAACCCCGTTTTTTTAAAACCTTACCCCGTAAAAAGAATATACCTGACACAAAACCTGTCAGTAGGTAGACAGCTTTGGCAAACCATGGGGTTGGTGTGTCAATGAAGAAAAAAAGTAAACCTTAAATGTTTTTTTGGAAGATATTAATCTCAACCCTATCAATAAATAAATAAATAAACGGTGATCGATCAGCTTAAAGGGTTCAAATATTCACGCATAGGTGCTTACGAATGTTTAGTTTGGTTTGCCTCTCTAAGGTCATTTTTTGCACTTTTTAGCCTAATTAGACCACGACCTACAGTTTAATGAGGATTCCGAACCACTCACAAACATTTATAGCACCGCAAGGATTCCAACTTGAAGCCTGTGGTACCAAAGGCCAGAGCACTAGTCAATTGGCCATCTGGCTGCAGTAACAACAGTTATTTTTCCTTATAAGGAGCTCCACACGGGGTCTTTGCAAGACTATCAAACAAATAGATTTGAGTTTGATTCCGTCCTGTTGGCGTGTATTGGAGCCATAATTTTCAAAAAGAAGAATAGTCTTTTGAAGATTGTGGCAGAACGTTTCTAAAAAGATCCGATTACACAGTGCGAGTTTTCTGGGTTACTCATCCTTACTACACGCAAATGTAAGAAAACTAGCATTGGGACAAGATAGAATCGCATAAAAAATTCATTAGATCAAGAAAACCCTTATATTTATCATTTAACTAAGGTGAGGAGTCGGGAATCGAAGTAAAAATCTGACTCCCGATTCTTTGATTAAAAAATAATTTTTATTTCTTCAAAATTCAGAGAATGAATGCTAAAATTAATTACTAATAAGGCAATTCCATTGCATCCTTTAATAATCCAACCGCTAGCAAAGATAGTTACTGATTTATCAGAAAAAGCAAGTAGGTGTTCTGAGACTTTTCTCAACAATTATACTTATAAAAAGCTATCTTAGAGATCAAGAACGAAAAAATGATATTTTATTAGTGAGAACAAAAAATATGTAACGTATTAAAAATAGCATCTTTGAGAATAAAATTAAAAATTCTCTTTTGTTTGTTTAAGCTAATTTTATAATACTTTGCTACCTGTTAATTTATTAATGTTATTTTCATAGTATATAAAGAATATTTTAGGATTTTTATAGGATATAAGGAAATCCTATAAAAAGATACAAGGATTTTTATCGGATATAAGGATATAGGATATGAAGAGTGAGAAAGACAGAGAGAGAGAAGGAGATTAAAAGGATACAATTTATAGGACAAGAATGCCTTTTGAGCTAATGCAAATAGTACAGCTTTAAAGTTGCAAAAAATGCATTCTTATGCAAAAACTGTGTTTATAGATATCAATAATCAAATCAATATAGATATTTTTAATAAAACTCATTGAGTTTACTAATGAATTAAGAAAAAAACTATGAAATAAAGATTTAAAAATTATGATGAAAAGTGGCTGGTCGATATAAAATGTGATTTAGGTATCTGAGATTGAGAAATAATTTTTTGATAGGATTTCAAGAAACTGGAAGCGTTCGCGATTAGGAACAAAGTGGGGGCCGGTTCAGCTCTGTGTCTCGACAAAATGGGCGAAATCAGGAATATCCTATTGCAATGTGTAATCAATTGTATTATATAAGAATGCACAAAAAACATTGACGAAGTTTCATTGCTCGTTATTATCATGTTCGTGCCGCTTAAGAACTAAATGTGCCCGATCAGTTTCGTTACTGTCGGTTGGTGAGATCCTTTATTGATACAAATGGAGTACAAAAAGTGTTTTTTTAAGGATGCAATTTGATTTCGTCTTACTGAATATGTAAAAGGAGCCTTAAATTTTTCTAAAGTTCGTACATAAAGAAAAGTGGCCTTACATTTTTTTTTTATGTTATACATAGAGAAGGCATAAGAAGATTTTTCTCATCCGTACGTAGATAGAAATGGCTAACAAATTTTTCTCTATGCTTGTACAGAGGAAAATGTGGCTTCTCATTTGGAAATACACACGTATTCGAGAAAAAACTAGCATTATTCTTTTTTGAATACGCAGTTCGATAGTGTACACAGTTTTGCTATTTTAATTTTTCAGAATAAAAAATAATACTAACAATCCTATAAATAATAATCTATAACAAAGAATAATCTCTTTTCAAATTGATTACATTTTTTTTATTTAACTCATTTTAGTATTTTTATAATAATAAATGGTTTAAATGTTCGTACATAGAGAAAAGAGGCCTCATATGTTTTATATGTTCGTACGCAGAGCAGAATGGCTTACAAATTTTTTTCTCTATGTTCGTACATCGAGGAGAGCCTCACATTTTTTTCTCTATGTTCATATGTAGAGAAGAGGGTCTTACAAATTTTTCTCTGTGTTTTCTAGAAAAAGTAGCTTCAAATTTGGAAAAATGCATTTATACATATATTGGAGAAAAAGTGTCACATTATGAACACGTAATTCGATAGTGTACAAAGTTTTGCTATTTTTATTTCTCAGAATAATCCCTTTTCAAATGGATTTCATTTTTGGTTTGACTCATTTTAGTATTTTTTATAGTAATACAATTGTTTAAATATTCATACATAGAGAAGAGTGGCTTCAAATATTTTCTTTATATTCGTACATATGTTTAGGTTTGGTTTGTCGCTCTACAGTCATTTTGTGCCCCTTTTAGGCTAATTAAACCGGGATCTACAGTTTAACGTGGATTTCGTACCCTGCCCATGCCACCTCCAAGATCGAACCTGAAGCCTGTGGGACCAAAGGCCATTGCGCTAGTCAAATTCGTACGTAGGGGGAAATGTCTATGCATTTTTTCTTTGTTCGTACACAGGAAAAAGTGGCTTTAAATTTGGGGAAATGCCTTTATAAATACATTCGATATAAACGGCCACATTTTGTGCGCTTCGATAGTGTTCAAAGCTTTGCTATTTTTATTTTCAGAATAATCCCTCTTACAGTTGAGTTCCTTTTTGTAATTTGATTCATTTTATTATTTTTGTAATAAATAATTTTGAAAACATTTTTCACATCTTTTTTTTCTCTTATTGATTTAGGATATTTTGATTGGGTGCCCAATTATTTATCATGACGTTAATGTATGAATTAAATGTCTTAATTAATAAAAAAATATTGTCTGTTGGAATCATTATCTCTAAATATTTCATTATATCTTCCGAACTAACAAAATTTTCTTTTTGATTCTTATTTCCACCTGTGTTCAAGAATTAACAATCACAAGACACTTTTTCCCGTTTCCAGTGTGACATGGCGATCATTCTTGGCGACGTTTCGCCAAGGGGGCGGGCGATAAAGCGGTCGCACAGCGCCTGGGAAAAACGGTGTCGAGGAGCGGAGTGATGCAATTAATCAATCGCGCCACCATCAAACGTTCCGACGAGTCAGAGGTCAAGCCGAGTGGCCGGGCCGCGTGAACAGAAATTAAAACGGCATTTGGAAAGATGACGCCTCGCACTCTGTTTACATTGCCAAGGAACCTCTTTCTTTTCTCTTCTGCTGCTTCCTTACTTGATTGCCATGATACGATAAACAGGTGTTCCTGTCTAAAAAAAGAGTGAATTACTCCCAGCCAAGAAATCGATCACAAATGCGATGCATATGTAATGGAAACCACACAGGAAAAAATGATTAGGGAAAAAAAAAATTTTTTTTTTGTTTAATTGCACCAATAAAAAATAACTTTTTTATACCATGCATGTTAGACAAACTGATAGCATTAAATTTATGAGAAGTAAATATCGCTAATATTTCATAAAGGGGCCGGATGGTACAGTGACTAGCGTTCTGGCTCTCGGCGCCACAAGGTTCGAGCCTTGAATGTTTGTTGTGGTTTGGAAAACACTTTAAACCATATGTTCTGGTCCAATATGACTGTAGAGCGTTGAGCTTACAACCTTAACCCGTAAAAAGAAAACACCCCATGTCTTGAAATCTGCCTGTAGAGAAACGGCATTATCCAAGTACCTGGAGAGCAAAAGTAAAAGCAAACACACACACACTAGAGAAAGACATGTTTAAAAATGAGATAATCACAAACTGGACAGCCTGTCTTAAAAAAAACGGAATTAAATCGCCGATCGCGCGTATGTTTGACACGAAATGCTCTAGCCAGCAATTTTCTCTGATTTTAAGATATTTTTACGAATTTTCCTGACTTCCTGGTTCTGTACCACCCTGTGCAAGTATTAAGCGTATCATTAAAAGCATTTAAATGATACAGTTAAGCACTTGGCAGAATAAATATAAAAATTATCACTGAAAGTAAGTGAGCAAGCCCTTAGGTAATGTTGTTAATGGAAAGAACATATCATAAAAATGACAAATAACTGAAACACGAAGGGGCTGAAGGACACCCATCTGTTACTGATCCAACACAAAAGGTACTACCTAAGTACAAGGTGGTTACAAATTAGGATATTTATTTTCATCATACTATTACCTGCAGCATACCATCATCAATGCCGTGCTTTAGAGGAGTCCTTTCCTATATATGTGATCAATACGTGATATCTTTAACATAAACCCATGGAAGGAATTCGAGGAGGAGTGGTACGAGGTATCCAAGGTTATGCTGAAGATATCTGTAACGTCTCGGCCTATACTAGACTACTAGACTTATAACGGCTTCAAGAAGAAGGCCACTTTCAGGCCCTAGGGAGCACTTTAAATTTTATTTAGAAACATATTATATATATACATACATTAGAGAGAGAGAGAGAGAGAGAGAAAGTCTATTTACAAAAAAAGGAAATTAATGATATAAATTAGATACACAAGTGCAGTTCACTCCAAGTTCGGAGATTTTCAGAGTGCTCGAGTCTGCGTCAAATCTAAAAATACGTGGTCTGCGGCAGACCTTAATTATCACATGGCGTGATTCACGAAACCACAAGGCGATCACTTTGAAAACTGGCGGAAAACTCCGACCTATTCAGTCATTTCAGAGAAAAATTCTTCTTGTCGACTCGTCACAGAACTCTCCCTTTTCTTCATTAAAAAAATAAATAAATAAACTTTCTATAAACAATCTTTCATGAGGGATGGGGGATCAACTTCCCTCATTCTCATTGGAGTAGACATTTCTCAGCTCGTGGTCTATCCCCAATCACATTGGAACAACTCATGGTGTAGTCCACATTCAATCTGCAGTTGTTTCGACCTGTGAAGGTAGCACAGATAATCGCTAATTTCCCGAGTCTCCTTATACATGATACCGAATATCTGCTATGGGATTTGAGTGACAGGTTGTTCTCATTAGTGCAAAACACTAATTGCGTGTAATGTAACTACCTACAATACTACTTGTCTGCTGTCTAATTTGAGTGATGGGTCTGTTATATATTTGTCAAATAACATACTATGTTCCTCTCTCATGGAAATGAAAAGCCAAAACTCTTCTCGTGAGAGAAAAAATGCTACAGTATGCTATTGCGAACATTGCAATCGGTGGAGTACCATCTTGATGTGCTTCGCGCAACTTATAGAGCCCCGTCCCTCCTATATATAGCCTACAGAGAGATACATTAAATTAAAATTAAATGCGGCAAATAATATATATCGATATATATATATGTCCCCTTTTGTAATAGTTTTCACTCATCAGTCTTTTCATTTTACTTTGTGATAGATTTTTGAATGCAAAGAGACTTTATGGACATAGCATTTGAAATTTCTGAGACAAGCTTCCAAGTTAAAAGAATTGTTGTCGGTACATGCATGAGATCACATTTCATTTCACCTTTCGAAAATGAATATTCACAACTTTTTATTATTAAAATAAATCTGATTTGCTTTGAGAAACTAATATCTGCACCAAATTTTCTTATGCAAATATGGGACGGCATAGCCTAGTGAATACGCGTTTGGTTTCCCAATCCTAAGAAAATCGGATGCCCGATTCGTGGCTCAGTCATAACGTATGCCACTGGTGAGCATTAGTGTTGAGCTTCAATACGCTGGCGGCATTGTTATAGACACTGTATCAAAAACGAGGAGACTATGGCGTTTGGGATGTTCAGAATTTTGCCTCGTGAGTGGAAGATGGCCTGGTGGAAATTTTCCGTGTTTTCTCTTACGGGATACGCAAATGCTGCGTAATTCCTCCTAAAAGTCCTTCCGGAAACGCTGAACTCCTTCTTCAGCGACACGGACTAACTCAGACTTCTACCTACGGATGCTCTATCACAACAGAAGCTGCCGTCCACACCTTTTATCGAGGGGTGTCATGGAGTGCTACTGTTATACTCTTGGGGTGTTCCTCCCGCGCTGCCGGACTAGTTACAACAACAGGAAAATCGGGCCCAAGTTCAAACAGAAAGGTTCCGTGTCTATATTTGCAGAAGTAGGCACAATAAATCTGCGGGTAGGAAAATTCGCCCTTTGGGCACTAGGAGAATGGTAGGGTGCGAACATCCTCCCTCCAAATGTCATCCCTGGGAATATTACATCAAAATTAGTAGTAGATTATGACTGCTGTGTAAAAACTTCTTTCCATGGTGCAGTCTGGGTAACGCTGAATATGCTATAAATAGTTCTTAGATCAAAGTTCAGTGAGATTCGTCATATGTTGTGCCATTGTACAGCAAATATCTAGTAGTATTAATAAATGAAAGGCAATTGCTCAAAAAAATCTTGTGCGGCCTAATGACCAATTGGCTAGCTCTGTGGTCTTTGGTACCACAGGCTTCAGGTTCGAATCCTGGCAATGGCATGGATGTTTATCGGTGGCTCGGAATCCATATTAAACTGCAGGTGTAATGCCAATTGGTGTAATTGGTGCTAGCCAATTGGTATTAGCTTAAAGTGTGCATAAAATGACCGTAGAGTGGCAAACCAATTCAATTCCTAAAAGTCTTTCTGGAAGGAAGGTGGAAAGCAATTGCAGTTTAAAAATCTTGAAGGAAGTAAAATGACAATGTGCATTAATCAGTCCACTGATAGTGCGTCTGGTGCAAACACTCCCGACATGAATAGAGGATATTGCATCAAGAAACGGTTATCAGTGCACTTCCAAACGAGAGGGGTCCAACGCTTTCATTGTCCTGATAAAGGATATCCTCACTTCATTCCACACAGGAAGCACCCTCCGAGCAGCCCCCCTTCCCCCCCCCTCCCTTCTTCTCTCACGAACTTTCTGTGTCAGGAAGCGTCCATTCCATCCCAATTTCCGCACGCATTTCTAGAATCTATTAAAAACTCCACGTAGGAGAATGGAATTCGTCCAGAAAAAAATAAATAATAATAATAAAAAAAAATTGAAAATTACTGCTTAGGCATAAAAATTAATGGTACGAATTTCGTTATAATGTTTTTACTAAAAGTAATCCTCAATTACGATGATTCTTAAGAATGATTCGCACTTTTTATTATGGATAAAAATTAACATTAGAAAATGTCTATGTCTCTGTCAGAACAAATGAGAGAAAAATAGTTGAAACTGGTTAGTTTAGTTTGACTTGTCGCTCTTTGGGTATCTTGTGCACACGAGGCTAGACAGACCGGGACCTACAGTTTAAAGTAGATTCCGAGTGGACCACTAATAAACGTCCATGCCACCGGCAGGATTCGAACATGGATCTTGTGGTACGTAAGGCCAGACCGCTAGCCAGTTGGCCATCAAGCCGCTTGTAACTGGTTAGAATTAGCTAGTAGCGAAAAAGGTGGATAGATTTATTAGTTTCAAATAGAAAATATATAAGAAATGTAGGTTAGGTCCGAGTTAAACGAAATTCCAGATTCCTAAAAATTAGGATATTTCCGACTATTAAATTCAAACAACACTGTTTTGGTATAAATATGACAAGATGAAATATATTTTAATAATAATTTTGTCAGTTTAGATCCGTAGTGTGGGGAATGATGGCTGAGTGACTAACGCTCTGACGCTCGGTACCACAGGCGGTGCCACGGAGGCTTGTAATTGCTAGGAATCCACTTTAAACCGTAGATACTGTTCTAATAAGATCGTAGAGCATTGTGGAGGTAGTATTACTCGCGTCCGTAGCATACCTTCAAGCTACACGTGCCCCTTGGGTGTTGCTAAATGAGTAGTAGCGGTGCAGCCCTTGCTAAAGGCAGAAAGATTAACTGTCTCTATATTGATAACTGCATTGGAACAACAACAGATCCATAATATTATATACGCTTCTAGTATGTAAAAATTCTCAGAAAGGAATTCACTAGCGGTATCCTGAATTATCATCTATTTCCAAAACGAGTAGATTCGACGTTGCTGTTGTTGCCTATCCCCAAAACAAAGTCCATATGGCAAACAAAGTCCATAACATTGTACAAATCAAATACCAACAATGGATTGGCTGTAAGGCACTCAAGAACATATTCTGGGGAGGCAAGCTCAGTGAAATCCGCAGTAGAAACTACAAAACGAAGCCTTTAGTATTTGTCAAAGATATAAGATGCCCACTGAGGAAGCAAGTTAGGTAGTTAGGTCTTGTTGTTACAACCAAGTGCCAGAGAACCATCCTGTCGATTACTCCAATACCAGCGATGCTGTGCTGGAACTACCCAAGTGGATTTATTTTTCATTTTGTCCTGGAAAAGAGATCCAAATAGGTGAGAGACTCAAAAGGTAATGAAGCATCAGCATGTCATTTGGCTAAGTTGTCAGCAATCTCATGTTGACCTGCGTTGGCCAAGGTATTTACCTTCTCATTGCCAAGGTGTCCTCTGCAATCTCATGGTGATCTGTTTTGGACAAGGTGTCTGCAAACTCGTGCAGACCGGTGTTGGCCAAGGTTCCTGCTTTCTCATGCTGACCTAACTTGAAAAGGAATCCACTAGCAGTGGATTAGACATGACAATGAAAGTCATTGCAACTTTTTGAGAATAGTCCCTCCAATATTTCCCCTCACACTGTGCCAATTGGCTAAGTGTTGCATAGAACTCCTACTATCAGACAAAATCACAGACTACTATCAGATCATAATCTACTATCAGACATTTCCATGAGAGAGTGGCATGATCGAGTCAAGTTCTTCATTCACGGCTATCAATTCCCTCCGAAAACAGAGTGGACATCAGGATTCCTCTTCTGAATCCTTTGTGATAATGTGTGTAAAACGTTTAGCATGAATGGTCTGGCTTCTAAGACTGCGAATTTTATAGAGTACAAGGAATCGTTAGAGTTACAGTTTTATAGGGTACAGTTACTCTCTGAAATCATCTCTTCATCATCCATCGGGGAGCTGTTTGCCACATACATAAGTGAAACGTACGGCCCCTTGATGTTCACCAATAAAAAAAGTTTCCTTTTTGTTTTCCATTCACATTTCATCATCATCATCATCATGAGGGGCGAAACAGCTCCATGGTGAGCCAAGGCCGTCTGTTCACTGGCAGATTTCTAGACATCTTGTTTTCTTTTTTATGGGGAGGGTTGTCAGCCCTACGTCCAACGCTCTACAATCAATTGAGACTGGAACCTACGATTTAAAGTAGATTCTGAACCACTACAAACATCCATCCCACAGCCAGGATTCGAGCCTGAAGCCTGTGGCACCGAGCGCCAGAGTGCTAGTCACTCGGCCGTCAGGTCCCATTCATGTTTCGGGGTTGAAAATTAATTCAATCATACACATTCCTTTAAGTAAAACAATCCAGAAACCTCTTGATACAGAAAGTGCTCTTTCATTCAGTGCGGTCTGATAGTCAATTGGCTAGTGCTCTGACCGTTGGTACCACAGACTTCAGATTCGAACCCTGGCCATGGCTTGGATGTTTATTAGTGGTTCAGAATTCACATTAAACTGTTGATTCCGGTTTAATGAGCCTAAAGTGTGCAAAAGATGACCATAGAGCGACAAACCGAATCATGGAGAATGAAATTCAATCCCCAATTGTATTTAATCAGTGGACTCGTTGTCACTCTATGGTTATTTTCTGCCCTTTAGAACAGTTCTACAGTAATTTGACCCGGATCTACAGTTTAAGTGAATTCCGAACCACTAACAAGCATCCAAGCCACCGCCAGGATTCGAACCTGAGGCCTGTGGTACCAACGGTCACAATCAATCGAGATCACCACAATCAATAGCCAATCGGCCCTCAGACAGCGGAATAAAAGAATGTATCTTAATATGAAAAGATGCAGAAAGGCCGTAAAAATATGAAATCCAGTTTTCCCAAAAGCTCATAAAAAAAAAAAAATCTTGTTTTAAAAAATCTGGTAATTAATAAATTTAATTATTCAAATTCAAGTTTAAAGTTTACAAATGTTTAACCTAGTTTTTAAACGAGAATTAGGTTGAACTCAATGAGTTGATTAACTGTTGAAATCTTATACTATACTATTCTAATAGTATTTTATTTAATTTTTTTAACCCCGATTATTTCTGCCTTTTTTTCATTTATTTTATAAATGACGTTTTCTGAAAACAAGTTATTTAGGAATTCAAAATTATATTCGTCTCGAATTTTATATAATTTTAAAACTATATTTATTTCAATAGAGTGAAAAAAAAACCCATTAATGGGTTCCCTCAAAAATAAATAAATTTTATTTTCTTATAATATAAACATGTCTAATGTGATAATATTGCGAAAACGTATTACTTAAAATCAAAAATATATTTTTATTTCAGCTTCGATTCTCACACATAGAAAAATAAACATCAATCAAGTACTGAACAATAAAGTATAAATAAGAAAATATTATTTTAAATAGCTTAACATTCATCAAATGCGGTTTCGCCATAAATGATAAGCGATTTATTTTATTTTCCCTAAACAACCTTGCATTATTTCGTATCGAGGACGTCTTTTTTTATATCTATACATATTTAAAGCTGTTCTGGCCATCGACTGGGATGTCAGGTTAAGGGTTAAGGATTCATTTCACAATTCAAGCTATATATATATATTCTTCTCTAAAAAGGAGAAAAAGTGGGGCATCTTGTTATTACTATAAGGCCTTAGGTTCCAATAATATGGCGGGAAGACCTGATGGCCGACTAGCAAGCGCCTTGGTATCACAGCTTTCGGATTCGAGATCACCATCGACTCAGAAAGCATTGACTTCAGCATACAGATTCAAACCCGATGTCCTGAACTCAAAATACTTAACATTACCACTGGCCCTTGAGTTGCGACCCTGATTGTTTTGTTACTGCTATAAATCTGTGGCTCTTGTGTTCCACTCATTTGTAACCACAAACAGCCAGCTTATCAATTATGATGGATAGAAATAGAAGACATTGCTTTCGAGGAGGACAACTGCTCTCATTTGCGTACCAATGGAGAAATCTATCATGAGGCAGTCTTATTGTTGAATACCTTTGGCTGTCACAATAGCCATTGAAAGTAGCGACTACAACAAGCGTTTCCAGCAAATTCAGTATGATATATCATATCTGAGGCCTAATGCATTCAAGTTGTGCAAAATGTACATATGTAAATATCAGTAATCTTTCTCTTAGTTGTCTAATTTTTGTTTTGATTTTCTATAATTTAATGATAGATTTCTATAAGTAGTTTTAGCACAGTGATTGCTGCCGATGGCCATAAAATGTGTGCTATTCGTCAGGAATCACTCAAACAGGCCTAAAGCAAGAGTTCTTAGAACTCCTCACGATTGAGAGCCGTTCTCGTGTGTTTATATGCACCAGACAACTCCCAAAGCGGAACGAACCCGGTGATTATCACTGATTATCAACAGTGTACTCAGCCAAAGGGCTGCTTGCGTTGCCCAGAGTGGTTCTTCAATCCTCCCTTTCCGTAGATGTGCACCCAACACTGAAATCTCGTTAACTCGGGAAGGCCAGTGGCACGCCTGCGGCGTTCAAGTTCAAGTCAAGTCCACGCCTTTTTTATGCAGATCTGGTAATTACATTGCTATATAATGGTACATGTGAAGGGAAATGCTCTGATGAATGTCAGCCATTTAGCTCATTTCTTATTCTTTTAAAATCTATTGTTTAGGACAGTAGTTGGTGTTGGTTATCAAAGGGAGACAGTTGCTTTTACTTCAATTGTTTACAAAGTAGTTTCAACCTAACTTTTTTACTAACTTGCAATTCGCCGATAAACAAAATAACACGTATATTAGATTTTCGATCTCATAGGTAAGAAAATTGGGAACTTCGTAAATTAGAGGCTATTTATAATTTCAAAATAATGTTCGCATTTGTAGGAAATGTGGAAAAAGGAAAACTGATTAAATGACATGTAATAAGTGTGTCATAGCTTTGCAAACAACTACTTTTTGTAAATTTCAGTTTGCAAAAGGAAAGACATTGTATGAGATAATTGTATAAATAATACTATTATATACTACTATTAATACTATATAAATATATTATTATGTACTACTATAATACTATATAAATATACTATTATACGTTATACTAATATATACTACTAAAGCATTTATCCAGTCAGATTTAAGATCAGCCCTTGAGACAATATACTGGTTAGTAAGGCTTTTCAAAATATAATGGCTCACACAAATACAAGGGACCCACTCATATTATATTTTTCATGAATATGACTGTAATAATTACAAGTTTTGGGCTCTTATCAAAACAATAATTTTCTTGAGTCAGTTTGCAGATAATATATGGATACACCACTAAAGAATACAGACCACTGATTCGTATTCTAATTGGCACGTGCACGTGGCTATTCCTTTCGAGGTTGGTTTGAAGAGTACTGGACATTTTTCCCACAAAACCTTGCACGTGAGGCTTTCTGGGTACCCATCTTCTTGTAGTAAGCAAGCATCTTCCAGCAGTCTTCCAATTCTAAGCTGCAAGAGAAGCTTAGGGGTGGGTTGGTGTAGCAGTTCTATGCCCCCCTTGCAGTTAACTTCATATAGCTGTCAACTGCAGCACTTTGTAGCTCCTGGTCATGGCTCGATTGTACCACATTGATGCTGATGGTGTTTCTTGGAAATACATTCCAGAAGGGTTCATATTCAACTATCTTGCTCTAATCTGCTTCTATTCGCTTAAAAGTCTGACCGCTGTGCTATTTCAGATGAATGATGACGATAGCTATCTCGAAATTTCTGATGACAAGTTTTCTACTTGTAGAAACTGCGGACGTTTTAAATTCTGTTCTTCCACCCTCTCCCTATCCAATGATATTGACTCCACTCATTTGCTGCTCTAATTGGACACAGCATTATTTTTTTTATGTATATTATTGTGAAATTAAATGGGTTTTTTTATTTTTTGGATATCTGTGCAGTTTAATACGGGGATGGAAATAATGGAAAAGTGTAATTTTAAATAATTAGCGTTACTCAGAATGTAACAGGAAGGAGTGCTGCACTGTGTCCACATTAATAAATGCGGCTTGATGGCTAATTGGCTAGCGCTCTACCATTGGTACCACTGGCTTCAGGCTCGAATTCTGGGTATCGATGTTTGTTAGTGGTTCGAAATCAAATCCACGTTAAGCTGTAGATCCCTGTTTAATTAGCCGAATGTGTGCAAAAAATGACCATAGAGAGGCAAATCAAATAAAACATTTACAAATAAAAAGGTGTGTTACCAAAGTATGCAAAAATGACCGTAGCGTGACAAACCAAATCAAACATTTACAAATAAACTTCCTCTAAATTGCAATATTCTTTCAACCATTCGAAATCTATTCATTATTTTTAATCCAATGGAACGACACGGCTCGAACTAAAATCTTGTAGTTTAGAAAACTAACGCGCTGTCCTTAAGGCCACTGTATATTTTTGTTCAAGGAAGTCAAACGTTTTCATTACTTATTATAATCATTTATTCAGTTTGCTTAACAGAGAATTTATTTCAAAAAGGCTACTTCAAAAGAAAAAAAGGCAATGTCTATCATGAACACAAATCGGTTTAATTTCAAAGTCCGTAAGATAACCCAGCCAGAATTGTTCTGTAACAATTTTTGCTCGATGGTTCTTTTCTCTTAAAAAAAGAAAGAAAAGAGTCAGCGTTTCTGGGAAAAACAAAAGCGGCCATCTGTGTCGTCGGGCGGGCCTATTAGGCACAATTACAGAGCGGCTTCCGCAGTTCCAACAGCACCGACTCATGTCGCCCAACGCTTCCACATAATAAAATGTGCCCTCTGATTTTATGACACGGCGCGGGGACCGATCGCATATCGCGACAAGTACAAATCCGCCTTGAAGGAGGAACCCTTTTCTCAGATCCATCGACCGTTTGAAGACATTATTTCGCATTTTTTTTCCAATTCCTATATAGTTATATCTCGTTCAAGTTTCCAATCGTTCATAAAATGCTTTGTATTCATCTTGATAATGATAGATTACATTGCAAATATATTATAGTATTCTAATGACGATTATGCCTTCATGGCCAAGAGGCTAGCCCTCTGGTCTTTATTACTACAGGCTTGATATTTGAATCCTGGTGGTGGATCCATGGATGTTTGTAAGCGTTGGATGGTTCGGAATGAACTTTAAGTTGTACTTCTTGATCTAATTAATTGGCTAGAGTCTGGCCTTTGGTACAACAAGCTTCAGATTCGAGTCTTGGCTGCGGCATGAATGTCTGTTGGTGGTTAGGAATCCACTTTTAAGTGTAGGTCCTGGTTTGTTTAGCCCTCGTGTGCACAAAATGACCGTCTAGCGACAAACCAATCTTGGTCTAATTAGGCCTCATGTACATAAAAAAAATGACCGTAGAGCGATATGTCATACATATTAACCAATAATTTCAATGGTAGTATTTGAAGTAGGTGGAGTCTATATCCTCTATCCTATTCCAAAGGCGGCCTGATGGCCACTTGGCTAGAGCTCTGTCCTTTGGTACTACAAGCTTCAGGTTAGAATCCTGGCGATGGCATGGCTGTTTGTGAGTGCTTCGAAATTCACGCTAAACTGCAGGTCTCGGTCTAATTAGCCTAACGTGTGCAAAAACTGACCACAGAGAGACAAACTAAGCTAAACCCCATATCACTGTACAATTCGTAACAGTAGCTGTTTATCTGTTTTCCGAACATGAAAAAGGCTTCTTTTCCCATTGAAATCCAACGCTTCATATTTAAATGGATCCTCATCAGTTGGCAACCCCCTCCTCATCTCGTAATTGCTAATGGCGAACAAATGACAAGAACAGCTGTTTTCAAACTAAATTTTACCTACCATCTATCTAGCCATGACAGCCTGCCCTTTGTCGAAGTCTGATAAATACTTAACTTTTACTACGTAGCAATGATCCTACCTACTGCATGGTTCCAGAGATTTATCTACAATCTCAGGATGCATCCCTATCATTTGATGAGCTTTGTTGGTCAATTCATTTGCATAAAACGAAGGCGGTGTGAATGCTTTGGAGGATCCTTATACATTGCTTAGAAAAAAGGTATGAATTATAATCAAGTCTTTGAACAGGGATGGCCAACTCAAATGGTCTTGCGAGCCACTTTGGAAATGCATCCTAACTCCGCGGGCAGCATATAAAATTATATATCCCCATATTAGGTTTACTAGACCCACTATAGACATTTCTTTGGAGGGAATGATTGAAACATAATGAGTTATTTTGTGCTTATTATTATTCTCACATATCAACATAGATAATATAACAATAATGATACTAAACGCACATTATAAAGAGATATAGAACACTCAAAATGAAATATAAAAAATATATAAATATAAACGGAATAAAAAAAATGAATTCATTAAAATTTATTTTACTAGTGCGATAGTTGTTTCTCCAGTCTTTCACTTAGCTTTTGCAAGTAGTTACTTATAGGTGTTGCAGGATAGCGTGTTTTGTGTTTGAGTATGTTTTGTTAAAAAAACGTTTAACAGGTGTAAGTTGAACCAACAGCGCTAACAACTTCAACTAAGAGTCTGGTTTGCACTGCTGTCAACAATCAACTGTGCTTATCTAGGGATGGCTAGTGCGTCACCGAGGTCGCTTAAAGTGAAACATACAATCTGTTACATTAGATGTTCCAAGATGCGTGAGAATCATAAGTTTGCAAAACATAATTTAATTATTCTGCGAACTCATAACTGCAAACTCATCAATAAAACAGGCAATATCTGTCCTATATTCGCAAGAATATTATTTTAAAATCAAGATAATATTTCTAATAATTTCTACAGTAAATTTTTGAAGATATAGATGCACACATAGTGTATATTTTTAATACATTTGTTTTCACTACTTTGGCCATTATAAAATATATTCTGTAAAAGTGTGATATATCTCACGGGCCAGAAAAATATTCAAGGCAGACCGCGGGTCCTGTTTTAATGCTTCGTTTGATCCTTATATATTGCTTAAAAAAATGACATGAATAAATATACATTCTGAATAAGATTTTAAAGCAAGATATTATTAAAAGGATTTGAAATCTATTTATAGAAGATGTCAACAAAATGGGAATCAACACTAACAAACTGGAAAAACAGAACGCGGTCGTGGGAAAATGCGTAACCAAATTGCAGAAAGAGAACATTTAAATTACGTTTTTAGAAAACAATGTCCAATGTTATTACAAATATCCATTCATTGCCCAAATAAATGGGCTTGTTTTGGCCTAAATAAGTAATTGAATTACTACTTGCAATTCGAAATCACAACTAAGATACACAATGATAAAATAATGTTTATATCTTTTAACTGTAAAAACTATTTAATCGAGGTGAATGTTTTGAGAAATTGTATTAAGGATGCCTTTTTTTTATCTATGATTATTTAACAATGTTGAGAAAAAGAAGACCAATTGTTTTTCTGTTTTTACAAGAAAATTAATGTACGGGATTTTTTAAAATAGCTGTGATGTGAACAATTGCTTGCTTATTTATACAGATTTTATTTTTTAAACTTTTAATATTTAAATTTCGGTTCTGTATTTTATAAATGTGTCATAAGATTATTGAAACCAAAAGAGCCAAACCTTCGTTGATCTGATAATAAATTTTTTTTTCAAGTGGTTCTAAAATATTCCAAATTTATTCCATGTGAATTCTCTTTTCAAAGTGTCACAGTATGTTTAAATATATAAATGGAGATTATAATTAAAGCCCCCTTTCAAAATGCTGCAAAAAAAAAAAAAAAAAAGAACCGAAGATCTGAAGATTCTTGAAGAAGGGGGAAACGGTACAGCATCAAAAAAAAATTTTACTGCCAATGATATTTTGAATCGAAATGACAACGTATTTGGCATGAGTAGCACATTAAACCAACTGTAGTGTTCCATGTGCTTGATTGTTTCGGTTCTTTGACGGAAAAAATGACTTCCAAGTTATTTAACAGTCGTGACACTGTTAGTGGAACGCCCATTCACCACGGCAAAATCATACCAAATTGGATGGGGAAAATCAGTTGATTTTTTTTTTGGATGCCATACTATTTCCCCCTTCTTTAAGTAACTTCTTCGGTTCAAATTTGAATTCATTGTGACGAGTGGTTTTTTTTTTTTTTTTTTTTTTTTTTTTTTTTTTTTTACAGCTTTTTGAAAGTGGGACTTTAATTATAACCACCTTGTATATATTTATATATATGTGGAAAAAAAGAAAGAAAAATTAACATATGGTAACTTTTGGTACATTCAAAATGCATTTGCATCATTGGCTTTAAATTTTAGCATTTAATGGTCATTTTTGTTTAGTAGCCATTCAAAGCATTTACAACAAATTGCATTAAAATGGAGACGTAGTCTTTCTCCTCCTATGTACGCCTTACTTAAAAATTTTAATTGGCATTTTTGTATTTATTTATTTTTATTTTGATGAAGGATATAAAACTGGAAATCTGATCCAGATTTCAATTTCATAAAGTAAATTTAAATTTTAGAAAATATTTTATTCAATGTTTTCTACATCATTGCAGATTAAGAAATCAGACCTTTTGCCAATAATGTGCTAGTCCAAATGCAGAGTCCCTATCTACATAATTTTTCTTTTGTCAATTCTGTATTTATTGTCCAAAACATGTTCCATTTTAAAAATGCCCTACAGAAAGTAGATGTGGTTGTGGGTAAATATTACACTGAAATGCGCAAGATCATTTGGATCAACACATATTAGTAAACAAACATTTTACACACAAATATTTTTAAAAAAACCCAATTAATTAAATCATTTGACTCATCATAAATCTTCATAAAATTGACCAATACAAAGTAAATAAGGTTGTGGGTAAATAATACATGGAAAAGCGGAAGCCCATTTGGATCAACACATAAAATATTTCAGCATAGATATAAAAAATCAGTCAAGTGAACCATTTATTTACTAGAAGAATCGAATCAAATGCTAAAACATATTAAATAAATCAATGGTCCGTTCCAATGTCTTTATTTATTCGTTTATACTATATATGTTTTTATACATATAAAGAAGGGGGCCTGATGGACGAGTATCTGGCGGCTGGGTACCACAGAATCGATTGGAATAGGTTCGAATCCTAGCGGTGCCATGGATGTTTGTAGTGGTTCGGAATCCAATTTAAACCGTAGGTCTCGGTCTAATAGGATCGCAAAGTGTTGTGGGGGTAGTGTTACTCGCGTGCTTAGCATGTCTTCAAGCTACACGTGCCCCCTAGGTAGTGCTAAATGAGTAACAACGGTGCAGCCCTTGCTTATGGCATAAAAATTAACTGTCTTTCCGTATTGCCAGCTGCATTAGAACAACAAGATATACATAAACAGAATTTATCATATATACATATGTTGTTAAAGAATCTTATAGTTTTTCTTTTGTTGTGTTCGCTGCAAAGTTATAAAAAATGCATGCATTATTGCACTAAATCTTTAGAAAGTTAACAAAATATAGAAATTTGTAAAAAAAACAGAATAATTAAAAGGTCTCATAGATATTAAATTACATTTGAAAAAGAAAAGAATTAAAAAACAGCAGCGTATGTAAAATTGGTTGCTTTTGATATTTAAAGATATTAAATACCTTTTTGTAGTTGTCCTTATTTTCATTATTCAAATAGGTTAATTGAAATTAATAAAGCTGATTTTATTATTATTTTTTTTTTTATTTCAGGACGTAAAGTTCTAAACATTTAAATTTTGTTAAATAAATCTGGGCTAAAATACTATTTATCAATAAGTAAAAAAAAATTAACAAAACTAATCAAACATCAAGGCTAAAATAACAGCTTATGAATAGTTAAAAGAGGGTTAGAAAACATGTGATACCGTTCTCTTTTGTTAATTGGGTGCAAAGATCAGAAAATCATTACCATATACTACTGTGTCCAAAAAGTAAGACCAATTTTCAATTTAAATTTCCCGGGCATATGCTATTTCAATTTTTTTCTTTTCTTTTTAGGTTGCTGACACTGTCCTTGACATCTGTGTGAAATTTGACATTAAAATATTCATTAGTGCTTGAGTTACGCTTGGCTTCGTGAGACGCTAAAACTTATTCAGGCGATTTTTGAAATGTCTGAATTAATTGAGCAAAGAACTTGCATTCAATTTTGTTTGCGGAAATGTACAGAATGTTGCAGGTTCAGGGAGCATTCCTATATCTGAAAGAAATATAAACACTTCACTGGTTAAACAAACACTGGTATAAACACTTCAAAGAAGGCAGAGAACGCGTTGAAAATGAAGAGCCCTTTGGTCGACCCTCAACCTCAACCGACGAAGTTCACGTCCAAAAAATTAAAGATTTGGTGCTTACAAACCGTCGATTTATAATTAGAGACCTTTCTGATGATGTGGGAATTTCAAAAGGATCGGTCAATTCCATTTTGAGCCTCAAACGCGTCCAATCTCGATTGGTACCGAAAACACTGAATGCGCCCTCTCACACTGCACTGATTCTTCGTGACTTTTTCGCCAAAAAGGAAACCCATATCACCTCATATCCACAACAACCATATTCAACTGATTTAGCATCGTTCTATTTCTGGCTATTCACTAAACTCAAAAGACCACTCCAGAGACATCGTTTTGAATCGATTGAAGAGACATTTCAAAAATCGCCGGAATCAGTTTTAGCGTCTCACAAAACCAAGCGGCGTAACTCAAACACTAATGAATATTTTCACGTCATATTTCACGCAGATGTCAAGGACAGTGCCAACAACCTAAAAAAAAAAAATTGAAATATCATATACGAGGGAAATTTAAATTGAAAATGGGTCTTACTTTTTGTACACAGTAGTATGTTGCAGCATGTGGTAGTATGTTGTAGTATGTAGAAGCAAAATTGTAAATTGTAATTGTAAATTGCAAATTGCAAAATCGAAATTGTAAATTTCGTTACAACATAAACACAATTTGGATGTTGATGAAAATTAATAAAGTATAACAGGCAATTGATTTAATCAATCAATTTGAATAAATCCATGTCATTTTAAAACAAAGATAACTAAATCCTCCTTGCTTGTAAACTTCTTTAACATCAAGAAATGTCATAATATTATTTCAAGCTATATTTTTTTTATTCCACTGAATATTTTCCAAGGATAAGCCTCGTTCAATATGCTTAAAGCTATTATATACTTTGGTTATGAATTTATGAAAGTTTTATTTTCTTAACCATACGAATATCCTATTTGGCTTATTTCTATTTTTTCAATCAGAAAAAGCATTTAAAATATTTGTTGAGTAATTAACTTGTTTGGTTTCCAGTAGAAATAGTTAATGAAGATAAACTTTTTCGTTCTGTTTGGATATCATTAACAACGATGAAATAAATTTTAGGAAAACATCAATATTTTCTTGCCCTCCTGTTCGCGGTTAACTTCCATAACCGAGCAGTTATAAAGAACTTCCAGCAACTTTTGAGGGCCTGAATGGCCGAGTGGCTAGCGTTCTGGCGCTCGGTACCACAGGTTTCGGGTTCGAGTCCCGGCGGTGCCATGGATGTTTGTAGTGGTTCGCAATCCACTTTAAACTGTAGGTCCCGGTCTGTTTAGCCCTCGTGCGCAGAAGATGACCGTAGAGCGACAAACCAAACCAAACCAATCCAGCAACTTTTGAGGATAACTGGTTATTTTTAAAAAGAAAAAAAAAATTATGAAAAGAATGATTAGTTTTATTGGAAAATATTAGTTTGAATCGTTTTAAATATAAAAAGTTATTTCTTTATTATGCTGAAGTTTATCAATGCTACGTTGTTTTATTTATATACGGATAAATACAGCTAGAACATGAAAATTCAATTTTCTACATAAGTAATATTTTCTTTTTATGGGGCCTGATGGCCGAGTGTGTAGCATTCTGGCACTCAATGCCACAACGTTCGAGTCCCGGCGGTGTCATGGATGTTTGTAGTGGTTCGAAATCCACTTTAAATCGTAGGTCCAGGTCTAATATGACTACTACTACACCACACCGCATCACTGTGCCTAGAGCTGAGTTGCCCCTTTACAGTTTGGGAAGGATGTGGGTGAGAAGAAGTCTCACTGGGCTCTGTGACGCTCTACGGTCGTAGGGGAGATGGACATACGACTTAAAGTGGATTCCTATCAGGACTCGAACCAGAAACCTGTGGTACCAGAGCGGCAGAGTGCTAGCCATTTGGCCATGAGGGGCCCGGTCCCGTAGAGCGTTGGGCGTAGAATTGACAACCCTACTTCGTAAAAAGAAAAACATCTCTAGTCTCGAAATCTGCCAGCAGACAGACGGCCTTGGTCCACCATGGGGCTTTTGAGTCACTGATGATCATGCAGATTTTCTTTTTATTAAACAGAATAATACATTTACATTTAAAATAGGGTGATTTAAAGAGATTAAAAAGTTATGGGGAGCAGGTATGGTTTGTTTCGTCGTTCTACTGTCATTTTGTACACACCTTAGGCTAATTAGACCGGGACCTACACTTTAACGTGGATTCCGAATCATTCACAAGCATCCATGCCACCTCCAGGATCCAACCTGAAGCCTGTGGAACCACTGACCAGAGCACTAGCCAATTGATCAGCAGGCCGCTATGGGGAGTGGCAGAAAACATTAAGTTTGGAATGTTGTTTAACACAAAAAAAACTTCAAAACTAGCATTTCAAAAATTCCAAAATTAGGGAGTAGAAGCTTCTATATTTCATTCACGAAAAAAGAAACTAGAGGCATCAGATCCTAGGTATTAAAAATACTAAAACAAGGCATTTTTATCTACTGGACACTCTTAAAATATCCAATTTTCTTATCCAATACCATGCGGCTTGGTGGCCAATTGGCTAGAGCTCTGGTCTTTGATACCACAGGCTTTGTTTGTTTCTATTCACGCCATCATTTTTCCCTTACAGGGATGCAGGACAACATCACAGGAAGAAAAATGTTCGAAGTTATCCTGTTTTATACAGGCATGGAGGAGGCCTGATTACACATTTTTCGGGTTCGAGTGCTAGCTGGGCCATGGATGTTTGTAGTGGTTTGTAATCCACTTTAATCCGTAGGCCCCTGTCTAATAGGATCGTAGAGCGCTGTGGGGGTGCTGTTACTCGTGTCTGCAGCCTATCTTCAAGCTACACGTGCTCCCTGGGTTGTGCTAAATGAGTAAAAGCGGTGCAGCCGTTGCTTATGGCATAAAGAATAACTGTCTCTGTATTACGAGCTGCATTAGAACAACAACTTACAGGGATTCTTAATCTAATATGCAGATGAGTGGTTTTTGTGTTAATCGTCTATGGACCTGGAGGTGGTTGAACGGGTCTTTGATGCTTTAAGGCAAGCTCTGCACCGATGTTCCTCCCTTAGCACTACCCAGGAAGTGCGTGTAGCTTGAAAATAAGTCACGGACGCGGAGTAACAATACCCCCCGCAACGCTCTACGATCCTGTTAGACTGGGGCCCACGGTCCACTAGAAACATCTCTTGGACTCCGAACCACTAGAATCATCCATGGCACCACCCGGGACTCGAACCTGAAACCTGTGGTACTGAGAGCCAGAGAGCATTAGAACAATAACTTACAGGGCTGCTTAATCTTATATGCAGATGAGTGGCCACACTTTTTTTTCCTATTCTTTTCTGGACCTGGAGGTGGTTGAACTGGCACTTGATGCAGGGCCCCCGCAGCAGCGCAGAGCGAAGGGAGATGTGCGTGTGTAGCACTCAACGACTTCCCACTTAGCGTCGATGAACGCAATTCAGCGCTTCCCCCCAACTGTTGTAGCACCGACCTCACTAAAGACAATTGGATGAGACGCGCTTCATCAACGCTTCCTGACGCAGAACCTCGCACAATCACGCCAGCGCAACTGTAACTGCCGCTGAATCATGCGTCCCATGTCGCGAACCATGATAGCACATTTAGAGATAAGTAACCGACTGCTTTGACAAGCAGAATTCACAATGCAATCATGCGAAGGGTTAGATCATAACTATTAAACGTGACCAGCACAGTTGTTTAACTTGCAGGGGAGGGATTTTGACCCCACTTAACTTAGTCCGTCCGAAATTGTAAGAAAATTTTCAAAAACGGCAGATTTTATACTCTTTTAGACGGTTGATTAATAGAGAAATGCAATATTAAGAAGTGGAAAGGGGTTTTCTTTTTAGAATTTCAAATAGAAGTCCGCGAGACATAATTTTAGAGTCCTTCAACTTAGTTTGGGCCATCAAGAAAGTAATTTAGGTTTTTGCGATGCTTTTAAATGGTGGAAACCGAAAGAACTTTCTTGGCGATGCGATATATTCTCTTTTTTTGTAACAATATACAATAAATATAAATAAACTATGGTATATTTTACGTATTTTTTTTTTTTTCTGTAATCCTTTAGTGGATCAAATTTATTGGCCTTTGATCTTAAGCAATCTTTTATCTGCCGTATAAAATTTTTCTCTCCATTTCGAAACGTAATCTCAATGCCAAGATTTCAATATAATGTAACGTGGTTGTTGTACATTATGCTGATTAATTAAATATATATATTTAATCTTTTATTCAAAACTATAGAAGCTATAGTTTTTCTTTAAATCAACAAGATAATGTTCTTTTAAAAGGATTTGTCTTTGAAATTTATTGATATTTGAGCACACTTTTTGTTCAAATTCTTTTTTTTACTAATAATTTTGGCGATATTTCCTTTTCGCCAAATGTGGTGCCATATTTATCAATCTCATTCCATTACGATGTAAGGAACATATTTAGGCATTATCTTTCACATAATGGGAAATTGTTAGCAGTCTGCGTTTAGAGCCCAAACAATTTAGAATAGCATATTGTCAAATGACAACTATAAAGACAACCTATAAGCACAACTATCAGAAGGCAACCTATAAAGATTTACCCTCCTGTTAGAAAAGGGTCATTTTCTTGTGAATAAAATTCACCATTATGAGGACTGTTTTTGGCCCACAGTCAATTTTTGGGCAAATGCGTTTTAGGTTAAAATAAAAATGTCAATATTTTTTACAAATGCTTTTCTGAAGTCATTATATTTAATCATATTCGAAGAAGGCAAATTAAGGTCTTGCCTTTTTTTTTCCCCCAGTAGCATATTAACTTATGCATAAATATAATCCGAAAAATATAATTTCAAATATTTTGTTTTATTTATCAGCATTTTATTTATTAATCTAGTATTCCGTTTTTAATCTATTAAACCTTTTTAACATTTGCAATATCAAATGTTCAAGTATTTCTTAATTAACATTTCATATGACTCTAATAAAAGATAAATTCTGTCTACTTCCTATAAAAACTAAGAAAAAGATAATAATGGTATTTCAAAGAGGATGGGAGATGAAAATATGTTGTTGTTACTAACCCCCTGGTGCAGGAAAGCCTACACCAGGTCCAACAGACACCGTCACAGGCGACTGGTCTATGACCAATATGCAGCTTTGCTTTAGCAAGGAACCACGAGAGCTGAAGACTGACTAAACCGCAATACAACGCTCTACGATCACAGTAGACCGGGACCTACGGTTTAAAGTAGATTCCGAACCACTACAACCATCCATGGCACCGCTGAAACTCGAATTCGAAATCTGTGGCACCGAGCGATGGAGGTCTTAGATACTCATCTATTCAGCCCCTATGAAAATCTTCTTAAATTAAATTATTTTTTTAATGGTTCATTTCAAATTGAGAATAAGCTTATCTTTTTTAAACTCATTAAAATACCGTTTTTAAAAATAAGGTAGCCACATTTTTGGATAGTTGTGGTGAGCTGCACAGAGAATGAATATTCGATTTCTGCTAGTGGAGTATGCTGAGTGATATTTTGAAAAACGGGTAAATTCAGGGATGAGTGTTCGCAAGAGCGAATCTTGCAGCGACAGTAATTGACTGACTAGAAGCTATTGATTTTTCTGCAATAAGTCTTCCAAAAATGTTTTACGTTCCCTGGCATTTGTACGAGGAGAAATTTAAATTATCGGACGAATTTGCCCATCTTAAAGTTATCGACAGTTTACGGCAGGGGCGGCCAACCCAAATGGTCTTGCGGGCCACTTTCGAAATGCATCCTAATTCCGCGGGCCACATTTAAAACTATATATCCCCACATTAGATTTAGATCCACTATAGACATATATTTGGTGTGAAAAATTTAAACATAATCTGTTATTATTTATCATTGTTCTTACATGTAAACATAGATAATATAATAATAATGATACTAAACGCACATTGTAAAGAAATATATAAGACTAAAAATGAAATATAGAAAATATATAAAATATAAACGAAATAAAAAAAAAACGAAATCATTTAAAATATTTATCTGACTAGTGAGTTATTTGTTTCTCCACTCTTGCACTTAGCTTTTGGAAATCGATCTCCGTTTGGGTATTTGCACATCGTAATGAGTGTTGCGTCCGTTATGTTTGAGTGTGTTTTGTGTTTGGTTAATTTCCTTTTAGGGAGAAAAAAAAAAAAAAAAAAAAAACGATTCGCAAGTGTAAGTTGAAACAAAAGCGCTAACAACTTCAACTAAGAGTCTGGTTTGCTCTGCTATCAACAATCAACTGGGCGTATGTAGGGCTGGTCACTGCGTTCACTTAAAGGGAAACATAGAATCTGTTATATTAGATGTTCCAAGATGCGCGCGCATCATGAGTTCGTAGAATATAATTTAATTATTCTGCAAACTCATCAATAAAACAGGCAACATCTGTCCTGTATTCGCAAGAATATTATTTTAAAATCAAAGGTAATTTTTTCTCAACATTTCGACAGTTCATTTTTGAATATATGGATGTATACATAGTGTTTTGTAATACATTGGTTTTTCACTACTTGGACCATTATAAAATAAATATATTTTGTAAAAGTGTGATAAATCTCACTGACCGCAAAAATGTTCGCAGCTTGGCTTAGGGGCATCAGGCTTCACTATGCAAAAAATCTAGTAAATCTAGATTGGAACAAAAGAGTAACCAAATTCACACTGAACAGTGCGTAAAATATTGGCTTAGATAATCATTTTGTTCCAAATAATCCAATTATGAAATAGCCCACATTCAAATAGTCTATGATAGCCCATAAATATCCCGCATGATATCCGATATTAATGCTGTATAAACAAGACATTTACAAAACCTTTTACATTATAATGAAATATCATGCAAAGATGGGGAAAATTTATTTTTATTACTTTAAAAGCCGCTTACTAAAAAACCGTAATAGCCTTTTTTTTTTTTTTTTTTTTTAGGAATTTTTCTTCTTTTACTGTTTTTTTGTCAACCGGCAATATCCATTAAATCTCAAAGCATCACAGAAATCCAATATCAGCTTTGAATACAAATCTAAAAAAAGAGAATGATTTAAAAAAAGAAAAAAAAAAAAAGAAAGCGCTTGATTTACTCCCTCATTCTTTTTACTTTCACCATTCGTAAGATAACTTTTTATTTATTTATTTATTTATTATTATTGTTTTTTATTATAGCAAAGCCAACCACAAAAAGAGAAAAAAAGAAAAGTCACAAAATTCGAAATATTTTCCAAACAGATGAAGTCAAGCGTTCGGGCTCGAAAATAATTATTGTTACAAAAATAATTGAAAAAAGGGGGATTACTAAGCCGAAAATTAAATTTAAACGATGCGCGGTATAAATTGCCTTGTGATCGTACACATCCTGTTTTGGTTTGAGGGGAATTCTCATTTCAAACATCTTAAAAGCCATAAAAATTATTTATTCCATTTGGCAATAAGCAGTTATGTTATTCTTTTCTCTAAAAAAAACCTTTATGTACCCGCAAAAAGCGAGCTTTGAGACGAGATGCTTTTTCAATAATTTCAAACAACACACGAAGGGTCCAGTATTTACAGTTGGCGGCAAAAGTCTTAAGCAGTCTGACCGTAAACAACGATTTTCCACGCTTTGATTTCAAATTTTCATCTTATGATGGCTACACGCGCCATCAGTTTTGTTGTCCTTTCTTGAATAAATAAAAAAACATCAATAAAAAAAAATAATAAAAAAGACAAAAAGTTTAATAATAATATTAAAAAAAAAAAAAAAGGACTGTCTTCAAAAAGTTTATATTTTCTTGATTTTTTTTTTTTTTGGGTAGGGATTCAATTTGTGGTTTGTTTAACAAACAGTGAAAAATGTTTTCGAATCGGAAATCTGCAGAAACGAGTGCCGAAAAGTATGAGATCAGCGACGCATGAAAATGCGGTCGCGAGGCATGACCGCCGTAAACAGTGGCACAGAGAGAGGGCTTAATTTGTGTGGGTTTGCTTAACGTTGCGTTCAGGCGGAGAATTGATACTTTCAAAGCATATTACGATTCGAAATTGAGAAAAGGCAGCCACAAAAGAAGCCGAATTTCTGCAGATGGAGACAAAATAAATCCACGTTTCTTCCTTCGCAAATTCTTTTTTTCTTTCAATCGTTCATAAAATACTTTTTATTCATCCACTCAAGTTCAAATACATTTTTTTTTTTTTGAACTTGTAGTGGATGACACTGGATGTTAATGCAGTTTTTACAAATATTAATTCATTCGTTAAATTTAATTAATTCATTTTAGTTTTTTTTTAGTTGTAAGTTGCTTATATCTACCAATAGAGGGCACCAGATAAACTTTAAAAAATGAATGAAAATTATTTATAAAGGACTTTCTGCAACAGAGTGAAAAAAAAAGTAGGAATTGAATTTAAAAAAAAAAAAATTTTATTACTTGTTTATCATTATTGTTTTACTGTGTCTGTGCTGCTCTTATAGGATAATTTGTTTCACACAATGTAGAGAATTATGGGCCTGATGGCCGAGTGCCAACGCTCTGGCGCTCGGTACCATAGGTTTCGGGTTCGAGTCCCAGCGGTGCCAAGGCCGTCTGCCTACTGGCTGATTTCGAGATTAGATATATTTTATTTTTTACGGGATAGGATTGTCAATCCTACCCCAACGCTCTACAGTCATATTAGACCGGGGTCAGATGACCGAGTGGTTAGCACTGTGGTGCTCGTTGACACAAGGCTCGAGTCCCGGTGGTGCCATGGATGTTTGTAGTGGTTCGGAATCCACTTTAAGCCGTAGGTCCCGGTCTAACATGATCGTAGGCGTTACGGGGGTAGTGTTACTTTGCGTCCGTAGCTTATCTTGAAGTTACGCGCACCTCCTGGGTAGTGTTGAGTGAGTAACGTCGGTGATGCGCGTGCCTTTAAGGCATCAAAGATAACTGTCTAAGTATTTACCATCTGTGTTAGAAAAAATGTAATGAATTATTAAGGGCATTGATTAAACCTTAAGAACATTATTATTAATAATTATTCTGTATATCTGACTTTTCTATTAGTAAGTCAGAGAGAAAAAATCATTAAAAGTAATACATAATTTTCAAGCACTTGAAAGATTGAATACTATTCCTTTCGTATATCAATCGTTGCTAAAGTTACTACAAATTTTACACCCCGTATTAACACAAGATTTCATGTATTTATGAATAATTGCGGATCCTGATGGCCTAGTAGCTAGCTCTCTGGCGCTCGGTTTCGACTTCGAATAGGGTGTTTTGGAAATGTGGCATTATCCATTTATTCCAGAAATACTAGTATGGCATGTTTTGGCGATACTTCTCTACAATGTTTTTAACATCCATCTATTCAACATAGATTTTGAAGCACTCGAATAGTATTCCACATAAAGGAAGTATGGCAAGTTGGACGTATTCCAAATCGGCCGTATATCGAGGCCCCACTGTATATGTTAACGAACTCAAAACTTTTGAAGAGTATCTATATAATATACATACAACTCTGATTATCAGGTATCTCTTCTTGATGCGATATACAAAATTACTCGCTCTATTCTCTTCTGCTCTTTTGCTTATTGTAAATATGAGCAGTTAGTGTGCTAAATTTGATTTGGTTTGTCACTCTATGGTCATTTTGTGCACCCTTTAGGCAAATTAGTCCGGGACCTACAGTTTAATGTGGATTCTGGACCACTCACAAACATACATGCCCGCGCCAAAATTCGAACACGAAAGCTGGGGTACCAAAGGCCAGAGCGCTAGCCAATTGCTTCAATATTTTGATGTGAAACATCTATAAAATCGATAGGGATACTCTGTAAAAGATTGGAGGTTCCGGTCCTAATAGAATCGTAGACAGCTGCGGGGATAGTGTTACTCGCGTACGTAGCATATCTTCAAACAACACGTGCCCCCTGGGCAGTGCCGGATTTAGATGAAAAGAGGCCCTAGGCTATTCCACTTATGAGGCCCTCCCATTTCTAAGTTTGCAAATTACATGACTGAAAATAAAATACATCGTTACTGTGGTATATATCAGTATGTTAAATGGAACATGTTCAGATGGGTACTCATCTTTATAAAAAATGTGGCACAAAAAAAAAATCGAGAACACTTATTTGGACATTTATTCTCAGCACCCTATAGAGTACTTGTAACAATAACTAATCAAACATAACACACAACATTTACAAAGAAACAAAATTCAAATAATAAAAATCTTTGACTACGAAAATAAAATAGGCAATAAAAATTATCCTATTTTCTATCCAATTAAATTACATATACTCAATACATTGAAGATTAAAGAAAATTCAGTTCAGATAAATTTATTTCATAATTTCTTTTTATTTTCGATTCAGTGTTTTAGTGTTTACTGTGTTTAGAAGAGTGTAATTCTAATTTTTCTAACAATATGAATGTAGGCTCCTCTTGATCTTGAGGCCCTAGGCTGAAGCCTAGTTAGCCTATAGGAAAATCAGGCCCTGCCCCTGGATAGTGCTAAATGAGTAAAACCGGTACAGCCCTTGCTTATGGAATAAAGATTAACTGTCTCTGTATTGCCAGCTGCATTAGAACAACAACAACATTAAGGGCATTTATTAAATGCTCTTATGAAGAATTATCAATAATTATTCTGTATATCTGATTCTTTTATTAGAAAGTCAGAATGAAAAAATCATTAAAAATAATGCATAATTTTCAAGCACTTAACACATTCTATTCTATTCATTTGTATATCAATCATTGCCAATGTTACTACAAATTTTACACCATATTAACACGAATTTTCCTGTTGGCTAGCCTTCGGTACAAGGAACTTAAGGTTCAAATCATGGTGGCATAGATGTTTGTGAGTGGTTCGGAATCCCCGTTAAGCTGTAAACTGTGGTAAAATTATTTCTAAGTTTACAAACAAAAAAAACAAAAACAAAAAAATTACCGTAGTGCGACAAACCAAACTTCTGCTTGTCTTCTATCATATTTTGTTAGTGGTAAATTTAGTGCCGGTTTTTTTCATAAGATATATGTATTTTCTTAAACAAATTTATACTAGAAAGATATTCTAGTATAAATTTGTTTAAAAAAATACATATAATTATTATTAAAAATTATTATAAATTATTAAAAAAATACATATAAGCGAGTGGTAATACTATATCTTAAAATACTTTGTAATATAAAACTGCTTTTATCGATGTAAGAATTCAATAAAAGCTATTGAATTTTATTGCAGTCCATAAATTTACAATAAAAATTCAGAAGTATAAAATTTCGACTCCAGAATCGGAAATGTTTTGGTCGATTTCCAATTTCTGTTTTTGTTGTTGTTACTTATACCACTTGGTAGACATCTAATCTAGACCAAGCCCACAAACACATAAGGACTCATGGTTGAAAGGGAAGGAAGCAGCTTCTGTTGTGAAGGAGCATCCATAGGTAGAAGTCTGACTTTTGCTCCGGAATGCCCTTACAGTCATATGAGACCAGGACCTACGGCTTAAAGTGGATTCTCAACCACTACAAACGTCCATGGCAAAATCTTTGACTACGAAAATAAAATATGCAATAAAAATTATCATATTTTCTATCAAATTAAATTAAATATATTCAATACATTGAAGATTAAAGCAAAATCAATTCAGATAAATTTATTTCATAATAATTCACATTTAAAGTTTAAGTATGAATTATTATGAATTTTAAGTTTTAAACTAAACCAAAAATGGGACTTTATTCAAACAAAATCCAGATCACAAAAAAGAAAATATCAAATCAAATGAGTCGAACGCGTTGATCTTAACCAATACATTTTTATGTTCGTTTATGAGTCATATGGGCAAAATTTCTCCTTATTTTCGATTCAGTGTTTTAGTGTTTACTGCTTTTAGAATAGTGTAATTCTAACTTTGCTAACAATTTGAATATAGGCCCCTCTTGATCTTGAAGCCTAGTTAGCCTATAGGAAAATCCAGTCATGGCCCTCCCTCACGAGCCCATAAGTGAAATGTGTGCATGTTTTCAAACTTATAGCCACTTATTACTTAGATCTAATTGTTTTGGTTAAATATTTAGTATTTCAAAGCATTAGTTTTTACTTATCAGTGTTGATGGATCAGAAGTATTTCTTGATTTAGTTTTATTGAATATTCATCGAACTATTGAAGTTAACCTAAATGATGTAACTGATGAACTGGCAAAAGAGAAAAGAAGATTGATTTTTAGTTTATAATTTGTTTATGCGATTTTTTCTAGAAATGAAAATTTTATTTTTAGTGCAATGCTTCCCAGTTTTAATGTATTTTAACCAAATGATTTCAATGAAAAACAAAATATTTCATAACAAAATAATAATTGACAATTGGAATTTAGATTTCAGATACCTCTTCTACTACTTACAGTTTTGTATGACCTATTCAGCTTACATAAGCAGTTACGTTTTATTGTGCTGACCCTCCAAGGAAAAATCCAGAATACAAACAATTAACTCCTTCTATTCAATTAATTTTGAAATAGCCAGTAGAAAAGTGTATTTTTTTTTTTTTTTTGTAGTAGTCAGTTTTTTGTAGTAGTCAGTAGTTTTGTAGTTTCAACTGTTATAATTATTATAATATCTAACTATATTTTGGTTTTATATTATGTTTAAATGAAAAGAAATCACTATCAGTACAAAGTAAGTACATTATTTAGTTATTGATTTAACAAAATGTTCCCTTATATAAAATTGGGGAAATTGTTTTTCTTTAATTCGCAATTAATTTTAATTTTGCAATTACATTTCTAAACAAATGAACAAGAAATCGCAGTGAAAAATAGGGTAATGAATGGTAAAAGTGGATTTTCATGATAAGTCTCAACTATTATCATTATCATAATATATCGAGCAATATTTTAGCTACATATTATGTTTAAATAAAAAGAAATCAATATCAGTACAAGGTAAGTACATTATTTAGTTATAGATTTAACAAAATAATACAGTTTATAAAATAGGGGAAATTTTCTTTCTTTAATGATAAAAAAAAATTACATTTCTGAACAAATGAACAAGAAATCGCTGTGAAAAATAGGGTAATGAATGGTAAAAGTGGATTTTCATGATAAGTCTCAACTATTATCATTATCATAATATATCGAGCAATATTTTAGCTACATATTATGTTTAAATAAAAAGAAATCAATATCAGTACAAGGCAAGTACATTATTTAGTTATAGATTTAACAAAATAATACAGTTTATAAAATAGGGGAAATTTTCTTTCTTTAATGATAAAAAAAAATTACATTTCTGAACAAATGAACAAGAAATCGCTGTGAAAAATAGGGTAATGAATGGTAAAAGTGGATTTTCATGATAAGTCTCAACTATTATCATTATCATGATATATCGAGCAATATTTTAGCTACATATTATGTTTAAATAAAAAGAAATCAATATCAGTACAAGGTAAGTACATTATTTAGTTATAGATTTAACAAAATAATACAGTTTATAAAATAGGGGGAAATTTTCTTTCTTTAATGATAAAAAATTACATTTCTGAACAAATGAACAAGAAATCGCTGTGAAAAATAGGGTAATGAATGGTAAAAGGGGATTTTCATGATAAGTCTCAACTATTATCATTATCATAATATATCGAGCAATATTTTAGCTACATATTATGTTTAAATAAAAAGAAATCAATATCAGTACAAGGTAAGTACATTATTTAGTTATAGATTTAACAAAATAATACAGTTTATAAAATAGGGGAAATTTTCTTTCTTTAATGATAAAAAAAATTACATTTCTGAACAAATGAACAAGAAATCGCTGTGAAAAATAGGGTAATGAATGGTAAAAGTGGATTTTCATGATAAGTCTCAACTATTATCATTATCATGATATATCGAGCAATATTTTAGCTACATATTATGTTTAAATAAAAAGAAATCAATATCAGTACAAGGTAAGTACATTATTTAGTTATAGATTTAACAAAATAATACAGTTTATAAAATAGGGGAAATTTTCTTTCTTTAATGATAAAAAAAAATTACATTTCTGAACAAATGAACAAGAAATCGCTGTGAAAAATAGGGTAATGAATGGTAAAGGGGATTTTCATGATAAGTCTCAACTATTATCATTATCATAATATATCGAGCAATATTTTAGCTACATATTATGTTTAAATGAAAATAAATCAATATCAATACAAAGTAAGTGTATTATTTAATTATTGATTTAACAAAATGTTCAATTCTGTAAAATAGAGGAATTTTTTTTTTCTTTAATGATAATAAAAAATTACATTTCTGAACAAATGAACAAGAAATCGCAGTGAAAAATAGGGTAATGAATGGTAAAACTGGATTTTTAGGATAAGTCTCAACTATTATCATTATCACAATACTGAACTATATTTAAGCCTTATTTCATTTATATTTCGGCTTTGTATTATATTATTTTCAAATCAGTATCAATAAAAGGTAAAGATTGATTGATTGATTTAACAAAATGTTCAATTCTATAAAATAGATTACATTTTTTCCTCTTTAATAATAGAAAATAATTACATTTATGAAAAATGCACAAGAAAACGCAGCAAAAAAATAGGATGAAGAATGGTAAAAGTGGATTTTCAAGTCTCAACTATTATCATTATCAATTAATATCGAACTATATTCCAGCTTTATATTACGTTTAAATGAAAAGAAATCAATATCAATAAAAGGTAAGGATTTTATTTATTGATTAATCAAAAAGTTCAATTCCATAAAATATGTGAAACTTTTTTTTATTTTAACGAAAGAAAAAAAATTCATTTCTGAACAAATGAACAAGAAAATTGCATTGAAAAGAAAACAAATTTAATGAATGATAAAAAATTAAAATATTTCTGTTGTTCTTAGATAAATAACGCGAAAAGAAAAGAAAATTGATTGTGATATTTAATCAGTTTTTTTATCTTTTGTTAAAATTCTTCATAATATTTCTTACTTTTACTAAAGTGATAAAAAGTGTATTATCCTTTTGTTAATTAAAAAATAAATTTTATTTCATATTGAAAAAAATAACAATGTAGATTTTAATTAATTTTATTTTAGAAAATATATATTTTTTTTTTCAATAATTTTTTATCGAGATTTCTTGAGTTGAAAATAAAATGATACAGAATGTTTCTAATATATTTTATGCCTTTCATATAAAAAATTTTTCGTGAAAACAATATGCCTACATTTATTTACATATATGAACTAAATAACTATTTTTTGATGTACTATTTTTTATATATACGAACAAAAAAAAAAAAAAAATTCCTTTTTGATATTTTTTTTTTTTTTTTTTGCCAAAAAAATTCATTTTTTTTAATCTTTATTTTTCATCATAAATAGTTAAACAAATTGCTTTTATCTGTTATAAAGCTTTTTGCATTTTTTATTAAGTAGATAATCACGAGAAACATTTTCTATTACATAAAGTTTAGAAGTTTTGCATTTTAAAAAAAACTACGTATGAAATAAAGCTTTATTCAAACATAACTTAAAAAAAAAAAAAAAAAAAAAAAAAGTGGAAAATATTTTCTAAGAACACAATTAGTAGTACAGTAAAATGTACATTTATGTCAAAAGTATAAAAAAATTGTAATTGCTTAATTATCAATGACGTTGAGCTTTAATTGCTTAGTGTTCATATTCAATAATAATCAGGTGTATTAAGCTGTCTGATAAACTTACAACCTGAAAATCAAAACATTTTTTTTTTTAGGTAAATATCATTTTACTTTCAATATATTCTCCTTATAGATCAAGCGTCCTGATAATCAGCCGGCTAGCGCCTCTGGCCGTTGGTACCACAAGCTACAGGTTCGAATCTGTGGCGATGGCATGGATGCTTGTTGGTGATTCGGAATCCACGTTAAACTGTAGGCCCCCTGTCTAATTAGCCAAAGGCGCACAAAAAATGGCCGTAAAGTGACAAACCAAACCTTATAGATTGATACAGAAATTCTAACGTTACTTTACTTTACTTTTTTTATGTTGCCCAAATGAAATTCTTTATGTAAACTGTCAAAATACCAATCAATTTAGCATCTAGCCTCTTCATTTGAATGAAAATGTTTGCCTGTAAACCATCTTTAAAAATTCCGAAAAAAATTAGTCTCTGAGGGCCAAATCTGGCTATTACAGTGGGTGGTTGAGGAGAAATTCATTCAAATTTGCTATCGTTTTGATTGTTTAGCCTTGATGAAATAGCACTTTTTTTTTCATTAAATGAAACCATTATTTTCTTTATTTCTTCATCCAATCGGTATAAAAAAGGCTGTATAATTTCCCCCTGTTATAGTTTTACTTTTCTTAAGAGAATCAATCACTATAATAATATGCAAACCCGAAAACAGTTGCTTTCTGACAGATTGTTGCGTTCTCGATCTCATTGAAGCTCTTTCATCTGCTGGAATTCATTGTTTTGCTTTCTGACTCGATTCAGGAATTCATGTTTCATCAACTGTGATGTATCGATGAAGAAATTCAGCTTCACTGCTCTCAAACTACACCAAACAACGCTGGGAAGCACGAACACGGTCACGTTTTAGATTGATTCTGAGCTAAAACTGCACTCATCGTGCACATAGCATTTTATATCCAAATCTTCCAAACAAAATACTGCCCAGCTATTCTTTTGAAACGTATATGGCCTCAGCTATCTTATACATTTCCAACTAAGAGTCATCTAAAAAATCACGGATTTAAAATCATTTCTGGTGTTATCTCATTTGGTGTTTCTGGTGTTATCTATCTGGATGCTGTTCATCACATATGCTTCTGCAGCTACGATCAAAGCCCCCCTCTATAATTTAACCGTTGAATTTGATGAAGCGAATTTCAGATAGTATTTATCAAGCTTGTCTTTTATGTTTTTGCATTTTTGCGTTTCAAAAACTAATGTTTTATGACGGCACAAAACTCACTTTTTTACATTATTAAAAAAAAATTACAAGATGTTCGTTTTCTATAGCTGTTTAACAAATACTAACATGTAAAACAGCGAAAACTTTTACTTGGAATCATTTAAAGATTTATTTCATGTGGTAACAAAAGATTTTTTTTTAGTTTTTAGTGATACATCATGTCCAGCTACAGACTTATCAGACAGCTTAGCATTATCTTAAGAATTACATGAAATAAGCAAAAATATAACAACATATTCTGGTTTGTAGATAATAATTGTTTTTAATTTGTTATATACGTAAAGTAATTAATTCCTTTTTTTTCCGAATTGACTTTACAGATAGATTTTAGAACTGTCAAATTCTCTATATTCATCCTGCTAGTATTTCGTTTTTTAAAGAATATAATTTTCAAAATTCAATGAAAAACTATTTTTTGAATACATCGAATTTTTTTAAATAATTATATTAAAAATTGCTATTATAAAAAAATTATTATGTAAAAAAATATTTTTAACTAAAAAGAAGCAACATTTTTTTTGGACAGGTAAATAGTATTTCTTTTTCATTGGCCCAACAGCTTCATAGTGGGCCAAGGATGTCTACTGGCAGATTTTGAGACATGAAATGTTTTCTTTTTACGGGCTAGGGTTGTCAGCCTACGCTCTGCAGTCATATTAAACCAGAATCTATGGTTTAAAATGGATTCCAAACCACTACAAACATCCATGGCCCCTCCAGGAATCGAACCCGAAACCTGTAGCACCAACTGCCAGAGCACCAGGCTCATTTAGCACTACCCAGGGGGTACGTGTAGCTTGAAGATATGTTATGGATGCGAGTAACACTACCGCTACAAGTCTTCACGATCCTATTAGACCGGGATCTACGGATGATTGTAGTGGATTGGATTGAATTGACGGAAAGATTGGAGGATTGATTGTAGTGGATTCCGAACAACTACAATCATCCGTAGCATAATTGTGGTACCGAACGCCAGAGAGCACTGATTTAGAAAAATGTGTTTCACAATGTATGGACTTTAGTATCAGATATTCTTCAGTTTTAATAAACATCACATAATTTGCTTTGGTAAGATTTTCTAAAATATTTCAAATGAAAATTGCAAAATGTGCAGAGTTCAAAATAAATTCAGGAGAAAAAGAGTTCAAAATATTATACATTTACGCTGTAAACACTCGTACGCCATTAAAGTATTTACACCTAATAAAATATGGATATCAGATTGATGTTTTCTCTCAAAAAAATCAGTCAAATTCTTGAATAAAATTTCACATTACATGACGTTTCCTTTCAATACTTTACAAAAGCATTTTATTAATCTTTCTTTTTGTGTTGATTGATCATAGTCATATAAAAATATTAATTAAATATTATATTATTAATTAAATATTATTTTAAAATATATTTTATATATAATATAATATTTAATTAATATTTTATATGACGGATTTTTCTATACTAGGATTTGCCTATAGCAAACTGAAAATCAAGCTTTGTATCTGAAAAACCCTTTCATTTAATATAAAAGCATAATGTTTTGAAATTCCTAAATTATAATAATAATAATAAAACTAGTTATTATTATTATTATTATTTGGCAATTCAAATATTACAATAATAAATAAACATTGAATCAAAATTGAAATAAGAAGGCGCAAAGATTTATTTAATCCTTTCCATTTTGTGCGAAAATTATAATTAAAAATATTTAATTAGGATCTTTTCATTATTTTCTGTTTTCATTAGATAGACAGAAAAGAAAAATTACGCATACAGCTTCTCTGAGCCAGAAATTTAAAGGTAGAGTTTTATCTATACAAATAAAAACAATAGCGTATAACCTTCATTTTTTGCAATAAAATGAAGTAATTGCGGTAAATAAATCATGTTTGTTTCTGAAATTTTAAAAAGATATAGACATTCCCAACAAAAAAAAATTTGGATTCTCCATTTGAAGATGGAAAACGGAAAGAAATTATTCAAAATTCTTCCTTAACATTTCTTGTTGCATAAAGAAAACAAAATAATAAAATTGTTGAATAAATTATTCGTATTTTATTCTCATCATTAAAATGCAATATTTAAGTTTTGCCAGCAATATTGTAGCATCTCTAGAAATTACATCTCGCATATTTAAACGTGGAACACATGTTTGAGATATTTTTGATATCTTTACTGGTTATAACATTTTACTTTTTATTTTATTTGGTTTTTTTATCGACACATAATGGAATTTGCATATTCGCATAGGCAATTAATAGCGATTACAAAACAATCCTGAAAATTAATCAAAGAAGTTCAATTTTTTAGTAAGCATCATTTAATATTTAATTATTAATAACTCATTTTAGTAGCTTTTACCTTGTTAAAATAAAAATTGTAAACACAGAAGAATTAAATAATAATAATAACAAAGCAAAATTTCGCTTAAAAACATAACTTTTTTTCCTTAAAATGTCTACTTGTCCTGCAATGGGATTCAATAGTAAGCTTTACTTTTGCTGATTTATACGAGTTTAATCAATAAAATTCAATTCAAATAAATCACTTAATTTTTTTTTATTTAGTCTTTTAAATAACTTATTTTCAACTCTCATATTCAATAGATGTTCTGTGAAAAAAAAACGTTTTTACTGAAAATTATTCATGATGATAAAATAATTCTTCTATACAGTGATATAAATATATAAAAAGGATGAAAATAATTCTTCTATAGAAATATAAATGTATAAAAATGATGAAAATAATTCTTCTATAGAAATATAAATATAGAAAAATGATGAAAATAACTCTTCTATAGAATGATATAAATATACAAATATGATGAAAATAATTATTCTATATAGCGATATAAATATATAAAAATGATTAAAATAATTCTTCTATTCCGTTTTCATAAAACTTTGAAATTAATTATTTAGAAATGTAATGACAAATTATATTCCAATAAATCCTAACAAAGCTGCGAGTCTTATAGCAAAAGTTTTTATACGTGGGGATTGAAAAACTCTTTTAGAGTTTTCATTTTTTTGAAACACTCTTAATCCAAAATCAAGATAATTAAAAAAAAAGTTCCCACTCAAATACAATCTTTTATTATTTCTTTTCATTAAATTTGAATTTATTTTAAGCGGCGTAAAATTTACTTCCTTTTTAATTTCATAGAATATCATTATGTCTATTTATTTCTAGATATTTTTTTTTCTGGAATTAGTTAATTTGTTCCATTAAGAATCTTTATTATAAATTATAAATTAAATATTTTCCGTCATTCCTTTTTGTTATTTTGGTCATATCGTTAAACATTTTTTTAATACAATCTGGTGGCAACAGTTGTTGTTCACCATTTGAAGAAAGAAAGAAATTGAATTAAAAGAGAATAATAGTAAGATAATATGTAAAGAGAATACAAATTATTCTTTTTATTTTGTATGTTTAATAATTCAAAATATATTTATTGAATAGAAATATTGTAATATCTCACTTATATATCGGTACAAACGATGCACAAGAGAGAAATGAGAGGTGAGTAACAAAAATACATTTAATTTTAAAAAATTACAATACAGAGAAAAAAAATGAGAGATCACTGAATAGATTTTAAAAAACTAATATTAACGATTCATTTCCAATTAAAGTAACTTCTGTTTTTTCTTATCTTTTAAAATAATTTTATTTGTCACTCTGCTGTCATTTTTTGCACACTTTAAACTAATTAAACTGTGACCTATATTTTAACATGAATTTCAGACCCCTAACAAACATCCATGCCACGACCAGGATTCGAACCTGAAACCTTTGGCACCAAAAAGCAGATCGCTAGCCAATTGGCCATCAAGCCGCTTAAAAACAACTTTGATCAAGTTCATTAAAATATGAATGTCAGAGGAATCCCTATGTTATACAGGGTTAAAGAGAGTTCACAAAATTAGTATACTACTACTCTTACACTACCAGATCACTGTGCCTAGAACTGAGACGCCCCTATACAATTTGGGAATCATGTGAGTGAAGAGACTGACTGGGCTCCGTGACGCTGTGCAGTCATATGACATACGTCTTAAAGTGGATTCCGAACCACTACAAATATCCATGGCACACCAGTACTTGAACCCTAAACTTGTGAACCTCAGCGCCAGAGTGCCACCAGGTCCCTACAAAACTTGTAAAGCCCAAACAAAAATTAAAGTTACTCAACGATTACCGCCTGTAAGACGGATTCATTGGATGAAATTTCTAGGGAAAATATCAGTGGCCCATAACTTGCTGTTGTTCTAATGCAGCTGGCAATACAGAGACAGTTAATCTTTATGCCATAAGCAACGGCTGCACCGCTGTTATTCATTTGGCACTACCCACGGGGTGCGTGAAGCTTGAAGATATGCTACGGACGCGAGTAACACCTACCTTTCAACTCTCTACGATCTTATTAGACCGGGATCTACGGTTTAAAGTGGATTCCGAACCATTTACAAACATCAATGCACCGCCTTAGACTCGAACTCGGTATGTTTGTCATTAAGCTTTACCTAGCAAGTAAATAAAAACCGAGTTATTATCATTCCGTGTTTTTTTATCCAACTTATTGCAGCAACAATAAGCTATTCGCTGTCTCGGGCCGGATGGATGACACTGGCGGGCCGGATTTGGCCCGCGGGCCGTAGTTTGGAGACCCCTGGACTAGAGCATTTTAATGCATTATTTACCAGTTGTATTCTATGGTGGGTGTAATTTCAAAATAGAACATGCTTTCGGCAAATGTCGTAAAATATTAAATGAATCTTTGAAATAAGCATCTCCATTGGCTTCTGACATGACTGATCTCTTGATGACCAATGGAGTTGAGACTCAAGTCAGAGTTAAAGTTGATCGAGAACCATGCATTCAGGCCATCGAATTATTGACGTAATTCTTATGTTTAGTCCAGGTGTGGACAGTCTGCGGTCCGCCTTGAATATTTTTCCGGCCCGTGAGATTTTTCACTCTTTTACAAAATATATTTATTTTATAAGGGCCGAAGTAGTGAAAAATAATGTATTAAAAAAGTACATTATGTGCATACATATATTCAAAAATTAACTATCGAAATGACGAGAAAAAATTAATATTTATTTTAAAATAATATTCTAAATGAATATAGGACAGATATTTCATGAGTTTACAGTGTGTTTGCAGAATAATTAAATTATTATTCTGCGAACTCATGACGCAAGCACATCTTGGAATATCTAATATAACAGGATAAATCGGCATCGATTTGCAAAAGCTAAGTGAGAGAGTGCAGAAACAAATATCGCACTAATAAAATAAATATTTTTTAATGACTTCATTTTTTTATTTCGTTTATATATTTTTTATATTTCATTTTTAGTGCTATATAGTTCTTTACAATGTGCGTTTGGTATCATTATTATTATATTATCTGTTTACATGTAAGAATAATAATAAACACAAAAATAATAACTCATTATGTTTAATTTTTCATTCGAAAAAATGTCTATAGTGGGTCTAAATCTAATAGGAGGATATATAATTTTACATGTGGCCCGCGGAGTTAGGATGCATTTCCAAAGTGGCCCGCAAGATCATTTGGGTTGGGCACTCCTGGTCTAGTCTGTAGCATTAAATAGGAAACTTAATCAATAATTAACTCAAAACAATGTAAAAAGCATTAAATAAAATATTTTTTTAATATTTCCTTTTTTTTATTCAATTAGAGCTGAAATCTGGTTGCATGTTCAGAATTTTAATTAAAATCAGAAATTATTAAAAAAAAGATATCTAACGTAAGGTTTTTTAAAAATAAGTATGACAATTCTTGATAATCCAATTCTGCGTATTTCAGCTTTATGTACAGTAAAGAAACAAATAAATGAATACAATACAAATGTTTCTTTTATTTTCGATATCGTATTTGTATGGAGCAAACTTTTTCTTCTGCAATAATCGATATTAAAAACCAAAATCGATCCCGTTTTATAAGCGCTGAATATTTTTCTAGATCTGAGAAAAACTTTCTCCAAAATACTATAAAAAGAAGGAACTATGTATTGAAAGTATTAAAAAATATTAAAAATTAATATTCTTATTATTAAAAGTATTAAAATGTATTAAAACTTTAAACTCGGGTATTTCGTTCAACGTTTAATTGTCATATACGCTATTAATATATAATTTTTAAGAATTTAAAAAACCTTTTTTATTACCAATTCTATCACATTGTTTTGAGTTAATAAATAAATCATATGACATATATAGTATTTATAATAATTTAAGAATTCCGTGCAAGTTAAAAATAATGATCTAAAATGACTAAATGTAGCAGTAAAATTTTGTATCTCACATATGCATCAACTAAAATAATTTATTTAATATTCTTTTTTGAGAATTATTTATTTTAATATATTTATTAATAATATAAATTTATTATTAATTATTATTAGTATTATTATTAGTATTATATTATTTAATAATCTATTTATTTTAATCTATTTATTTTAATGTATTTATTAATAATATAAATTCATTATCAATTATTATTGTTATTTTAATAATTTATTTATTTTAATAAATTTACGGGGACTTTCAAATTTATTACAAAACTTTTTTAAAACTGGATAACAAATCCCAATTAATATAAAATATATTTAATTAAAAAAACATGTTGACTTTTATTCATATTAAATGAAAAAATTCTCATACAGCCCGATTTATATAACTCGAATTTCATGCATCAGATTTAATCAAATCAACATAAGCAGCTGAATTCTTAATTCAAACAATTCATCTCTCAAAGGGGATCTCTGAAACTGTATCCGTTATATAGGTTTCCTTTCATCAAAAGTATAAAAAAAAATTATCATTTAATTCATAATTAAATTTAATTTAAAATTAATTTAAATCATATGACATATACAGTAAGTAGTGATGTAAGAATTCCGCCTAAATTAAAAATAATGATCTAAAATGATTAAATTTGGCAGTACATTCTTACATCTTACATATGCGTCAACTAATATAATTTTTTTAATATTTTATTTTAATAAATTTATAGAGACTTTCTAATCCATTACAAAACATTTTTTAACTAGATAACAAATTCTAATATACATAAAATACACTTAATTAAAAAACGCGTTGACTTTTATTCATATTAAATGAAGCAATTCTCATACAACCTGATTTATATAGCTCGAATTTGTACATACAGGATTAATCAATATAAACATCTGAATCTTTAATTCAAACAATTTATATCTCGAAGACAGTCTCCGAAACTGTATTTGTTATAAATATAAATATATATCAATTTTCAACTATCAATCTTACAATCAATTCAAGAATCAGTCAACAATTCAATCAAGACAGTCTATTGTTTGAATTAAAGATTCAGATGCTTTTATGCCGATTAAATCTGCAGGAATTCGAGTTATATAAATCAGGCTATATGAGAATGAGCTGGTGAAAATATATATATATATATATATATATACACACTTTTTAGTAAAAATAAAGATATATATCGAAGTAAAATGTTTCGATTTTTGGCGAAATGTTTTGATATATATTAATTAGAACTTTGTAATTTTGGCGAAATATTTTAATACAGAAAAATATTCCCGTACTAAAACACTTAAAAATGTAAAGACAAATACAAATATATTCATTATTTTTACGTACTTTAAGATGGCGGAAAATAAAACATCCTTTTCAGCTTGCTAATTCATTGAAATAATTCTTGGTAATCTCATCATCAACACTATGAATGCTTGGTACAAATATTTGGCGACTATAATTAATCTTTGTTGCTGTTTTTTTAAATGGAACATGCTTTTGGCAATCTCGTAAAATAGAAAATGAAATAAACATCTTCATTAATGGCTGATACTTTGATAATCAAAGGAATTGAGACTCAAGTATGACAAAATTGAGATTATATATATATATATATATATATATATATATATATATATATATATATATATATATATATATATATATGTATGTATATATATATTTAATGCCTGTAAAAGAAACTCACACTCAATTTTCTCATTCTCAATATATATATATATATATATTAGTCTATACTTCCAGTCTACCTTTCCTCTTAATATAGAATAGAAACGCACAAACCGCTGCATACCTCACCATATTCTGTCCGTTTTATTTATATAAACGATAATTTGTAATGTTTTAAGATTTTGATGAAGGATTATGTTAAGACAATATTCAGCTTTAACTTAGTAAAATTATAATAATTATAATAATAATAATAATAATAATAAATAGCATTTAAATATTAGAAAAATATCTTATTCAAAGCTTTCTAATTTATTACAGACTAGAAGACCAGATCCTTCGTCAATAACATGATGCGGGATCCCCACAATCATGCAAGATGATACGTTATTTCATCTCTACGATACTTAGAGTAAAATCATTTTAAAATTGTGCTTAACCAAGTAGAAGTGTTTGATGCGAAGCGTTTAGACGAATGAGAAGAAGTGTTTAGACGAATAAGAACCATTTGACAAACTACTTTTGTGCTTGATTAATTAACTATGTACTTAAATCCTTATTAAAGGAATACAATATCATGCATCAAAATTTTTTATTTGCTTTTATACTGTATTATGCTAGTTAATTCCTTTATTAATAATGTTAATGCATTAATGCTTTAATGCTATTTAATTGCTTTATTAATAATGTTAATGCTATGCTATTTAATTGCTATGTTATGCTATTTAATTGCTATGCTATGCTAATTAATAATAATACAATGCTATTTAATTGCTTATTTATCCCCATCTACGTTATTTCATCTCTACGATACTTATAGCAAAATCATTTTAAAAGTGCGCTTGACAAAGTAGAAGTGTTTGTTGCTAGATAATGTACTTAAATGCGCCATATATTTTTTAAAAAATTGACGAATAAAAACCATTTAATAAACTACTTTTGCGCTTGGTTAGTTAATTATGTACTTAAGTGAATGCAATATCATGCCTCAAATTTTTTATTAGCTTTTATATTATAATATGCTATTTAATTTTATTATAAAAAAATTAAATATATACTTGTTGCATAATTTGCAAGGTCCTTATTTACTTGCGGCCTGTGGTTACAGTGGCTAAGTTATAGCGAGTATATGCGGCCCCATTTATGCATATCCCCTGTTTAGATTACATATTATTCTCCTCAACTAAATAGAGTACTTGTTATAGCCAGAGAATGATTCAGAAAGACCCATCCATTGAGATGATATATTACAAAAAAAAAAAAGTTGCATTATTAAAAATTTCAGTGGCATGTAATCTAGAATATTATGGAAGCAAAAATTAAATATTATTATTTCTCTATATTTTTGTTGAAAATTGACGGTTTGACTGAAAGAAAGGCATATAAAAGGATTTATAAATTTAAATGCGGCATATACTTATTGAAAAAATCGACGAATGAAAACTATTTGACAAAATACTTTTGCGCTTGGTTAGTTGAATACTTATTAAATGAATGCAAAATCATTCGTCAAATTTAATTGCTTTTATACTATATTATGTTATTTGATTTCATTATAAAGAAATTAAATACATAGTTGCATAATTTGCAAGGCTCTTATTTATGTTCGGCCTGTGATGAATAGAAGAGGCCAGTGTATAAGTTATAGCTAGTATATGCGGTCTCATGTATGCATATTTCCTATCTAAAATCCATATTATTTTCCTCAACTAAATACAGTTCTTACTATAGCCAGAGAATGATTCTGAAAAACCCATCCATTGAGATGAAATGTTGCAAAAAAAAAAAAAAAAAAAAAAAAAAAATGCATTATTAAAAATTTTAGAGAAATGTAATCTAGAATATTATGGAAGAAAAAAATAAATAATATATATTTTTTTTTATTGAAAATTGACTGTTTGATTAAAAGAAAGGCATATAAAAGGGTTTTATTAATAATATAAACTTGAATATATGCTTCTTTTTAATTGCAAAATAATTTTAACACTTTAAAGTGCAATAGTTAAACTATTAAAACCAATTATTTTATATCTTTTAAATGAATGAAGGGAGAAATTATGGAAGCAAAAATTAAATAATATTATTTCGCTATATTTTTGTTAAAAATGAACGGTGTATCTAAAAAAAAGGCATATAAAACAGTTTTATTAATCATATAAACGTGAATATGATTCTTTAGTTTAATTACAAAATAATTTTAACACGTTAAAGTGCGATAGTAAAACTATTAAAACCAATTAGTTTATATCTTTTAAAGAAATGAAGGGAGAAATTATGGAAGCAAAAATTAAATAATAGTATTTCTCCATATTTTTGTTGGAAATTGACGGTTTGACTAAAAGAAAGGCATATAAAAAGATTTCGTCAATAACATTAACTTGAATATGCTTTAGTTTAATTGCAAAATAATTTTAACATGAATTTAACACATCAAAGTACGATAGTTAAACCATTAGAACCAATTAATTTATATCTTTTAAATGAATGGAGAAATTATGGAAGAAAAAATTATATAACATTATTTCTCTATATTTTTGTTGGAAATGGACGATTTGACTAAAAGAAAGACATATAAAAGGGTTTTATCAAAAATATAAACTTGAATATATGCTTCTTTTCAATTGCAAAATAATAACATGAATTTAACACTTTAAAGTGCGTTAGTTAAACTATTAAAACGAATTAATTTATATCTTTTAAATGAATGAAGGGAGAAATTATGGAATCAAACATTAAATAATATTATTTTTCTCTATTTTTGTTGAAAATTAAGTGTAACTAAAAAAGAGCATATAAAAGAGTTTTATTAATAATATAAATTTGAATATATGATTCTTTAGTTTAAATGCAAAATAATAACATGAATTTAACACTTTAAAGTGAGATTGTTAAACTATAAAAACCAATTAATTTATGAAATTCTAAACAAAAAGGCATATAAAAAAAATTTATCAGTAATATAAAGTGAATATATGCTTCTTTAATTTAATTGCAAAATAATTTTAACACTATATAGTGCGATAGTTACACTATAAAAACCAATTAATTTATATATTTTAAATGAATGGAGGGAGAAATTATGGAAGCAAAAATTAAATAATTCTATTTCTCTACATTTTTTGTTGAAAATGAACGGTGTGACTACAAAAATAGGCGTATAAAAGGATTTTATCATTAATATGAACTTGAATAGGTTTCTTTAGTTTAACTGCAAAATAATTTTAACACTTTAAAGTGCGATAGTTAAACTATTAAAACCAATTAATTTATGTCTTTTAAATTAATGAAGGGAGAATTTATGGAAGCAAAAATTAAATAATATTATTTCTCTACATTTTTGTTGAAAATGAACAGTGTGTCAAAAAAAAAAAAAAAGGCATATAAAAGAGTTTTTATCAATAATATAAACTTGAATAAACTTCTTTAGTTTAATTGGAAAATAATAACATGAATTTAGCACGTTAAAGTGTGATAGTTAAACTAAATGTCTTTATGAATGAAGGGAGAATTTATGGAAGCAAAAATTAAATAATATTATTTCTCTACATTTTTGTTGAAAATGAACAGTGTGTCAAAAAAAAAAAGGCATATAAAAGAGTTTTTATCAATAATATAAACTTGAATATTCTTCTTTAGTTTAATTGCAAAACAATTTTAGCGCTTTAAAGTGCGACAGTTAAACTATTAAAACCAATTAATTTATGTCTTTTAAATGAATGAAGGGAGAAAAAAATTTTGTCAAACTATTAATTAGAACTTTTTCTATTGGGGTTATTATTTAACACAATACTTATGAGGATTTTAATAGCTCAATTAAAATATTTTATTTATTAAGATTTTAATTATAAAGACTGTAAAGAATTTAACAATCAGACTTAATTATCTTTCATCGTAGTTAAAGTTCAATGTCTGAAATTTTACTTTGTCCTCACCATAACGAACAAAATTGATTAGAAGAATAAATTTAATTCATTTATTAACTTGATTATGAATTATAGAAATTCTTAAAATACGGATTTTTGTTTTAAATATATGCAGATATATAAAAAAATTACTTTAAAACTTTAGTTTATGAACTCAA